>JAIFZK010000007.1:18107500-18247500 GCA_027481765.1 Tenualosa thibaudeaui
AGACAGTATGTTATTGTAAAGTGGAGAATGGTTGAGTGGATGAATGAGAGATGGTGGTGTGTGTGTGTGTGTGTGTGTGTGTGTGTGTGTGTGTGTGTGTCGGTAGGTGAATGAAGTGGTGGTGGTCGTGATGGGGGGAAGGGGCACCATCAATGCCTTTGACACTGACTGCTCATGTGTGTTGGGGTGCAGTAATCCATGTTATCCTTCAAAGTTAATCACCTCGTACGCCACCAGGGAACATTGCCTCTGTGCCTGTTTCAATTTAAAGCTTGGCCCTTAACGTGCTGCACCTAGTCTCCGGAGCGCTGCACTGCTGGGTAATTGGCTGGGTTGAGGTGGGCTCCGCGGCATTCTTCCCTGGACAAAAAAAAAAAAAAAGAGGCCCTGCTCGGCTCAGCTTGGCGGCGCCAAGAGCCGAGTTCCTGTAATCACGTCAGCCCAGTTGGCTTGACTCTGCCAAAAAAGCCTCTCCTCTAATAGGAAAGAGGGAGGTCTACTGAAACAACCTTCCTCACACCCTGACCCAGAACTCTCAGGTGCTCAGGACACACACTTACACACACACACACACACACACAACCCATTCTTGACATCTCATGGACGGGCATGTATGCACACGTGAACGAGAGCTGCTGTGACGGATGGAAAGTACCCTCCTCAGAGGTGCAGCAATAGTTGGCAGAGTTTAAAACAACTGCAGCATGAGGAGATTCTATCCAGTATGTAGGGGAATGCAGAGATAAAGATAGAGAGAGAGAGAGAGAGAAAGAGAGAGAGAGAGAGAACATCATCAAACAGACACACTTGTTCAAAGAGGTTATGCGAAAGGGGGCCCAGATGAATCGCAAGTTCTCCTACGAACCCAGCTATGCAAGTCAGACTTATTAACTCTTCATCCTCAGAAGGTCAGAAATCTCTCTGTATGTATTTATTACAGTCGAACATGAATGTGATTTACGTAATGACCCTGCTTTGCACAGGAAAGTAGTTAATTATTACCATAAGGTGAGAGGAGTTTGCCTAGAACTAAAACCTACAGGATCTATCTGCCCTCAAGGGCTATGGTGTATGCATTCCCTAGATAGACTATTCTTTCTTATCATGGCCATAGGCACTGCTTTGTTTCAACTGGAGCCATAGAGAGTACTGACGACTTGAATTTCAACAAGGTGATAATTATGCTGTTATATCCCCAAACCCGTAAATGAAAGCATGAGTTTCTCTCCCCTCTCTCCTCTCTCTCTCTCGCTTTCTCTGGCTTTCCTGGCAGCTGTGCTGCATCCGTATGGACATATAGCAGTGTCATGCCAAGGACAGCCATGTTCTTCGATCCGCCGGGACACACCATCTGCACACACCGCCATGCTATCGAGTGAGATCACAGAGATGTTTGTGAAACTATCTGACAGAGATCTGGATTAAAAGAGGGAAGAGGGTAAAATCACTCACACACACACACACACACACACACACACACACACACACACACACACACACACACACACACACATACATATATAGAGGCACACACATACAGTTTGGATGCCACTCAGCCCTAAATAATGAAGGGAGCAGCCTGTTGTAGGCTGTCATACAGACTAAATCTCTGTCTTGTACAGGGAGTGCTGCTACTGATGTATGTTGTCAGAAGCCCCTGACATGGAGGTTTTCAGTGACAGGAGCCTCGGTAGAGAAAGATTAGGCTGTAGAGATCCTGTCTATCTGTGTGTATGCGTGTGTGTCTGCATGTCTCCACTCAGCATGAACTCTGCCGAACTTCTGCGGGGGACTTTATGTTATTTTTTTTCCCTCCTCTAAACATGTGTGCCCATCGGTGTTGAAAAAGCCTAGTCATTAGCCCTTTGCAACAGGCCACTCCGACAAGCCTCTGACAAGAGAGTGAACCTGTCCATGCCTCAGATAATGTCTAGAATAGCGGAACATATAGCGGCCATGTTCTACAGCTAACTAGTTCAAGCCATGCAATTACCATTCCACTGATTTTGACAGCTGAAGCACTGGTATTAACAGGCGCTTCTTCACATTGAGACAGTAATGGAAAGGGAACATGACAGTGAGAGGGATAGAGAGAGGGAGAGAGAGAGAGAAGAACAAGGGCTAAGCAGTGTATTAGTCACTGAAATGGTGTCCTGTTGTTATGAAGATTTGAAATTTAAGCGAAAGAACACAAGCACCTAGAGTGCACCTAAATGAGACCAAATAGCATCTCTTTTATAACCCCTGCACACTGAGTAAAATTAAGCTTTTTTGTTCAGCTGTGAAGATTAATGTCTGTCTTGAGGCAAGTGACCTGTTAATTGAACGGTTTCACATGGAAAAACACACTCATGGAATGTTGTAAAATTGTTCTGATTTTCTGTCACTTTCTTTTTCATTCCAACATCAGAGAAATCGTCGCTTTTCATCAGCTTTGCCGAGAAGTGCCATGAATTGAAAGTTCCGGCACAGACACTCTGTTCGGAGGCCAAGCCTTTCTGTGAAATAGCAGCACTGTATTCATCACTCTCTTTCATGACATTTTGGAAAATGAAGCGAGCCTTGTGAAAATGCTCCTCAGGATTTTCTTTTTCTTTGTCAGTTTGAGAAAAGTTGTATCTGATTGTTGTTAGGTTTGAGATGGAAAAATGTGCAGGGCCATTTGCCAGCAAAGAGAGATGGATTATTTGCCAAGCCGAGGTGATTCACACAAAATGCCAGCGAATGAAGCCGCATAACACCGAAAATTATGGCATATTTTCATGTGTGCAACGGTGGCAGATTTTGTTTACATCTATTAGGGTGATGGTTATCTAATGGGTGTTCCCCAGCTGGGGGTAAATATCTATTCTGTTCTACTCTCAGCAGAGAAATAGCCCCGACACCATCCCTAGTGTTTGTAAATTAATTAGCTCTGTGATAGCATGACAACCCCCCCCCCAAACACACACACACAAACATCATTTTGAGCAGCATTGTTTCAATCTCCTTTCAGTTGCGTCTCATGATTTCATACCTCTTCAGAAAAATCTGTGCATTTTTCTCTCCACTCTGTCTTGTTGACTTGTTCTTGCATGCGGGTCTTACTGCAACTGCAGCTGAATTGCTGGGTGCTTTTTTCCCCAACCACTACCTCCTCTCCTCTTCTTGCCATCCGCCATTGGAAGGGGCCCCAGTGTCTCTGAGGGGGCTCCAGCCACATGCTCTCCCCCCACAGTGCAAAACCCCCTTCATAACACCCTTCATGGTGGTTTCCCCCTCCCACTGGCTGGCCTCATTACTGGTCAAGTTAAGGGTCTCTCTCCAGGCAGGGCAGAATGTCATTGAGGCCAGTATTGATGTAGTCTCCAGAGGCGGCCCGAACTAATTAAAATTGCAACCTTATAATTGGACACAGCCTTGATGAAGCCTCTTTAGATGACTTGGAGGCAAAAAAATTGAGAAAGAGAGGTTGAGATGGTTGTATGCAGCCATCATAGCTCATCAGTGCATCATGTAATCACATCAAGAGAAAAAAAGAGGCGAGGGATTCCTGCTTAAATTATCGAATGTTCCTTGTGTGTTTATTGATTCATGCATTTCAGGGTTAATTTCATGTCCTACCATGTCTACTCTTTCATCAAAACCCTTTGGGATTGGAAAAATAACAACCCTGGTGCAGGCAGCTATTGCTCCTGACTGGAATGTAACATAAACTAGCATATGAGGCCTCGGTCTTTCTCATCTGCAGTCTTCATTAATCTGCTTGACATGTCTCAGATTCCATCAAGGTGTGCCTTTCCATGCCCTACAGTTCAGTATGCAGTAAGCAACATGAAAACGTGTGTGTGTGTTTGTGCATGTGTGTATCTGGACTGCTTGGGAAAACATATGTGTGGTGTGTGGTCTGTGTGTGTGTGTGTCTGGATTCCTTGGGAGTCACCCACACGACCTTGCTGCCGTAGCTCAGCACCGTGTTCTGTGCAATGAGTGTCGGGAACATCGTGTCTGCAAGCACGCTGTGTGGCACCGATCCACTGCGGGTGGCACCAGACGGCGCTGGGAAACGCCACCACACCCGATCCAGTCCCGGTGACACCCACCGTCAGATTAGCTAGCTCCTCTGCAGACGAGTCTGGAATCAGGTCAATAGCTTTGTCCTCGGGAGCGCGTTAGGCGAAGCCCTTAAGCCACTTAATAAAGCTTGCGGCGTGCGGAGTAAATAGGACCTCCTGGAGGTCAACCCTCGCTTTGAACATTTGGAGGTCGGTCCGCACTTTGATCACTCCCAGGGTCGATGTGGACGCAGGCGTCCCCACCGCAAACCGAAAAACACTATTTTTGCAGGTTAATTATACACCCAAGGTTGTGTGAATGAGGAAGAGAGAGAAAAAACAAAGGTGATGTATTCAAGACAACAATTTGAATTCTTGACATACACCCACACTCATGGCATCCCACCCAGGCATTGTAAAACAAGCTGTCTCGATAAGCCGCTATATACTCCAATGACATTAACATTGTGTATGCATGCACAACCTTTATGGTTGAAAAAAAAAACTTCCCACACATGTAGAAAGCACACACTACAAAGAAACCACACATGAGCGTGCACACACACACACACACACACACACACACACACACACACAATCCCCCACCCCAAACCGGGGCACAGACATTTTTATTTATTTAGATATTTTTCCTCTAAACCACCAACTCTGTACCGACACCTCAGAAATGAGTAGCCATCACAGAGGGTCATGTTTGCTCAATCTGTCCTCCAAAGGCTGTGGCGCAGAGCCACGGGCTGCCGTCTGTGATTGTGCGCTGTGTCAGTCTGAAAAGGCTCAGAGTCTCAGGGGTCCGTGAATGGGAGGATTAGGCAAAATGAGTTTGTCGGGTTTCACTGTTTCAATCCTGTTGACTCGACAAAAGAAAAGGCACTTTTGGGATTTGGAGATCCTTGCACCGCATTCCTGGTGCATATGCAGTCTGCTGTTTATTTATGTTTTTGAATGGGCGAGCATTAAATGCTGAGGACGGAAGCTGGGTTGGAGGAGAGAGAGAGGACAGGACAGGAGAAGAGAGAGAGAGGGAGGGAGGGAATGGGGGTGAGAGGGTGGTGGGGGTCTTTAAGAAGTAAATCATTGAGGTGCTGATTTGCTTTCGCCATCTGATATACCCCCCCCCACCACCACCCTTTTCATTTTATCAATGCAGCCCTTCATTTTTCTCTCCTTCCCTCTCTCCCCTTTCCTCTCTCTTTCTCACTCTCTCTCTCCCTGTCTCTCTCTCTCTCTCTCTCTCTCTCTCTCCTTGCTGCTCTTGATATCTCGTGATTCTCTTTGGATTAAGTTATTGATCTGACGGGCCGCTCAGAGACGATGGATTGGGGCCTCTCTTTCTTTGCAGGTTGAATTGAGCGTTTGTCTCTATGTCAGAGAGAGGGTGAAAGAGAGACAGAGAGATAGTGAGACAAGAGAGAGAGAGAGAGAGAGAGAGAGAGAAATGGATAGACAATGAAAGGGAAGCTGTAAAAAGGTGAGAAGGCACACACACACACACACATAGACACACACACACAGACACACTTTCATAAAGAGCAAATCAATAGCCGGTGTGTGGGGCTTATCTTGCACCACTGTGTTATAGGTATTACTCTGTTTTGGGTGTCAAACATATTCTCACTATTTTTACACTGATGGAGTTCCAAATGCATTTCTATATTTATGACGTGTATATGCACTCAGTGCGTGTATGTATGTATGTGTGTGTGTGTGTATGTGTGTGTGTGCATACGCTGCATTTGTGTGTTCCATACCTCTGAGCACATTTGTCGTACTAGTTGTCCTATAAATCTCCCTGCTTAATTTTCTGCGGCGCACATTATATCATCCGCATTCACATTGAATGGTTTCAATTGCATCTTTATTGCGATAGATTTGCAGCGAGCACCGCAGCCCCCTCCAGCTCTGCAGAGTATCGGCATTAGTTCCACATGGACTCTGAAAATGAGATCCCTGCTCCTCTGTCACATAGCGTTACCGCAGCCTAGGTCTTGTGCAAACACTGCATAGTCCTGCGGTGAGAGTGGAGCGTCTGCGTTCATCTTCTCTCCTCTCCCTGCACCCCACCCCACCCACCGACCCATCCTCTGAAATCCACACACACATACACACACACATACACACACAGAGTGGGGATGATGCATAATTCATCGACTGTGAGTCCTCCCTTCACTTCGGCAGGGCCTTTTGAGGCCAGGCAATGCGGCGGTATTAAGAGTTATTTGATTCTTTGGCAAAGTGCTGAAGTGACATGAGCATCCACCCCACTCCCCCCACGTACCCCCCCTCGATCCCCACAGCCCGCTGCCAGGGCCCCTTTTGTTGCCTTTAATTCCCTGTTATGCCTCGGGAACACAGCGGTGGGGAAGCTCCTCAAGACAGACACAGAGAGAGAACAAGAGAGAGAGAGCAATGGGAAAGAGATAACGAGCGGGAGGAGACCGTTGGTTTTTCTTAAAGAGGAACGATAGATGATGGATGTGCGGGCGGACGGAGGAGTGCATGGATGGATGGGGTTTTGTGGTCAGACAGAGGGAAGGATGGATGATTTATGTGGAAAAGTGGCACGAGGAAAGCAATAGACAGTTGAAGGAAGAAAGGAAGTGAGCTCTGAGACAGAGAGAAAGAGAGAGAGAGAGAGGGAGGGAGGGTCAGGTCGACAGGAATAGAAGAGAGCAAACGTCTCAGCAGAATTGGGCTCCTGTGTCTACCCCCCTCCCAGCTTGTCGGTTCACCCACTGCCTCCCTCACTTTCCCTCATTAGGTACAGCATGCACACAAACAATGCTGCATTCAATTAGTACTCACAGAGTGAACACACACACACACACACACATACAGAGAGAGAGCGAGAGAGAGAGAGAGAGAAAGGGGGAAGAAACAAAATAAAAAACATGACTAGGACAACAGTAACCAAAGATATGAAGATTACACACGTCATACACATAAACAGATGTGTATGTCACATGCATGCCCACAAACACATGTGTATGAGGGAGAATATGCATACACACAACATACACACACACACACAAACACACACACACACATATGAAAGAGAGTGAGTGACAGAAAAGGAGACATGCCAAAAACACAAAGCCTTTGAGAGAGTGAGATATGATGAGCTGGTTGCATGAGATTATGTGTCTGCATCCACCCTGTGTTTGCGCCAGCTTCCATTCCTCACCTTCCACTCCACTCCCCTCCTCTTCCCTTCTTCCCTCTCTCCCCTTCTCTTCCCTCCCCCCCCCCCTTTCCTCCCTCCACCACCCAGTGCCATTAAGCATCACCCCCATGACTTTGCCGCGGTCTGAAAGAGGTGTCACATCTGGAGCGCGGCGGGTTGTGTCATGTCATGACACGGCCCCCCCTTTTCCGACGCACCCCCCCGGCAACACACCGACCCTCGCTGCGTTTTACAGCCGGCACAAGCCATACTGAAAGGCACCATCGGCGCCAACAGGTGACCGAAGCCGGCAACGGCTATCAAAGGTGCTCAAACAGATGGGCTCTGCACATAGTCAGACCACCATCCTCTGTTATGCTGGCTGACCCAGGCTGCTTTGAGCTCAGCTCCAACGGTGCTACGGTTTCAGTGGATCTGTCGGACAAAATGGTGACACCAAATCTGTGTGTGAGGTGGCGGTGGAGAGGGCAGGAGAGGGGGTAGGGGATAAGTTGAAAAGGCATCAACAACAAATTGTGAGGACTGAAAATTAGCATTTCCCTGGACTGGTATCCTGTTGTTGATCTACTGCAGTAAAAATTATTCAAATGAATTTGCATCTGTGAATCCATTCAACTGAGTAGATAAATAAAAGTCCCTAAAAAAGGCCACTTTCAGCTTTACCTCATTTGGTTCCATTAAATAAAGACGCTATCATTGTTTTGCACCGAACACAGAGTTGACAAGAGTAATTACATCATGTAGCAAGAATCTCAAATATTGCTTTCAGTGAAGACACATGGGAAAAGAAACAAGATCAATAAGTCATGAGCTTTGGTGGTATACACAATGATGAAATACCATCTTGAATCACTAGTGGCTTTGTTGGTGTACATATGTACAACAGTCCAGGTCTCTGAGGTATTTTCCTTTTCAAATTCCTCATCTGTTCAGTGGGTTGGTTTGTACAGGAAGGTTATTAGCATATCTGTGGAGAGGTACAAACAGCTTTCCTGCATAGAAAGAAATGCAGGTAATGACCTCGTTTAAATTTAGAGTGAGTGCTTCCCTCTGATAGAGCAAGCAGGTCCAGATCATGCATCACACATACAAGAATACATATTAATTCATATGCTCTATGGTCTGTCTATTTGTGTCTTCTTGTATTTTACCTAGGGGTTTGTGAACATGTGTGTGTGTGTGTGACATATGATATATGATGAAATGTGTGTGTCTCCCTTGGTAGAGGTTTCTTATATCCAGATTTTTTTTTTTAATCCTGTGCGTATTTTTAGACTTCACTCATTGGCACTGCAAGCACTGGCAGAATCAAGCAAGCCCGTAAGACCCCCGTGTCGTGTAGAATTATACTACATCCTTAGCAAGGATTCTCACTCCTCTCTCTCTCATCTGTTTGTGAAATCACTGCCTTTTTAGTTGTGTAATGAGGTTTGTCACATCCTGCAGATGAAATGGTACCCCCACAGTTGCCATGAAATCATTTGCAACACAGAGGTCAGCCTATGGTGCAAAGCGATGCGACTGATGTATTCTTTGTCATTAACACTGAAGCCTGGCTGGAAATTCATCATCACAAACATATTAGGTGCGTATGAGGAGAAATTTGTGTGTTTGTGTGTGTGTTTTTTTTGTGTGTGTATGTGTGTGTGTGTGTATGTGTGCGTGTGCAAGTGTGTATGTATGTGTTTGTGTGCGTGTATGTATATGCATGCGCGCGTGTGTGTGTGTGTGTATGTATGTGTGTTTGTGTTTGTGTTTGTGTGTGTGTTTGTGTTTGTGTTTGTGTGTGTGTGCATGTGTTTGTGTGTATATATGCATGTTTGTGTCTTTGTGTATTTATGTGTATGTGTTTCTGCGTTTGTGTGTGCGTGTTTGTGTGTGTGCAACTGTGAGTGTGTGTGTGTGTATTAGTATGTGTTTGTGTGCGTGTGTGTGTATGCATGCTTGTGTTTTGTGTGTGTGTGCGTGTGTATGTGTATGTGTGTTTGTGTGTGTGTGCATGTGTTTGTGTGTATATATGCATGTTTGTGTGTGTGTATTTATGTGTATGTGTTTGTGCGTTTGTGTGGGTGTGGGTGTGTGTGTGTGTGTGGGTGTGTGTTTGTGTGTGTGTGCATGACCTCTGGTGCGAGTGCTGACTGCTGGTTCTGGTGGGTGGATCACGGCGCACCACTCCGTGTGTTGGTGACCCAAATATTCTCTGGCTGTGCTCCAGTGCTTTAAACCCGTGTTGTGAGAGTAAAAGTCTGACTTTAACATCCTGAAGGTTGTGCTCCTCTTGCATATGCAGTGGCTCACTGAAACTCACAGAGCACAGAGATAATGAACGCCTTGTTATGCATAGGTGAATGAATGCAATGATTTGCGGTGACTTTGAGGGCTTGTAAACGATAGTTAGTTCAACGATGCTCCAGAGTATGTATATCTTATCCCTAGATAATGAGCATGTTCCATACAGACATGTGACTCATGAACCAACACAAGTGGTACTACTTGTTTTCAAATTTGTTGAATATCACCTAATATGTTTGTGTATGTGAGTCTGCCTGTTCCTCTTTGGTTAGCATGTTGTGTCTGTGTTTCTGTGTGTGTGTGTGTGTGTGAGAGAGAGAGAGAGGGGGGGGGAAGAGAACAAGAAAGAGGGGGGTAGAGAGAGGTTGTAAGAGTGTTAATCATGACTGCCGATCACAAGCCTGCTTATTCATTGCATCCCATTGATCACATTGATCACAATATGTAGAGAATGACCTTTTGCAGTAAGTATTCAGACACACACACACACACACACACACACACACACACACACTCAACCCCCTGTGTAAGAACCCAGCCACTGTTGAATTACTTCAAAAAGAATCATGTCTAACAGGTTTACTATGCATAGTGAACCATGACAAGGCACAGTGTACACGTATGGCTTTGTGTGGTCATAATACTGCTTTGGGACTAGTGAGCCGTCAGGCATGAAAAACTCATTCCCGTCTCCCCACACCAGGACAGTGAGCTCGCTCCTCTGATTCCCCGTGTATAAATGAGCCCTGCATGAGAACGGTGTGGTGTCGGACATGTTTTCTCTCTCTCTCTCTCTCTCTCTCTCTGTATCTCGAGCATGTTGTCAGACAACTGCAGCATATCAGGGAGTGTGCAAGTTTATCTTTATGAAAAGGGGTGCCAGAGTTGGCACAACCTAAGGAAACACATCAGGCTCTGTTTGTGTGTGTGTGTGTGTGTGTGTGTGTGTGTGTGTGTAGAAATTGTCATTATTTTATAGACTGTGAAGTATAAAACGTGTTTAATCAAGTTTTTTTTTTTAAATATGCGAAAACATTCATGTAATTTTGTCCACATATTCATAGTCCAAATATTAGTATGCCTGTAGTCCATATACTAGTATGCACACACACATGCATGCATATGCATTTACATCTACATACAGACACACACACATTTACAGAACAGACCTCACTAAAACTAAGCCACCCTTGTCGAGAGTTTTGGAGTGATTATTATGTAAAAACCTCAAGACAAAAGTGGCAAAATCATCAAACTGAGCTCAAATCATCACCCCCAGAAGAGAGAATCTGGATTTGTCAGTCTGTGGGCAAACAAACTGGCACCTTCATTCACTTTACTTCCCAGTCTTGTCAAATTGAAATCGATAGGAAGAGATTCTGGCTATCAGGTTATCTTTAAAAATGCATGAATTTTCATTCTCACCGCTGTTCCTGAGAATGGAAAGCAGCAGAGAGCCATGTTTAAACATCACTATGTAATCAAAAGCCTGGACCGAGGACATTAAATTTTTTTTTGAAATCAGTTTAGGGAAGAAGTGGAGTCAGGCCTATCAAGAAAGAATGAAGAAAGAAAGAAAGAACAATGGGGTTGTACATGTCAATGCTTGCATGCACAGAGGAAAAATTACCTCCATGCAATGCCTTGAGTCACCTATTTCTTTCTGACCAATGTAAACATGGTGGTGTGTGTGTATGCGTGTGTGTGTGTGTGTGTGTGTGTGTGTGTGTATGTGTGTGTTTTTTTCTTCCTCCCTTCCTTCTTTTTTGTGTCAATGACAAAAGCACTTTGTCACTGAAATTAGAAAGTGTCTCATCTCGGCATGTCCCAGGCAGCCTCGCGGGGGAGACTGGAGTACAGAGTCTCCTCTACCTGCACTCACTTTCACCTCATTCACTTTGCCAACAGCCACACACACACACACACACACACACACACAGACGGTGATAGAGTGAATGAAAACACAGAAAATAGCAACAGCACCATGAAAAATTAAGCGATAAACAATAAAAGGCCACATTTCATAACCAGTGACATGAGGTCATATGTACTTATACTTCACTCTTTTTCACTTTGTATTGGTGAATGTTGTATGTGGGGATAAGACTATTAACATGTAATAATAAATATGTAATGCAGAAGTATGTAGTACTGTTTCTGAGACATAAGTAAGCACACTGTTATAAGGACACCTCATGTTACGTTAGAGCAAAGCTGACAAATGAGTCATGGGCTTCTGCATTATGTATCAAGGGTGACCAGTAAGAGGTGAGCTCTGAGGCAGAGCACTAGCCTAGGCAGCAGGCCACAGCAGCAGGCAGCAACCATAGGGATACCAGGAGCAGCAGTGCAGCCAGCAGCATTCGGCGCCTTACACAGCGCCTTGAAGTGGGTATGAAAAATGTGCCAGCTCTATTTTAAGTGACCTCGATGACAGGTTTCCTGCTTTTGAAAAACAAACAGCCAGAAAAATGCCTCTTATTTTATTTCCCCACATTCAGCCCCTCCCTACCTCTCTCCTCTCCCATCCCCAGCTCCTACAGTAATGGGTGGGGGTGGCGGTGGTGTGGGGTTGAGGGTACAAATGACAGGCTGAAGCCGAGCCATGGGGCCATGGATCATTGACCAGAATGGCTGTCAGAGCACAAAGCTGGCCATTGGAGACCAGAGACAGAGGCACAAACTCAAGAGAGCGGTGAAACTTCATTAATTGATAAAAATCAGACCTGTGTGTGTGTGTGTGTGTGTTTAGGTGTGTGTGTGTGTGTGTGTGTGTGTGTGTGTGTGTGTGTGTGTGTGTGTGTTGGGGAAAGGCTCAAGAGAGACAGTCAATCACACTTGTGGTTTCACTCATTATTTGAGTGTCTGTACGCAGGTGTAAGTAGATAATGAGATTATGGGATTTTGCATCTCACGCACAAACACAGAAACAGACAAACAAACACACACACACACACACACTCACATACAGTCACACAGACCAACAGACAGATTTCTAACCAAATTCTGCATAAAAATGACCTGAAAAGACAACTTTTGGCATGTCTGAGGAGGCGAGAGAAGTCCAATTGGAAAACTAATGAACCGAACATAAGAAAATAAGCATCGTGAGAAAAAAAAAAATCCACAAACTGGCTGTTACAAAAAAAATAAAAAAACACTCCATCTGTTTTCAGCAAAGAAAACAGCACTTAGGACAACACCATGATCATTTGAAGAGACAAAGAGGTCATTACGAAACATCACTCCAAAAGAAACTGTGAAAATATTGATAGTTTTGCAGTGCTATCCTGTACCTATACATTGAGAGGGAAACACAAACACACAGAGACATAATTGCACCTGCACAAAACATTGCATTTGCCCACTGCGAGATGACTGAGACAAGGTAAGGCTGGGAGGATAATAAGCAGGTTGAATGCATTAGGCTTTATGCAGCTCTGCACTGGTTGTAGCCACTGTAACAGACAGAGCCTTAATTATCCATAACTGCTGCATCTGCTGCCGGAGAGTTGCAGACAGAGAGAGAGAGAAAGACCTTACATATCATTAACGTATGTGTCAGCTCTGCACCAATAGATACAGCTGTATTCATAAAGCATGCATGCTTTAAACTTGGTTTTACACACACACACACACAGAAAGAGAGATACACACACACACACACACACACACAAGCACACACAGAAAGAGGGATATACACACACACACACACACACACACACACACACACACACACACACACACACACAAACACACACAAAATGCTCCAACGTGTGCACTGGCATACACACACCAGCCCAAATCATAAGCTGTGGCGCCAGAATAAGTGAATCAGGGATGTGGATTGGTTTGACGCCTGCCCCATCATGGTCATCATCATCATCATCATCATCATCATCATCAATAACAACATCATCCAGCAAGCACAACCTTTTCCACAGGACCATTAGCAACTTCATCACCACAGAGATAAGACACACCAAGACAGAGTGTGGGGGCTGCTTTCCCCTGCAGGGTATCCTGTGCTTCCCCTTTAGTAAAAAAACAGCATCATATTATTCCCTATACTTCCATACACTTCCTCTTGCTCTCTTACAAGTGTGTGTGTGTGGGATGAGTGTGAACACACAACGTCTGGTCCTCATTATCACCTCTCCTCTAGCAGGGGGTAGGAGTTGGACGCTGGAGATGGAGAGGGTGTGGGTGTGTGTGGGGGGGTGTGTGGGTGTGTGGGGGGGTTAGGGGGTTGATGATCCCCTCCGCCACTCGGTGGCAGCGTCTCTCAGCCCCTTTCGCTCCTCCCACAGTGACTTGGTGTGCCGCGTGCTCCTGTTCGATATGCTCTGAGCCGGCCTTATCACAGATTGAAATCTGGCCAGCCAGACATCCCTCACAGCATCTAATTCAGGCCCCGGCGCTCAAGCAAACGGCTCCGCCACTACCACTACCAATACCACTGCCGAGAGAACGCTACAGAGCAGACAAAATGCCTCCTGAACTGACAGCGCCATTCTCGCTACCTCATCACCCTCGCTGCCTGCCACCCAGCACTGAGGAACACCGCAGCGAAGAATGAATCAACTTGCGTGTGTGTGTGTGTGAGGAGTGGGTAGCATGTATGGAAGTTGGGGATTATGGTGTCAGGAAACAAACTGAAAGAACTTTGATGAGAGAAATACAAACCAAGTGCTGTTGTTTTTTTTTATTACTCTTTTTTTATAACCTCTGTAGTCTCCTCATAAAAATAGTGTTGCTTGAAATAATGAATAAAAAGAAAAAAAGAAAAAGAAAAAGAAGAACACTGTTTCAATGACTCCAGGAGAGGACAGCCCACAACCCCAAACACTCATATTAATTTCCCTGGCACCAAAAGATTAAGTGTAAGCATTTTTTTATTTAAATGTTTTTTCATCTTTTTTTTACTCTTTTTTTTCTATACTTGCAGCAAAAACGACCAAACAACTGCACCCCGGTCTCTGCTCTTCTAAGGGAGGAAGAAATCATCCCATTTGAGCCCTTGCTAAATTAAAAAAAAATAATAATAATTCTGAGGCAACTGTTGTAATGCATTGACTAAATTAGCCCTAAAAGCTACACAAGCCATTATGAAGCCGACCAGGACCTTAAAGAAATATAGAAAGCAACCAAGATCAGAGAAATGTGTTTGTATCACACTGTTCTAAGGGGAGAAAGGGGGGAGGTTTGGACAGGAGTTTGTGATAAATTACAACCTCTGGATTCCCCTAGAGCAAAGGGAACTGGAGAATAATGGGAGCAATCTGGAACAGCAGGGCTGGTAATTACCGAGAGAGAAAGAAAGAAAGAACGAACGAATGAACGAATGAACGAACTGAATACGGGGGGACAACTCAGACTGAATCCTCAGCAAACGCAGAGTTAAAACGCTAGCTGCAGAACTGTGGTGCAGTCCAGGAGCATCTGGCCCATAGCTACAAAACAAGAGACGCTATCCTTTAGTCTCAAAACGCTATCCTTAGACGGAGGTCCTTCTACCAACATTTTATATTATCTTTGTAGTATTTCATCGTCTTTTCTCCCCCCCTCAAGCGCAAAAAAATCCTTTTTATTGCAGGTGCAGTTGAACATTTGGCACGGTACAAATTCTTGGTGCTTTTACAAGATAAACCTGTAAAGATTCATTTGGGGGACATTTTCTTTTTTTGTTCCTTTTTCCCTTTTTTTAATGAAAGTCTTCTGGGTATAAATGGAGATTTTTCTGCATCCTATCTAGCATGATCTAAAAATCACAGAATGCCCTTTTTCAAACAGGTCTACTATCATCTCTCAATGACATCTGACATCTTCACATCTCAAACCTTTTAAATAGAAGTTACAGGTTAGAAAAGTTTAAATTTCCTCTTCTTTTTAATATAATCTGTTTGTTTTCACCATCCCATAGTGGACTGATTTCATATATTTATATATATACTTTTTTCACATAGTTGTGTAATGTATAAGCATGTACAAGAAAAACTCAGTCTCAGTTTTGCACTTTGTACAAAAAAGTAATTTGCTGTCTGTCTTTTCTTTTCTTTGTGCATTCTATTGCATGTGTAGATGAAGGGTGAAAAAAGAAGTCAACAACACAAAGAGTAAAGGCAATGGTGTAGTGAGAGAGTGGGTCATTTGAGGAGGGGCAGGGTAGGGGGTTGGGCGAGAGAGCGAGAGAGATGCTAGATCTGAGTCTCCTGTACCTTCTCCTTGTGGGATTTTTTAAGGTAGGGCTCGTGAATGGTGCTGATGGTGGTGGTGGTGGTGGTGTTGGTGGGCCGTGAGCGGTGCAGAGAGTTGCCGATGTTGTTCTCTGTCCATAGTGCCCCGTGTGCTGCTGCTTTGTAGGTGCCACTGCCACCACCGCCACCGCTGCTGTAGGGCTTGTAGATGCTGTTGTGGTGGTGGTGGTGGTGGTCACCACGCAGGCCTTCCCCAGGCAGGCAGCTCCCCGAGGAGGCCGGCGGCGGCAGTTCCTGCTCCTGCTCCTGCATGTGGATGATCTCTATAGTCCTGGCCGCGGCCACACTGCTGCGGTGCTGGTGCTGCTTGCGCAGTTTGTAGAAGACGACGAGCATGGCGGCAGCCAACATGGTGACGGCCACGAAGCACCCGATGATGATCTTGGTGGTCTTCATCATGTCATCGAGGCTGGGCGAGGGCGGGCGCGGCGTGCCCTGCGGCGCAGTGGGCACCGACACCTGCCGCGGCGTCTGGAGCAGCACGGTGGGCGTGGAGATGAAGACGGGCTGAAAGACGGACGGCGAGGCCGTGGCGGTGGTTGTCTTGGGCTTGAGCAGCGCGTCCTCAGATACGGGCTGCACCACGTCGACGGCTGGCATCTCGGTGGTGGCACAGCAGACTACATCAGAAGTGTTGAGCTCAGCGGCGCTCACGTTCAGGTAGGCCGAGGCGTTGGAGTTCCCCGCCACGTTGGTCACCATGCACACATAGATGCCTGTGTCGGTCGGCAGCACGTTTGAGAAGTTGAGCGAGCCGTCGTTGAGCACCACGATCCGTGGGTGGTTGGAGCCGTGAGTCAGCACCGTACCGTTGGGGAGCAGCCAGCGCACGGAGGACATGGGCGCTGTACGGCACTTGAGCTCGGCCACGCGCTCCGCAGAGATGTTGAGGTCCCGCGGTGCGTCCAGGATGTACGGCGCCGAACACTGGAAGGTGGACTGGTCCACCTCCACCAGGTAGCGTCCGCGCATGTGGGCTGGCGTGTGGCAGCGACCGCAGCAGGTGGAGTTGGTGGGGATGTACTCACGCAACCACCACGAGAGCCAAACCACGTCGCAGTCACACCGCCACGGGTTGTGGTGGAGGTGCAGCTCCACCAGGTAGCTGAGGGGTGCGAAAAGGTCGTGCGGGAGGGAACTGAGGTTATTGTGGGCCAGGTTGAGCTCAACCAGCACCGTGACATCATCGAAGGCGTTCCGCTCGATCAGCGTGATCTTGGAATTCATAATCCAGAGCTTTTTCAGGACCTTCAGGCCCCGGAAGGAGCCCGGCTTGATCTCAGGGAAGAAGTTTTCTGAGATCTCCAGCTCCTCCAGACCCACCAGAGGAGAGAGGTTGGGCATCTCCCGCAGGTTACACATTCCAAGGTTAAGGTACTTCAAGTTGTATAATCCCTCGAAAGCGCCGTCCGAAATATACTCCAGTTTACGCAGCTCACCCAAATCCAAGCGCATGAGTGAGGGCACGCGGTTGAACGCGTACGAAGGGATGCTCTCGATGGGGTTGCTCCTGAGCCACAGCTCCCGCAGCTTGGACAGGTACTCGAAGGCGCCGCTGGGGATGACCGTGAGCCGATTGTCAAACAGCTCCAGCGTGTTGAGGCTGGTCAGGCCGTTGAAGGCGCCCACCTCGATCTGCCGTATGGAGTTGCGGCCCAGCTGCAGGACCTCCAGGTGATGGAGGTGGCGAAAAGTGTCTGCCTGGATGATCTCGATGCTGTTCTCCATCAGGTTGAGAAAGCGGGCGTTGGACGGGATCCCCGGGGGCACGCGGACGAGCCCGCGGCGGGTGCACACCACCTTACTGAACTGACCACTGCACGAGCAGACGGCCGGGCAGTTGAGGGGGCCCGAGGGGGCCGCGCACGCACTCCACGCTCGCACCATGAGGTAGACCGCACAGAGCAGGACTGAGTTCCAGGCACGGTGCACAGTTACCTGCCCCGAGAGACTCATGGTGTGGCACGTTCATAATTCAACATTGTGTGGGGATTCGGCTCAGGGGCGGAGAGCTGGCCCTACCCTGGTTTGAGCAAGGCTCTCGTTCTTTTTTCCATCGACAGTGCAGGAGGATGCTGTGTGGAGAGATGTAAGGAGGGAGAGGGGGCAAGGGTGGAGGGGGGTAAATAAACGAAGTAAAACCGTCCACAGAGACACAAGAAGCACTAAAGGGTTAAAGAAAAACAAATTCAGCACTTACCTCATTGGGGTTTTTTTGCTTATTGAGAGAACTGGTCTCCCTCTTCAGATCAGCAAGTACAAACAGGAGCACATTCATTCATTCTCCCTATGAGGAGTACTTGGACATGTTTTTTTATTATTTTTTTTCTTCCTTCTTTTTCTTTTTTTTAATTCCCCTCCAGAAAAGTGTGAAGTGGACAGAGAAGCAATTCAACAAAATGGCTCCTATTAAATCCAGACAAAAGCAGCATTAAGATGAAGCAGTGGAGGACGAGGGGCCCAGAGAGCCAAGCAGGTGCGTGGATCCATCGTGCCTAGAAGAGACATTCCCTTATCTCGCACACTGATTGTCCTTGGAAGCCGATGCTGAAAACCTCAGAATATTTTTGTGCATCTCCATCGCAGCGCTGTGTGCAGGCAGGTTCAACCAAGGCAGACAGAAGGGGGGAAAAAACAGCCAAAATGAATCAAAAACAATTAACATAACACAGACCGAACACAGAGAGGAGAAAGAAAAAAAGAAAGATCGAAGAGAAAAAAAAATCCCAAGTCCAGATTTTCTTTCCCTTGTGTTGAAGTCTTCCCCCCTCCTCCTTACTTTTTTTCCTCCCTTCGCTCTCTCTCCACCACCCTCCGACACTTGTCCGGTTGATTAGCCGTTCACAGACAAATCCAGAAAAGGGCTAATAGATGCACGTTGCGGTCGTTCCGTCTTGCATTTTTTAACTAGCTGCGCTCCCCTGGTCCATCGGTGTAGCAGCTGCAGGCTGCCGCGTGCACAGTTAGCAATAATCCGTCAATTTCTCCAGAGGGGGGGTTCGGGGGTGGTGTTGGTGCGGGATAGAGAGAGCGAGCAAGCTAGTGAGAGAGAGAGGGGGGAGAGAGACGGAAAGAATAAGGAGGAGGAGGGGGAGAGAGAGAGAGAAAGAGAGAGAGAGAGAGAGAGAGGACAGCAGCAGCGGTGAGGCTTCTGCTTAAGAACGCAGCTCTGCTCCACTCTGTGACAGAGAAGAGAAAAGAGAGAGAGTGTGTGTGTGTGTGTGATAGAGAGAGCAAGAGCGAGAGAGAACTAGAGTGCGCGCAAGAGAGAGGCAGAGAGGGAGAGGGTGAGAGAAGGATTGATTGTGTCTGTGACGTGCCGTTGATTTCGGAGTGCAGCCTTGCGGAGGATTCCTTCGCTCACCCTCCTCCTTTTCTCTGCTTTTTTTTCCTCCTCCTCCTCCTTTCCTTCTTCCTTCTCCTTTCCTTCTCTTTCGTCCTCTTTTTCCTTTTTCCTTGTACAACAGCTCTCCCTCCAAATCCCTTCTTCTCCTGTATGTGTTTTTTTTTCTTTCCCCCTTTTGGTTTGGTGTTCCTTTCCCTGCCCCCTTCTTCTCCTACTTGCCAAAAGTCCTGAGGTGGTAAGTTGTGGCAGTTAGCCTTCTCTTGCCATCAGAGAAGCGGGGCTGACCGCTTGTGCTGCAGCAGAGAGAGAGAGACAGAGAGAGGGAGAGAGAGAAAGAGAGACAAACACACATACACACACACACGTACACATACGCAGTCAGCGTGCCAGCCAGCTTAGTCAAGCACTGGAGGCTAAGGCAGCGGAGGCAGCGGGAGCGTCAGCGGCGGCAGCAGCTTTAGCAGCGGCAGAAGCGGCAGCAGGAGCAGCGACACGAGAGCGGGAGGAGAAGTCCGTCCGTGGCTCAGGCGGGAGCAGCGACAGAAGCGACGGCAACATTTTCTGACTGCCCCCCCACCACCAGCACCAGCAGCACCATCACCATCACACCACTACCTTCCTCCTCCTCCTCCTCCCCTCCCCTCCCCTTTCCTTTTCCACGCCGATCTCTTGTTGTGTGTGTGTGTGTGTGTGTGTGTGTGTGTGTGTGTGTGTGTGTGTGTGTGTATGTGAGCGTGTGTATGCGAGTGAGTGAGTGAGCGAGCCGTTTCCTCTCTCTCTCTCTCTCTCTATTTCTCTTTATGTGTTGGTGTTGCAGGCAGCCAAGACGAGCTGCTCTATCTCCTCCTTTTGTCCTTCAGTTGGAACGTGAATGTACTGCTGACGCACCCCCTTCCGCGCTGTGCAATGGTTTGATGCAGTGTTCTTGTGTATTAACACATCCACCCCCTCCTCTCTCTCCTTCCCTCTGCCTCTGTCTCTCTCTCTCTCTCTCTCTCGTGGTCCACTGCCATGCTCTTCTGCTTCTCTTTATTCCCTTGTTTTTGTCACTCTCGTGTCATTCACTATTTACTCTTTCAATCTACTCATAACGTCTTTCTTCCTGTCTCTGTCTCTATCCCTCTCTCTTTCTCTATTTCCTTCCCCCAATTTTGAAGGAAGGATAGCCCCTGCCAGTAAGAGTCTGTAAACTCAAGCCCTATGGGCTGCTCGGCTGTTTTTTTATGAGGGCAATGTGAACTGGCACACACCAGAACACTGCAGTCAAGCCATCAATTTGAACTCTAACCATGCACCAATATTGCAGCACAACACTCATGTGCAACCTTACAGTCCTTTTCCTGCACCTTGGATGATGCAGAGGGGCTGCATGAGTAACTCAGTGCAGTCCCTCTCTTTAACTCTAACGTGTGTGTGTTTGTATGTGTGTGTGTGTGTGTGTGTGTGTGTGTGTGTGTGTGTGTGTGTGTGTGCAGACATAGACTTACAAGTCTATGTCTGCACACACACACACACACACACACACACTTGCACAAAACATCCACATGGCTAATCAGCTGGGGACAGAACGAAGCTGAGATTTGCTGGTGCGTGTGTGTGTGTGTGTCTGTGTGTGCGTGCGTGGTTGAATGCTGACTTTGCTTCTCCCTCTCGGCTGGGCAGTCTTTAGGGAGATGACTGATGAAAAAGACAGACTCAACCATGTCTCAAGAAAGGCGGGAGGAGGAGAGGAAAGGGAGAAAGAGAGAGAAAGAGAGGTGGGTGTGAGGGATAGGCAGGGAAGTCAAACCCAGGGTCTGGATTTGGATTTAATAGGATTAAATATTATTTGAATATAGAACCTCCATCTCTGCCTTTTCCTCTCCTGTCTTCACGTTTGGTTGGTTGCCTTTCTACTTTCGTGCTCTTGTTAAAAATGGAAACCCACAAAGCACAAAACACACACACACACACACATACACATACACATACACATACACATACACATACACATACAGACACACACACACACACACACACACACACACACACACACACAGTATCAGAAAAAAGAATATATGGTCCACATGGCCTAGTTGACCAGAACTGATCCTTATATAGCATAGCCTACTCACCTCAGCAGTTAGTTTGTGTCTCCTCATAGTTTTAGATGAGTAGAAATACACAATGAAAACCATGACCTTAACAAAATGTGTTCTATGACAAACATATACACAGTGTGACACACACTAAATTAGCCATGAGTGAGAGATTATGTCAAATCTCACTGCAAACACCCAGTCAATTGCATCCAGCAGCATCTTGTTCTGCTTCACCTTGTTCAAACACCCTTGGCCAGTTGAGAAGTAGAAACCAGTTGAACAGACATCTCTGCAAACAAGCCAAATGACCTTTGCCAGGTGACACCAGTTTGAGGCTATTGGTTTGAGGCTAATGACTGGATTGTTTAATATACCCATCATGTTCTTGGCACAAATAATGAGTAGCTATCTTATGCTGCTGAGCTTGTCTTATTAGCAACACTTCCATAAGGTCACTCTAAAGGAAGGACTCAAATGGCCTGTTTGCCATGCCATCAAACCTGTGCTTGCTAAGGATGCATTTTAGATGCACTAGCCTGAATAATCCCTCATTATCTTCATATAATTGCATGCATAGTTGGTCTGTTTATATGGCTTTTCAGCCACTGCAATATAAGTGTTATGAGTTGAAGTACATATATATAGGTAGCAGAGAGATGTAAGGTATGTACTGTGTAGCCTGTCCTGGGTTAATGTGGCCTCCTTTTCCTTTACTGAGTGCACGTCTGTTTAACTGCCTGCCTGCAGTCAACTGAATAATAGGCCAGGGTGACATTTACCTCTAGAGGAAACTGTCTCTCTGGTCTAGATTCCCTTGGGGAGGATGCTGCTCCCAAAACAACTAAATAGGCTTACTGAGAAATTGGACACTGCGAAGAAGAAGAAAAAAAAAAGAGGAAACAATTCTGAGGGAACATTATTACCGAGGTAAAAATCGACCAATGTCTTTGTGCTTACAGTAGGCTATGCAAAACCTTTCCAATTTTTTTCTTTTTTTTTTACTGTATTGTTGCCGTCCACGCTTCCTTTGCCTCGTACCACATTTAAGTCCAAGGGTCTTTTTATAAATTGAGGGCATTGGACTGTGAGAGAAATGGCCAGGCTGGGAGGTGGTGAGCTCTCCTCGCTGCATGTAATTAACACTGAAGGCAGCTGATGCATTACCCCAGAGCAGGAAGGTATTCCTTAAGTGTTGCTTTATATTTCCACCAGGCCACAGGATGTAAAGGCCCTCTGAGAGACTGCAGCAGGGGGAAAAATGAATACTGTGGTCTTAAAGGGAGATAGGTGGTACTGCTGTGAGTCTGGCCAAAACACAGCACTTGCATGCTGGAGATGTCGGAGGACTCAGAAGTGGCGGGTCGTGGCAGCAGTCAGTTGGGGCTTTTTTTCCTGTTAAACAACTTGAAAGTGGAGGTAGTGCGAGTGGGGTGGGATTGATGGTCATGGCTGTGGCTCTGGTGTTAATGTCATTACCCAGGTCCCTCACACGGAGAGGTCAACAAGCACGTGGAGGATGTGGCGCTCACCTTCTCTCCGAATTCGCCGCGCTTCACAGTTAGCCGGCTGGCTAATAGGCAGCACGACACAGGGGCTAGGCACTAAAGCTGCATGTCTAAAGCGCCGGTGCTAGCAGTCGGCCAGGGCCACTGCCAAATGAGCATGCCGCCATGCCTCTCAAGTAGAGACGAGAGGCAGGAGAGGGGCCGGCGCAAAAAGAGAGTCAAGCCGTGACTTGTTAGGGGATGCTGCGTTGCCTCCCACCATTTTCCAGGAGTCCTGGCAGCACTTCTTCACTGCTTAGTGTTTAACAGGACACAGACACACAGCTCCTCAAAGGGAAGACGAGACATGTCAGAAAATGAGCTACAGTATTCAATTCACAAACCTAGTCTTGTTATCTAGCTGCTTCCTATAAATGGCTGGTGGCCGAAACATGTTCCGACCTAAACTGTTTGTGTTGCAGATCTTATTGTGGCAGCTCCTTCTAACGTGGGTGTTTACAGTGTTCTCTATAAAAGGCCAGTAACATGGTGTCAGATACACAGTGAGAGAGAGAGAGAGAGGGAGAGAGAAAGAGATGAGGCAGTAAAACAGATGCCTCATTACAGAGCAGTGCTGTGGGTATTATTTGTTCCTTGTGTGCTGGATGAGACACTGGCCAACTGCTCTGGTTTGGTGACCTGCTTGAGATTGGCTAGTGTCGAAGTGGCCCTCGGGGTGAGCAAGGGGACACGTGAAATGGAGGACAGAGGAGAGAGAGAGAGAGGGACAATGGGAGGGAGGGATGGATGGATGGAGGGGGTGGTGTGTTGTGAGAGAGAGCTGGCGCAAGAGAGGGCTGGAAATGGCAATGTGTCTATATGTCAATATTCACTGAGTCGCTCTGTCCCATATTGGAGGGTCATGTGGGAGCAGAAATTGAATTTGTGGCACCCTGCGACCCACTTTTCGCGTTCTGCTGTGTTTGTTGGTCACAGCAAAGGGTGCTGGTATCTGACATACAGATGCCATGGGATCCACCAAAAGACCTATATGGACACACAAACACACACGCGCACACACACACACACAAACACACACACACACACACACACACACACACACACACACACACACACACACACACACACACACACACACACACACACACATCAGTCTCTCACATTCACATAGTGAATACAACACAGGTCCAACACATCTTATTTCAGCCATTTTTTACTGAGAAATCTCCAGCACAAAGAAACACTAGCTCATCACTATGCATCATCAGAGACATGAAAATTGCATTTTTTGTGGTTCCTTCTGCCTTTTATGCGATTGATCCATAAGCACACAAGAGAGAGCAACCGTGGACGTTGCGTGCTCAGTGTAGCCCTTTAGTGGTGCTCTGTAATTGCACTCAGGCCCTTTTGGTTTGGCAGGATCGATCAGCATTGCATTAATTAACCCCCGCTCCCTGGCTTACCATTCCCCCATGATTATCATGTGAGGGATTTTTTTTTCTCCTCTCCTCTCCTCTCCTCTCCTCTCCTCTCTTCTCTTCTCTATGGGTGGATGGGTTAGATTTGATTTATGAGCTGTCCAATCTTGGCCTCACCTCCGCCGACCCTCAATCATGGAGCTGTGAAGAGATCTGGACTCAGCAACTCTATGGCCGGGTCACTGGTCGTGGAGCCCCTCGGTTTGCTCTCTTGGCTCCTGGCACTTCCGGATTCAGAAAATCACTCCCGAAACCATGGAAGCCCCTGACACCACTAATTACACCACCACTGGTGTTGTTATTCAAGAGCAGATCACACAGGATCATGCAATTCAAAGGCTACATACAAGTAGATCTGCAGAATCCACTTAGGCGTTACTGTAAGTGATCTTAAATAGGATGTCTTCATTAAAGACATGCAATTGACTTACAGGGAGGGCAAACACATTTACATGGGACAACACAGACACACAGTATATAGTTCCTTTTATGGTTGGAATACAAAGCACTGTGTTGTGTAACCAACATCAATGCAGTAAACTAAAATGATTTGGATTATCTAACTGATTTGTATTGCCACGGTGCTGTTTGATGGTATGAGTGCGAAATGAAGGCAAGTCGAGTAGTATGGCAGCACTGACACCAGCATTGCAGCCCTCTAATAAGACTGCATATTATTGGCCACTGGAGTCCTCTTTTACCTTGGAAACAGGGCTTACCTTGCCTTCCGTTCGGTTCCAGTCATTTCAGCATGGCAGATGATATTTGCAATTCTCATTTTCTCTGTGATTGATTTTGTGTGTCCGAACAAATCCTCACTTCCTCTCCCCTCTCTGATTTATTCACTGTTTGAGCAAGGGATTTGTGTGTGTGTGTGTGTGTGTATGTGTGCCCACATGCACCTGTGTGTCAGTTGTTGTTTATAGACTAATGACCTTAATTATTTTAGGATTTCGCCTGGCATTATTCCGTCTGATATAGATGATCAGTTGTTGTTGTTGCCTGGCTCAAAGCATCAGCGGCGGGGAGCGGCGTTTTGATTTAGACTGCCGCACCAACACCCTCCCAGCAATTAGCCTGTCCACCATCACTGACAAGGGGGAAAAAAGATGTACAACAAGCATCCACTGGGAGATGACTGGAGCAGAGGCAGAGGCAGGGAGAGAGAGAGAGACAGAAGGGGAGAGAGGGGGGGGGGGGCAGGGCAAGGGGTTGCTGCACTGATGCATGGACGTGGCGTGATCGCTGATGTTTCTTAATTTACAACATGATCGCTCCACTCATTAGCCCCTCCACGGCAGCTATATTTGGTGGGAGCAAGTGAAGAAGCAGGCGGGAGTGTGTGTGTGTTTGGTGCAGGGTGTTGCAGGGTGGCATGCACGCTGGGAGGTGATATTAATGGCGTCTCTGTAATCCTGTGCGGGGAGCATTCATAATCCAATGAAGAGAGGGGGAAAGAGAGAGAGAGGGAGAGGGAGGTAGAGAGAAGGGGCCTCGGCACAAGGAATCTCAGCCCTTGCTGCCAATCAGGCCCAAGCAGCTGCCGACACTCTGTCAGCACTGTCCAAATTGGAAAGCAGGGAGTTGTTGACTCGCAGCTCATTTTAATTCCGCTGGCGCGCCTCGCCTGAACTTGTCAGTCCGCCGGCCTCCTCAACTCTGATTTTTTTTCCTTTAAATATAATCCCCCAACCCCCTTGTGTCTGTGAGAGAGCGTGAGATCAGTGTTCTATGTAACAGGAAGCCTGTTACGCTGAGGTCCCTCTCAGGTTTTATAATTTTGTAAGGTGACCACTTTTTTTTTTTTTAATCTTCCCATTTTTTCTCTCACCATACCTCTTTTATCCATGCCTCCCACCGAATGCAAATCGCACATTTACATTCGGGACTGTGGTTGGACTGGGGTGTAATTAACATTCAAGCAACGTTTGAATTCATTATCCCAGTGTTGCCGTGCCAACAGACACCACTAAAAAGGGACTTTGTCAATGTTTGATGTTTGGTAAAGAGATGTTAATTCAGGGCCGCACGAGACTCTGCGACTCCCAGTGACTTTCCGCAGCCCAAGCACAGACAGTGATTGTGGATGGTTTCTGACAAGTCTTCCCAGTGTGTTTCTTTCAATCTTTTTTTTTCTGCAGGACAGCACAGGACAGGGGAGATTCCTGAAAGGCACAGGGCAGAATCAGCATTTTTAGCCCGTCCTCAGATGGAAGCCATTAATGAGTTGTCAAGTAAATTAATTAAGCATTGACAGAAAGAGGCCACAGCCCGAGCTGATGTACGACCACGGCTCCGAGGGATACAGTGGTGTTTTATTGGGTCCACAGTGGCCATCATAAACATTACACGTCTTTTTTACGCCAAAGTCCCACCAGAGGTGAAACGGAGCCCTAAATCTCGCTCAGCCAGTCGGACACTTAGCGTATCGGAGGTGAAGAGTACTCCAATTTTTTCCCCTGCGGCCAGTCACTATGAACTCACATTGCTACTCCTTTGCATCTTTTCACATATTCATACTGCATGTTGTTGTTCTGCATACAAACATGTGAAAGAGGGGGAGCACAGAAAGAGGGGTAAAGGAATGAAAAAACGTATTATATATATGACTTATATCCCGAGTAATGAGATGGGAAGGTTTGAGTTGATTTCCCATACAGAGGTGCAATTTCAATGTATATATTACATAATGCTGCATGATATCCTCTAATGTGTTTTCCAATGCATTGTATGTTTCAAAATGAACATGACAGCTTAAGAAGAGAAAAGATATATAGTTTTTGTCTCCATAAAAGAAAATGTTTGAAGACAACATTTAAATGTGACCTCTATCACAATGTAATCTATGTTTCTGTCAGCAAGAAAATATAAGATGCATAAGAGGCATATGCAGATTAAAAAAAATAATGAAATGGTAGGCAGAGTCATATAACTACCATGATCTTATGCATGCATATATGCATTCAGGAGACTTGGAGGGTAAAAAAAGCTTACAGTATTTCTTTTAGTTTTTGATTTGGTATGCGTGACATTCACCCGTGACTGCAGTGAATCTGACACTGCATAACCGAGAGTGATAGGTACTTGTCTTAAGAAAGAAATTCTCTTGAAATATTCAGCAATGTCTTGAGATCTTTGAAGACTGGTTGGCACATAAAACAAATGAGGGGTTAAAAGAAGCTCCTTTAAAGACAGCAGTATACTGAAGAAAAAAAAAATTAATACCTCTTGTCAATGTGACCTAAAACTATATGTACTCAATGAGTAGGTCTCATAACCATCCCCAAGTCAAAATAAATTTGCACTTCAACCCTTGCCCTTCATGACATCTTACATGTCATACACATATCATTCATGTAACATGAATAAATATTGTCAAGCAAATGTCATATATTAGTAGGCCAAGATCCATTGCAAAAACTGGGCAGAAAAAAAATATGAGCATAGCCTAGACTGTACTTGGTAGTGTCCAGACACCTTAGAGAGCAAGAAATATGATTGAGAGCTCTGCCATAAATCCGCTAAAGCGAAGAATCTGACCTTTGGTGATATGTTTTCCTATGGCAATGCAATTCTGCATTTCCTCTAGGTGCTGGGGGGAGTTCCATGGAAGAAAAGCATCCAGCAGCATTCTCTAAACTGAAGTCAATACCGGCTAGGCCATTTATTACACTCACTCGTGCACCAAAGGCAGTCAGAACACCGGACGATTGAGTTTTTCCAACACAGACAACCAGGAAGAATTGATCTATTGGCCACCCGAGAAAAGCTGCAAGCCAGGAAACACAAATATGAACACGGAGGACACTAACTGAATTTATTTTTGGGTTCCAAACAAATAAATAGAATAGGAACGAATAGGTTCGATACAAGCCTTAGACACAAACACCCTTGCTTGCGTTTGTATGCATAGAAATGTATTTTTGCTTGGATTAACAGATTAGGCTGGGGGAGGGGTGCTGTTCTTACAGCTGTACTCTAGGCAGATACCTTGGTCTGCAGGGATCGTTGGCAGTAGGCCCACCGTGAGAAAGCCCAACCTGCAGAGAGAGAGAAAATTGATGTATCTAAAACAGCCGGTCACTGCAGTGACCATTTTAATCTCCCTCTGAATCTTTGGAATAAATACCAAACTAACGCTACTGTAACTGGGCACACAGAGATAGAGAGAGATAGAGAGAGGGACAGAGTGGCCATGTATGCATGTGTTTGTGTGTGTGGAGTGTGTGTGTGTGTGTGTGTGTGTGTGTGTGTGTGTGTGCGACAGAGAGAGAAAGAGAGAGAGAGAGAGAGAGTTTTTCACCTATGCACTATTTGACGCACAATCACAGGGACAGCAGATACCCTCTCCAATTTGCAGCAGTGGATGCCGACCGCATCTGTGAAAAATTCACAGGCAAATAAGAAACCTAAAAATAGCAAGCATGATATATGAACTGTTTATCATAGGTAGACAAGTCTCATTGGGGCTAGTCCTGCAGTAAGATTCTCATCAACAATGCCTGCATAGCCTCTGAAGAAAAAGCGGTTCACTTGATCACTCAATGATGAAAGGCTTTGAAATCATGTTACGAATATTTATTGCGTATACATCACCAGCACACATCCACATATGCACAAAACCACCCTTAATGAAACATAAGTACATAAATAATATGCAAAACACTGAGCTGTTGCTGGTATTTGCTTTGCTGCTGAATATATCAGACTAACTGCAAATCAGACTGCAAAGATGCATATTACGATATAGTATAAAAAATGTTTCAGATTTGAAGAGGTTTTTAAAACTAGCAAAAATAGCACTTGGTGGTGAGAACTTCCCACAGAACCCCCCTTGTCTGTGTTTTCTATAAATCTTTAAAAGTTGAAAGAGGATTTACAGGGAATACTCCACCTCTATTTGTGCTTAGCCTAATATTGTGCAAATAAGGCTCAGATGTATCAAATATAATAATATCATAAGTGGTCCATCAAGGTACCTCATAAATAATTTCAACACATCAGCCTAGGTTTACTCATCTACAGTGCTATTCAGTTGTTGAAGAGCCTGGGGCCATGTCAAATATGAAGATCTGGGTGAACCAGAGCTTCAGAGAATTCCACTGTGATGACGACACATAGCTGCAGCTTGGTACTGAGTTTGACTAATAACTCCAGTGACTAACAGCTCCTGAGTGGTGTGCTAACGAGAGCACTCTATGGTAGCACAAGCATTACACTAGTCTCAACACGTCTCTTATGACTACTGATGGAATGGCGCTCGAAAGCAAGAACTCTCCAAAGGGAACCCTCATTAGTCATTACGCAAAGCCAAGCCTGAGCCACTTGTGTGTTTTGAGCCCTCCTCTAGCTTTAACCACACCACATCTTAGCGCAAGGAGTCTAGCGGAACAGATGCTAACGCTAATCTGTAAGAGAAACAAGGTGAGTGCACAGGCTATGTGCACTGGGACCCCTACAGGCTAATGGTGCAGAGATGCTGTGATTGGGATTAGCCAGGGAATTAAGATCAATAGCGAGGAACAGTCTATTATATATGGGAGTGCACTGGCTCCTGCAGTGGGCACGCGCTCTCTCTCTCTCCACGAGGCAGTAGGCCCTCGGGGGAGCGAGCATTTTCACCGCCTTAACGAGCCCCCTCCCAGAAACACAGGACATGTTTACAGTCGTGTCACAGGGCTATCGCTGTGCACACTTGAACTCTTGAATCGCATCCTCCTCAAAACATGACAAATACACAAGCATGGCATGAATGATTAAAAGCATAAAAGTGTGGAGCGTCTCAAAGAGACCATTCGTTCTGCCATAGCAAAATCACACAGTCCACCAAATGCAAATGACTCATGGAAACACCCCGCTGGGTCTTAAAGATATTTGATGATGAACTGTAATTGGGGGGAAGCGATCAGTGGGACAGGGTTTTTATGAAAGACCATTTGCTGATGTAGCTGTGATCAAGACTGGGAGACGAGCACTGTCGGCTTCATCTTATCTGCTAACCAATTTGTCACCATTCATGGATAAATTGTAGTTTTGTTGTAGTAAATTCAGGCACATAGATACATATCAAAGCATTGAATGAATGCACATAGGACTACACATTCAGGCTAAGCTTATGACAAAAAAATAATAAATAACTAAAACATAGACTATTCAATTAATTTCTTGTCCAAATCACGACACGTCCTTAGCGCCATTGATCTGGGTGATTTCTTTTTATCACTTTTGTCCTCTCTCTCTCTCCCTCTCTCCATCTCTCTCCCAGGGCAGCAGACGGTGGCACTGGAAAGCGTGAGGTGCCATGTGTTGCTTAGCTTGGTCCAAGCCTGGCGTCAGGCCCACTCCTTCCCTGCTCTGGTGACTCGAGTCGAAGAGAATGAGGGCCTGGGGGCTATTTGTGTTTATGCGTGTGTGAGCAGATGTGTATGTGTTTAACTCTCATTCACCCTTTAAGCATCCAATGGCAGCACATTTGCAGGGGCACAAAAGCCATGCGAGTACATTTGTATATGTATTTTCTGTGTGTGTGTGTGTGTGTGTGTGTGTGTGTGTGTGTGTGTGTGTATGTGTTTTTGTGTGTGTATGAGATAGAGAAAGAGAGAGAGTGAGATTGTGTGAACATGTGACAAGCCCACCGGTCCAGACATGTGAGGATGATAAATGTCGGTTCCACATACCCAAGCCTGTCTGAGCACTTTTTAGTAGCCTGAAGATTGTCCCCAACAGGGCACCGTCCACGTCAGCCCCTTATCCTGGGCTGTCAGTGCCCACGTTCCCAAGGCAACTCCTTAATACAATTACTACTCAATAAAAGCATCCCAGAGTTTCATTAGACCTAATCTCTGCTGATTAATGGGAAGGGCTCGGCGCTCGCTTCATGGTGTCAAAGAAAAATTAGCAGGAAGTCATCGAGTGGTCCGGCATGCACCAGTGTCAGCACAGGCAACGGCGAAAGGAAGGGAGACTGGCAGGCGGCAGGGAACAAAAGCGGCACGGGCCAAAGTTCAGAGTCTTTTATCCCACCGTTAATCCCAATCGTCCAGAGATAAGAGGTTAAGCCACCTCTAGATCACTCCTCTCCTTTGGGCTCAGATCAGAGGACGTCATGCAGTGAGTTTGTTAGGGATCTTCACTCTTAACTCTCCATAGTTAGGAAACTGTGTGTAAAGTAGCGCCCCCGCTAACGCCTCAAGAGATGTGCATTCGTCGTTTACTCTTATACTGATACTGATCTGCACATGCACACACAGAAAACTCATTAAACAAAAAATGTGATGAAACAGAATATATATATAGGTAATATTTCATACATTCTCCAATATAACTGCAATTAGAGGTAGGATTAATAGTAAGTTAATCTCTCCCCCTCCCTCTCTCTCTCTCCCTCTCTCCCCTGCTCAGTCAAACAGGAATAAATCATTGCCATAATATACAGACATAGTTCCCTATTTTACGTAGGGTCTCCACATGCATGGCTCGTCACTATGGAAACAGCACCCTGCCATTTGCACATTGCCCAATAGCCCATTGTGAGTCATTGAGTCACACTTCCTCACTAGACCACTGAATGGCCCTCCCCCTCTAGGCCCCAAATCACCCCTCCTCTTCCTCCTCTCCTATAGCCCAGTGTCTTCTGGGAACTCTCTCAGGAAATTCAACTAGGAAGAGTTTCATTAGAAAAAAAAAAAAGAAACTGAAAAAAAAATAGAGGCTATGTTATTTTTTTTTAAGTAGAAGCACACTGATTCCCCCCTAATATGGATGTGAGTCATTCATCCTTTCAAGGTTTTCAGGAGCAGGGCTCTCCATGTCACCAGGAGTCATAATCGTCTAATAAATGTATTTGGCTTTATGTGTAGCAGATCTGTGCAACAGTGCACACACAGGCATGCAATCTCCATGGACAAACACTGACAACCGTATGAGGCAGTAAGAAGCAGAAAGAGAGAGAGGGGGGGGGGGGCAGGGGCTTTGCACCTTTCATCATTTCACTGCAGTCAAATGCTACTGGTCTATTTGTCATTTTTATGCTCTTCTGGAGCTGCCCTGGTCACCTGAGTGCAGTTATGGGGGAGTGAAAATGTTGCTGAGAAAAAAAAAGAGAGAGAGAGAGAGGGAGGAAAAAACAACAACAGCTCAGCGGCGAGAGTGCTCTCCAGCATCTCCACCCGACCCAACAGAAGGGGATTGCTGAGTGCTGAGTTTGGCAGACGAGGAATAATGGCCTGGCACTATTTTGTTGTAGGCCCGGGCCGATGCCCTTGTTTGTTCCGGTGAGGATTCGGTGCTTCCGACTGTTATGACAACAATTTGGGAAGAGGCCCTTTTCCTGTTTCATTGAAACGAGACAGGCGCCACGGTCACACGGAATGCAGCCCTATGAATGCAGACGGACAATTTATAGAAATGAACTTGGAAAAGCTTGGCTGTCCTGCTGCTAGGCCTCACCCAAATAAACACAACTGGGTGACTGTCAACTCGCCTGACAATCTACACCTAATCACCCATTATCACTACCCAGTCTGTGCCTATTTTTCACCCCTCGGTAACATGCAGAGCACACTTAATAAATGCAAATGCCCGTGGTGGGGATAGAATGCAAGTGCGTGTCCAACTGTGTGGCTAGCTGACAGACTGGTGATGATTGAGAAGGCAATGGATGGCAGACAGATATCACACAAATCAGGGATGGGGGCGGTTTTGGAAAGGCATGCACAGGCTTTCTGTTGGTTCTAAATGCCATTTCGTCAAATTATGTTTGTTAATTCATCAGGGGTGCTTTTGTTTGTGCATGCAAATGTGTGTGTGTGTGTGTGTGTTTGAGAGAAAGTGTGTGTGTGTGTGTGTGTGTGTGTGAGTGTGTGAGTGAGCAAGTCTGTCTTCCTGTTTGTGTGTGCACAGCCATGAGCGAATAAAAGAAGTATTATCAGGTTCAGGTGGATGTTTTGACGGTGTGTGTTAAAAGGCAATTTAATAACACCATCCTTAATAGCAACATCCTATTAAGCTTAATTGGTGTCTCTCTGAGGTGAGTAATAGTGTTAGAACCTGTGCAGTTACCACACATGTCCTTGTGTGTGTGTGTGTGTGGGAAGGTGTGTGTGTGTGGGGGGGGGGCTAAGTGAGCATGTCCAATATGCCCGTTCATGATAATGTCTGTCTACAGAAGAATGGTAAACAAATACAACCAAGGGGAAACAAGCAAAGAGGAATGAATGAAAGAAAAAAAGACTTTAAAATGATTCCTCCCTCACACACACACACACATACACACATCCATTCTAATGTCAAAATAGCCTCTCCCACTTGTCAGCGTCAGCCTCCGATGCCTTTTAATGACCCCCGCAGCAGAGGCTCTGCAGTAGGGCCTGCCATGGCAGACAGAAAAGTGTGTGTGTGTGTGTGCATGTGTGTTTGTGTGTAAGTGCTGTGTGAAGGGCTGTGGTGATAAGGTAATCAACAGCAGGTGGACCAGTGACCAAAGGCGCCGCTTATCTGGGTTTGAAGGGAGTTGGGGGTAGGGGTTCGGGTGGCAGTGGATTGAGTATGTGTGTGTGTGTGTGGTGGTGGTGTTGGTGGTGATGGTGCATGAGTGGGTGGGCGAGGGATTGGGCAGGGAGGGGAGTGTGGGGGGGCTGGTAGATGTCAGTGGGAAATGGCCTCTAGTCGGTACGGCAAGGCTTCTATCTGTCAGTGGCAGTCTCTGCTGCGATTTGCAACTCTATTGCATATGCATAATTCAGCAGTGCCACTCCATCACAACCACAGAATACACTGCTAAGGGATAGCCACAATGTGTGTGTGTGTGTGTGTGTGTGTGTGTGTGTGTGTGTGTGTGTGTGTGTGTGTGTGTGTGTGTGTGTATGCGTGCATGTGTGTTTGTATGAATTTGTGTCAGTATGGTGTGTGAGAGAGAGAGAGACTGTAAAGGAGAATTGAGCCAATGAGAAAGGGAGAAAGGTGCAAAGGCACAGAGATAGAGGGCTTATGTACAGATGATTCACTGGCAAAGAGTGAACAATTCCATCACTACTCCAAAAAGAAAAAATATATATATACTGCTTTTATGGAGAGATGGAACGTGCACAAGGACAGCACGATGGAACACATCTTCTCCTATGCATAAGGATATGAGAGTGTGTTTTCTCAGAGAGGTGACGGAAAGAAAGATTATTAAATGAGGGGCAGGTTGAGTGGGCGGGCAGGCTGGTGGTGAAGGAAGGGGGGGTGGATGGAGAGGTTGAGTGAGCCATGCTCTGTGTACACTGGCAGGGAGATGAGATTTTCTCTGTGCTAGAAACCTCCTCTGCGCCACATGTCAATCCTTCAGTTGGCAGGTTCCCTCCTCAGAGACATATTGCAGATTCCTGCATCTATCATAAACCTTGCCATCTATTTTTAGACCTCCCTCTCTTGCTTTCCCCCTGTCACACACACACACATACACGCTTGGTTTCTAGCTAAGAAATGCTGATCAGTGTTTTTCTTTTTTTGCCAACCATCAACTTTTCTTCTCAGTTTTTTTAACACCTGTTAAATTCCAAAGTTGCACTGGATTTTCACGCAGTGTTACATCATTGAAGGCAGGAAGGGGAAAAGAGGTAAACTGAGATTTGTGTGCAAGGCCATGTCTAAGGGCAGAATGTGTGTTTCATGCACAATATTTTCACACCCAAATGACTACATCGTGCCACGCAGAGCCTCCTCGTGACATCTTATAGAGGCACACTAGCAGGGATAGGCTTACTACAAGACTTGGATTGGATGAGTGAATAGCCTATACATCACAAAAGCCTATCTTGCTGTTCCACCCCCCCCCCCCCCCCACACACACACACACAAACCTCTCCCTCTTTCTTTCTGTCTCTCTTTCACCCTCCCCTCCTCTCTGCCTCCACTCCATTTTGTAGTGACTTTCTTTTTTCCTTCAATCACCCTGTCTATTTCTCTCACTGCTCCTGATCTCTCAACCCCCAATCCCCAACCCTCAACCCCCAATACACACGTACACACACACACTCACATATACACACACACACACACTCACACCCCTACCCATCTTCACACACACACTCCTTTTCAGCAACTCTGCCCTTCCTCCCTCACATGGACGTGCTGTCCTGATGGCCATCGCCCCACCCACCTTCACTAAGCAATAGAGCAACAGTCAATGCTTTATCCTGACAAGCATTTGAAAGTGACAAAAAAGCACGCTGACAAATGTCTTCCGCCTACTGTTCATCTTTCTCTCTCTCTATCGCTCTCTCTCTCTTGCATTCTTTCTCCTGCACTCTCCCTCTCTATCCCTCACTCTCTCTCCTGCCGTCTCTTTCTGTCTGGTGAGGGTGCAGCCCATCTGGGAGGACAGAAATGGCCGTTTGAATGACACCAGTTGGCACCCCACTCGGGGTATGAGTAAGCGAAGGGTCATGGTGCATGAATGATGCCCCGTGAGTTGTCCGCCATGTTTCTCCCCCAGACTCTAAAAAAACCCAGCCCTCCTGTGCCTGCCAGCACGAATAAAGGCTGCTTATTCAGTGTTTTATTGTCACATTTAATACCCAACCCGGGGTTACATGCAGAAAAAAATAGATGCAGTCTAGCTGACAAGATTGTATTAAAAATGAGAAATTGAAGTCACTCTTTTCTGGTTTGTTACAACTGTTCAAAGCCCAACACATCACGGAAAGTGGTGTAGTTTCAGTTATATTTCAGAGTGAATAGAAGTAGCACAGAGAGTTGTTTGGACCCTTCCACAGAGATGTTAGTACAAGAGGTGATACACAGTGTATTTCAGCTAGATTAAAAAGGTACACAGGAATAGAGGGTATGTGTTGTGTGTGTATGAGTGGATGTATTTTGTTGTTGTTATTTAGTTTGTTTTTGTTTTGTTTTATGATGACGACAATGATGGTGATGATGATGATGATGATGATGACGATGATGACGTTTTGCCTCTTGTTGTGCTGTCTCTAGGGTGTGTAGCCTGGCAAGATTTGATTTGCGATTTTGTTTGTCATGTGAAATCAGGTATACAGCTCCTGCCTTTCCAATCTTTTAATCTCTTTCCTGTCAATAGGTTTCTCTGGTGGACTGAGAGGCTTCTCAGGTGGACTGAGAGGCTTCCACAGAGGGAGCTCACTGGACCCATTTCTGCTGCATCATCTGCAATCTACACTGCCTTCACCTGACAAAAATGTTGTCTTCCTCTCTCGATGTGTCTTTAGGTGGCTGTCTTGAATTCACCCCATGCACCCTCTTGCTCCCCTTCTACCTCCCTGTCACTAACATGCTCTCTCTCTCAGACACATTTTCCTATTTTGGTTCCCATCTTGAGACTGTTATATTGCAGGATCAGTATATGGCATGAGTACCATGGTAACCTATAAAACAGTGAAGTTGGTGCAAAGTTAACTTTTCTGTTTATAATTTGTTTGCCTAAAACAAATACTTTGCTCAGTACCTTTCAAGAATCCTTTCACCCATGTATGTTTCAAATAATTTATAAAAATTTTACAGCACCTCATATTGATTTCTGGTTTGTCTGAAATCTTCATCTCTGAAATGGAAATTATGCACAGTAGACAAAGTGTAATTTGATATCCATCGATCGTCCTGAGAGCCGTTCTGAAAATGAGGGATTGTGGTTATTGCTATTGATTTCGATAACTACCCTACAACAGTTAATTCAGTCTGCATGTGCTCAATAAAATGAGTGAAGCTGAACTTTACCACTGAGATGGAGATGGCGACAGTGAGCTCTTTCTTCACCTCTCAAAGATCGGTGTTGTGACTGGTTTATGGTCACACACCTCTCCTTTGATGCACGTATTGGAAAAAAGACAGAAAAAGAGCACTTCATTGCTCACACCCACTTGAAAGCACTGAAGATAGAAGTGTTATGTATGTGAAGTAAGTCATTATGGCCTAAGTGGCCTACGACATGGGTGAAACCTTGGGGAGTCAATTCAATAATTGATGTAGTTATTGATCTCTATTGATCTCTGGCCTTTTGGCCATCATTGTCCTTTTTTTTCAGTGATTTCCCCAATGGTTTCACTTGGATTTATAAAATTGCTCATGATTGGTTCTGGTGAGTTACCGGTGCATGAAAACTCTAATTCTTCATTAGTATTTTTTTTAATTGTAGGGCAATTGTAGGGTAATTTTGATGGATTTAGGCAATTATTATAGTAGTATAGTATATTAAAATTGCTGCTTCCAACTGTTTCCAATAGGTTTTTTACCATTAATTCACAATTGTGAGCTATTTTTTCAAACCCATCACACTCTGCCTCTGTCTAAGACTTTAAAGCAATACAAACGGATGGAAGTCACACTTTGCAATGATTTTTGTGTCAGTGTATCAGTGAACATTACTTATGACTTGGTGAGTTTCACGTCTTTACAAACAAAAGTATGATACGTTTTAGGAGAGATTGCAGCTCTGCACCTTTTCAACCATTCTGTAGATGGGGGGGGGGGCAGAGCCGTTTGTTGAAATTTTCCTCTTAACCATTGTATTTCATCATAAACTATCAGGAAACAAGGCTTTAAGTGTAAAAAATGAACCTGTCCATTAACATGATAGCCTAGATGCATTTGAAGTAGGTAGAATGTGATCACATGACCCAAACAAAAATCAGCTCAGCTATTTCACTGATAATTTCACATAAACCAAGTCCGACTTATCAAAATTCTGCCTCACATATTAAAATGAACTGCTTAACATTTCTTAAAATGAGCCATTTTCTCCCCTCCAGTCATGTAATAGATGTTGGTCTCGCTTTGCTGCATGAGTGTATGAACTAAAAGAGAATATTCAACAACCCAGGGTCAGTAGTTCAGTCCTGTGGTAGCCCAGACATAACAGTCTGTCTTTTATGCCTATGTTTAAAACATTTGCTGAGTACACCAGGAGGAGCAGAAGAATGCTAAACTAGAAGCAAGACTTTCCATACCATATGGTCAAAAGAGCAGTTGTCTCTCCTGTACATATGTCTGGGCAGAAAAAATATTAGAATCTCTACCTCTAAGTCTCATAGCATGCACACATCGGGCTTCTCTGTGTGTGTGTGTGTGTGTGTGTGTGTGTGTGTGTGTGTGTGTGTGTGTGTGTGTGTGTGTGTGTGTGTGTGTGTTTGTGTGTGTGTGTGTGAAAGAGAGAGAGCAAGAGTGTCTACATGTGTGGGTTTGCCTCTAATCTTGAGTTCTTTGTTGCTCTGTATTTATGTTGAATCCTTTCCCCTCACTAAACTTTACTTGAAAGACCCAGAGGTGCAATCAGATCCATTGCAGATTGTGCCTAGGCACCGAGGTTCCATTCTTTATGGAGGGGTTGCAGATTGTGGCATGGCTGCTGGCTCTGTGCTTCTTTATGCTGTGCTGACGCAGTAAAAGCTGTGATTCATTGCATCATAAAACCACACCGGACATACCGCGTCGCTTCCCTCTTTGCCCAAGAAACTTATCACTGCTCCAGAGACTCTGCTGCTTTACTAGAGCATCTGATAACATACAGAATAAATTTGTGCATTTTACAAGTGCTGAGCTGACGTGAAAATAAGAATGGCGGCTGTGGTCATGACAAAATTAAAAGATGAGGATGCTGCTGCCGTTGCTGATGATGAGGATGACGATGATGATAACGGTATTGAAAATCATAGTTATGGTAACAGTAAATGAGATTATGGTAGTGATATGCAAAGTGATAATTGGACCTAAGATGATCATGATGGTGGTACTGGTGATGGGGTGAGAAAGACAGGTGCTAAAACTGTGAGATGAACATATACTCTCAGTTCAGTGTACACACGGTGAAGTTTATTTCCCACCGATGTTATTACATAGGCCTTAATGCAGAATGATGTACAACACAAACCCAACACTTCTGCTGTTGATGTACTGTGCATTGAGCTTTGGTGGATGAAGGAGGTGTTTTTAATTGAAGCAAATCTTCGCTAATCTCCAATAAAGGCTGTGGATTAAGTTATTTCACAGCTGTGGAAAGGCAAACAGAGCAGTAATTTGACTGGAGACCCCCCTCCTCTCCCCTCCCTATTTAAAAATCCATTACATCGCTGTGCCTTTTGTGTTCCGTGTGCTGGTTGGGGCTTGTCTCATTTAGTGCACCCACTTCCCGCCTGTCCCCAAACCAACGGCGAGACAATCAGCGCACCATTAGTGACCCATGTCGTCGGGATCGCCTACAAGCACTCACTTAGACAACACAAATGATTCCATAAAGTAAGGTTATTGAGGGACCCGGAGGCTTACATTGATGAGTAATGATTATCACCCTGTGGGTCCAGTCAGGCCCAGGCTGATTGGCACTGTTAGTTTCTTGATCTGCAGTGAAAGGGGTCTCTCTACTGAGGGCTGTACACATTGCTGCATGCATCTTTGATGAGGGCATGTTCAAATGGGGATCGTTATCTGAGATCAAAAGGACTTTTTTGACTCAGAATAAATGACTCTTTTTGTCCTCAGTTACTTTGCTGCCTAACTCTTTTACATGATGGATAAGATGAGAGCACTGAGATTTCTGAGAGTGTTTTGTTCGGGGTTTTTTCACTGCAGCACTAGACATGTCGAATGATGGTGCATTGCTTTTTTTCTTTTTTTTTACCTGGTATCCGCATACAATTTTGATGTGACATATTAAGGGTAATAATGTGTTTCTTTTCAATGTGGGTTTGTATATTCATACACAGACAGAGAGAAATTGTAGGGAGAGATACTTGGTGTCATGACTACAAAGATCAATTTACAAATGCTTTTCAAAACATCAGTAAGTTAATTTCATTCACGTTCATACCGTAGTAATGTGCAGTCTCTAAAAACACCTAGATACACACCTTAACACTTTAAACACCATTTCTACATCTTTGTCAGATTGCGTAATTTTTTGCTGCATCCTTACATCCTTGTAGATAAGAACAAAGTATTGAGAGCTTGTACAGAAATAAAGTCATACCTCTTCCTAGGAGGCACAGATGAACAATGAAACAATAAATAGCTTTATGAGTGTGGAGATCACACTCAGGTGATTTTGATGACGCATCATCACACGCAGTCATTCCTTCTTTTCTTCCATCCTTTCTTCACCTCTAGGGTGATCCCCTTGATTTTCTCCACTTCTCTTCTTCCTCTTCCCCCTGTGCTCTGGGTTCCCTCTCTGACGCAAGAGGCGCTAATTTACTCAGGTCTCACTGCAGCAGGGGGAACGAACCTTAGAAAGCTCTACGCAAATTACACACGCACACACACACACACACTCCCTCTTCCATACACTCACTCAAACACTCACGCACGCACGCACACACACACACACACACACACACACACACACACACACACACACACACACACAATGGGATGCAAACTGAGCATGTACACAGATACAAATGCTGAAGCATGCACACTAGTTTTTCTTTTAGATTCTCACACATTGATGTTAAGCATGTACCCACAGACAAAAACATTAAGATTATCCTGTCTTTTATTCACACACACACACACACACACACACACACACACTCAGACACACACCAGTGCACACACATATAGCAACTCTCTCACTCACACCATTAGAAGGAAGAGGGGGTAGAGAGAGATCAAATAAATCAGCTGCTAATTGCTGCAAACACTCAGTGCTATTCAGAGGAGAAATTCCCAGAATGCACTGCAATAGACACAGACCACTGCTTGAAATTAAAGCTATGCTACAGTGGACCACCCTTTTCAACCAAATTCCAGTATTTTCTTCAAACTCATTTTGACAGTAGATCATCATGAGAATTCAGGGCAGCTAAACACATCATTCCCACTAGCCGTCCACTGCATCTATGTAATGCACACTGTGAGTCATTAATTTAGGTAAGTCTGTGTATGATTGAGGGAACTGGTGTGCATTGATTGGTCATTGTAGTTTATAGCATGATTAGAGGTGTGTATTGCTGCATAGAATTCATAAATGCAATTCCAAGTCACATAATCTCACATGAACAACATGTTTCTGTTTCCCCAAATAGCCAGCTATGGTCAGCCATGACTATAAAACTAAAGGGAAGATATATGGTTATATTCAGACGTCAGCCCAAATCTTATTTTTTGCCATCTGATCAAAATCTTATCTTTCTGACTCACCTTTCAAATTGCACATTAAATGTGATCAGATCCGATCTGTGTGCTCATTTTCCATTTTCTCATCCACACTGGTTGCTATGGCATCCCAATGGATCAAGCACTGAAAGGCTAGAAACAAGGTAGAACATTTCATTCTCAGATGATTAGAAGCCACAGGACAAGGCTGCAGTTAACAAGAAAGAGATCGTGGACTGCTTAGCTTTCTTCTGTGCATACATGGAGCAGGTAGTCTTCTGTGTTTTAGACTGGCACACAGTTGAAAACTTTTAATGATTTTGAAAGTGCAATATAATCTGAAACTTACTGTGATCCCATTGCCTACTGACACATAGTTTTGACAAGCAGGATTTTTAAAGAGAAGAATTATTTATCAATTGAGGACTTCCATCCCTCTAGATTCCACATTGCTGTTGTTTGTCGTGTTACAAATAATGCAAAAAACATTTTGAAATTCCATTGCTATGCTGTTCTGAATTTTGCACAAGCCTGAATTGCAATTTAAATCACCTCTATATGTCAGTTGAACCAGACTTGGAAAAACTATGGATTTCTGCAGTTCAGACCACCAAATATTCAAGCTAGATACAATTTGGATATGCGAAACATCAGATATGGGATGGTCTGATTATAGCCTTTGATAGATATTTATTATGAGGATAGGTGAGGCTATGCAACCTTACAGTCATTTGACAAACTGAATGCAAATTGTCCATTTCCATTAACATTACTGTTAAAAGATATCAAACGAAAGGTTGAAAATATACTAAAATGGGATCAAATCACATGGGTAATCAGCCTGATTTACCGTTTTCAAAATGAAATGGATTTCAGTCCTTCCCGAGTAAACTAAACATATCCTCAAACAGCTTTCTCTTTTTAAATACATATTTAGCAATTATTTGGTCCTCGACGACCTAAAATTTTAGTGATGTGGCGCTCAGTGAAAATGAGTTTGATGCCCCTGCATTAGCTGGCTCTACTTATGGGACATGCTATGCTATCATGACAACCGGATCAAGGTGTGGCTAGAAACATTATACCAAATGAATGGTAGGAAAATGAGAAAATGTGTTTGCTGTCAGAGGGTCGACCATGGTACAACACTGTCATAGTATCATCTACCAGCAATGGCAATAATTTGAAAACATAATTACTTGATGGATAGAGGGGATGGAAATGAAACAAGAAAATCCCTTCATGACTGTCAAACAATGTTAGGAAGAGTTAGCATTGCCTATATGTTTGTATCACCTGAGTTTTATTTTTCTATCTAGCTGCCTCAAATCAAAACACACACACACACACATACACATGAACTGATGTTAAACCTATCGTGTAGCATAATCCTTTATGAAATCTTTTCTATAGTAGCCACTCATCCAAAAATCTTTTGAGAGGCTATCAGACTGGGCTAGCCCAGGTCAGTAAGGTCACAGTTAGACAGCGGGCTGTGTGCAGCATGAGGAATACACTGAGAACATTTTCTCCTGTCTAGAATGTGCACAGAAATAATGCTCAAGGCCTTTTAGCTACTTCACACACACACACACACAGAGAGAGAGAGAGAGAGAGAGAGAGAGAGAGAGAGAGATGGGAGTGAGAGAGAGATACAGACAGACAGAGAGAAAAAAATAGAAAAAGGTTGGTGCACTGGGAGTGATGAGACGGGGAGTGCAGCAGAGTGCAAAGCAGAGGAAGGAAGAGAGAGGGAGAGAGAGAGAGTTCCTCATCCTCTTTAATTTGAGCATGGCTGTGGTTTGACAGGACCTAATTCCCCCTGATGAGCAAAAGGACTCTGCTCTGCCAGAATTCTCTGTTCCCCTGTATCTACAGCTGTGTGTATGTGTGTTTGTGTGTGTGAGTCTACGTGTGAGTCTGAAAACGTGTATAAGTATGTGTTTGAGAATGTGTGTGTCTATGCGTGTGTGTGTGTGTGTGTGTGTGTGTGTGTGTGTGTGTATGTGGATGAACAGAGCTCCAGATGAGATTGTTCTAGTCAGGGAAAGAGAGTGTGCTGTGTGCTGCTGTGCTATGCTTGGATAGTGGGGCTCTGGCAGACAGAGGACTGTTCAAACATGTGCCTCTCCCCCTCTTCAATTGCTAGATTTGTGACTGCACCGTGGCAGGAGGCGGGAATGGAATAACTCTCTCTCTCTCTCTCTCTCTCTCCTTCTCTCTCTCTCTCATTCTCTATCTCTGTTTTGCTTAGTCGGCGTGAACGGTGTGCAGAAGATAGCACAGCACAAGTCGTGATAATGCAAGGCTGCCTTCCTGAGGAGTGAGAGAGGGAAAATCAATATAGGATTGCATAAAATAACTGTCAGGGGGTATTTGAAGACCTCAGTGTGTGTGTGTGTGTGTGTGTGTGTGTGTGTGTGTGTGTGTGTGTGTGTGTGTACAATTCTAATGGGCTGTGGGTCTCCGCACAGAAGATCTTTTTGAGTAAATATCTCAATATCTCGGGTTTGAGATGAAAAGAAGCCAGTGTGATATCATGTGAATAAACTAAGGGATATGCATAGGAAAACAGTTTTGCAGATAAAAAAACTGAGAGAAAACGTGTCTAGATGTCCAGTCATAACTGGCTGGTTTTGTCAATGGTAAAAACATGAATAGTGGTGAACAAATCCAGTGCTTTGCTAAGGAGAGCACTGGTGATTTATGTCATCTGATGATACAAAACAGAAAACACAAAATGTATGCTGGTGCCACTATATGTTTTCCTATGCCAGATAGCTCTGCTTTGCACCCATGTAACTATCAGTATAGAAAACAGCCATCTTTCCCATAGAACCAAACTGTGACGTGGCATAGACATCACAGAGAAGGAGGACTGAGGACATGAAGTGGAGGTCACTTCAAGGGCATAGGGCACTGGCAGGAGGTTTGACATGGACTTGTGTTGGAGCAAGCTAGGAAAACAAGCAGGATGAGATAAAGGAAAATGATAAGCCAGATATCCTGAATGCCATGGCTTGTATTAGGCATACTGTACTTGTCCCCTGGCATAATCAATCACTGCACTGCATGATGACATGCAATACCACAAACAATACCAATATACAACACAAACCAACTGTAATCTATATCAAAAGCAAAGTCTCATCTAGATTAGAGAAATTAGAGCTTTATTTTAAATCAGTGACCACACTAGTTATGATATAATTTCTTTGGTATTTGGTATTGGTTGCCATCTACTGTTTATGCTGCCAGGCTGTAGAGATCCTTAGGTTTATTCTCTCAAGACAATGTAAGGATTGCAACAATGAGATTGTTCCCTTAAGGATAGACCTGTTTGAAAGATGCCCTTGTGTGGCTCAGATAAGTTTTCCATAATTATAGTTAGGCTTTGTCTCTTATATGAATACCAAAGCGGAGGGGAAAATGAATCCATTACACGCTTATTAATTAGCTTTTACACTTGCGGCAAAAAAACAAACACCATTGTTTTTATATTTACACATAGTCATAGTCAACTTGGTGTTGTCATGCTTGGCTTGATAACCAAAGAATGAAGAATGTGCATTGTGTGTGTGTGTGTGTGTTAAGTGTGTGTGTGCGCAAGCGTGTGTACTGTATGTTTGAACCTGTGTGTGTGTGTGAGTGTGCATGTGTATGTGTGCGTGTGTGTGTGTGTGTGTGTGTGTGTGTGTGTGTGACCATGCAGTATGCAGCATCATAAAGCACCAAAAACAACTGAAGCACTTCCACTGCAGCAGGAGTGCAGGGTTGGATAGTGTTAAGTGTTAATTAGTAGAAACTCATTTTCAAAAGACAGGCTGTTCGAATAATGATAGCAAAAAAAGGACACAAAAAACGGGGAGTTTAATTAGGGCATTGTGTCTACGGCACTAACTCGCCAGGGTGCAGAGAGATAAAGGGGGGGTTCGTGGGAGGGAGAGAGACAGAGGCATGGAAGAGGGAGAGAGTTGTTTTGCATTTGGAATCAATATGGCTCTGTCAGGCCCTGGGGTGTGAAATGGTGGAGAAGTGCAGAGTGAGAGCAGGGTTTCGTGCTGTGGTTGGAGTAAGAGTGTGTGCTGATTGCCCAAATCCACTTCCTGTGTCGCTCTCTCTCTCTCTCTCAACTCTCTCTTTCCTTCTTTCTCTGCTATTTATCTCTCGTTATCCTTTCTCTTTTCATTATACTGTCCAGACCCACCCTTTTCCCCATTCTAAATGGCTACAGTCCTCCAGACTACTTTATATCCAGACAAGTATTTAACTACTTGATCCAAATGAGTATTGCCTTAATTGAACCAATTAGAGAGCTGCTCTCAGTTCTGAAATCGTTAGTCATTGGATGGGAGGCCATGGGTTCGCCTTAAGGACAAGCTCATCGAATGGGAAGTGCTTCAAACTGAAAAAGACTGCAAGGTGTGTGCATGCGTGCGTGAATGTGTGTGTGTGTTGGGGGGGGCGGGGGGAAGAAGAAGTGAGGTGGATGGGCAAAGAAGTACCTCCTCAAAGTTATGAAATACAGAGGAAATGTCCCCTCTGCCTGTTCTCAGCCTCATCAAAACCCGAGGCACCTTTAAAGCCTTACCAGGGCTAAGGCCTTGAAATCCTGTTAGAACAGAGACGAATGCCTTTTCCTCACAATGCATTTGTACAAGCACTTCATAAAAACACAGCCAGGCAGAGCGAGCAGCAGGCAATGTTTGAGCACTTTAGCACTACATGTTTTTTTATAGTCTCTCTCTCTCACTCTCTCTCTCCTTCTTCACTCACTTTTCTTGCTGCCCCCCTTGCTCCCTCAACTAGATTTTTTTTTCTCCCTTTTTTTAGGTAGTTGGAGAAGTTAATTCTCCCGTGGCACCCCGGGAGCTGCAAATTGAACTGCCTTGCAAATCATTAGAAACTGTCTTTATTGACACAGTAAATTTGTTTTAAGGAGGCGGTGGGCTGACAGAGGGAATAAAGGGAGTGACTGGCAGAACGTCTCAGCACAGATTGAACTCGCGCTGTGCCTTTTGAAGTTTTACCCACTGAGCCTCCGCCTCAACCAACCAGGGAGATCGGCTAGTCTTTCTTCTTGGCGTCTGGGGAGCAAACTCCAGACGACTGTTGTGCTTATTGGAGACATTGTTTTCATTCCACTCTCCTTGTGAACTCTTGCCTTAACATGACGTCTGTTGATACCACAAGAGCTAGGATGAAGGAGGATTTCTACACTGAGAGAAATGCAGCTCTGGATTCAACACTGAGGTGCATCCGGGGGAAAAAAAAGGCATTGGCAGCCGATTATCTTTAACACCAAGCTAATAGAATTTGCTGAAGAGGAAATTGGGAGATGGAGTAATTGATTATTTGGATTGATTTATTTGTGTCCTGCCATCTCATTGCGTCTCAGTGCTGCAGAGATCACCCAGGCCTGTTTCTGCTTAGTCATCCACAGTCCCAGCACGCCCTTGTCCTCTTGTAAGATCAGGTGTGTAGCAGGTTGGTATCAGCTAAAGGTAATGATGTCATTGTCCTACAAATCTGAAAGGGAGGGAGAAATGTACTCTCTTACATCTCTGTCCCTGTCCTCTCCCCTTCTCTCCCTCCCTCTTTTCCTGTACTCTCTGTCAATCTCTCTCTACATAAATCCCTCTCTCTTTTTTATCTCTATCTCTCTCACTCTTCTCCTTCTATCATCCCCTGCCCTTTTTGCCGGGTTGACATTTACTTGCTGAGGGAGAGCAGAGTGACTCCATTCCCTGGCTTATGTAACCCCCCCTATGAGACAGAGACGAGATAGAGGAAGAGAGCTGGGACAGAGAGGGAACGTTAGGGGGAAAAAACTCCCCCTTTGGAAGTTTCTCTCAGGAGCACAGTTATCAATTTGAATTAAAAAAAAAAAAAAAAACAGCATTGCCCGCACCGCCCTTCACGCCTCCCTCCCTTCCTCTCTCTCTCTCTCTCACACACACACACACACACACACACACACACACACAGTCTATAGTTTTTCTTTTTTTTTCCTCTACCACTCTCTCTTCCTCTCTCTCTCTCTCTCTCTCTCTCACACACACACACACACACAATCTATAGTTTTTCTTTTTTTTCCTCTACCACTCTCTCTTTCGCTCTCTCTCTCCCTTTCTCTGCCAAGTACACAAATATGAACAGGAGTGCACGGTGCAGAAACACTGATGACTCTTCAGTCACCCACTCCAGCTTGCTCTTGCCGGCTTCTCCTGCAGCGATGAGACGGAAGGCTGGAGGTAATACAGCCTAAACTCCACTAAGCCGGCCAAAGGGAGTGGAGCAGAGGACACCTATTACTCCAGTACATTTCTCAGGCCTTTCAGGTCTGCCAGAGAGCCTGCACTAGACTGGAGGGCATTTTCTCCTGCCGAGGTTGTGTGCCCAAAAATAGAGCTTGAACACACACACACACACACACACATCTACACACTCACACTAAAACACATAAATACACACACACACACACACACTGACACAAACATTGACACAAACATTGACACAAACATATACACTCATGGCAATACACACAGATTACTATACATACACACACACTAACACACCTAGAAACACACACACACAAAGACACACACATACAATTTCCTAAAGGTGGCCAGCCGGCAAAAACACTCAAGCTGAGTGGGGAAATGACTTTGTTGACTGGTCTCTGGAGGTGATTAGGACAGGACCGACCAGTATCAGCGATGTACAGCGGCCATGACTTCCTACTATATGCCAACAGCACACCCTCCCCTCCACCACCACCACACCACGCACTACCACCACCCTCACTGCCACAACCACCACCACACCATCATAGCCACCCTTCAAACAGCCAATATTCTGCAGTCGGAGAACAGATAAGCAAATCCATTTCAATTGATGAGGCTGCCCTGCTGCCTCTGTTCTCATTATGCCTCTGACCCCTTGGTGCAGCTGCGATGAGACATCGTTTTCAAGATTTACTTTATTACGCTGTGATATGTCACGCTCCATATGAACACGAGCACTCAGCACTAAGTGCTCTCATTTTGTGTGTGTGTGTGTGTGTATGTACAAGTGTGTCTGTCTGTGTGTGTGTGTGTGTATGAGTGTCTGTGTCTATGTCTGTGTGTCTGGCCATCATCAGTTGGACCAGAAAGAGTTATAGACGAGTCTCCCATTCCTATCTCATGCTCCTTGCTGCCGATCTCACTGGCATGATTAGCGGTGGACGTGTAGTGACCGCTACGCACGAGAGTAATTGGTTCATCAAACAGCACTCTTTCCCTACCACCCATGCGCGCATGAGCAGAATGCTGATGAGCCCCTCCACTTCAGCCGTGTCACCCAAGCGGCCCGCAAAAACCCTGGGGTTACGAACAATGATTAATGAACACCATTTATATAATCCCTGGCCCTTTTTTAAACTACTAGCTTTAGAGATACACATATGGATGCAGTGTGCTCGTTGACTGAGTGAGTGAGCAAGTGAGTGAATGAGTGTGTCTGTGTGTGTGTGTATGTGTATGTGTGCTGTTGAGAGCCTTCAATGGGGGGAACCCCTTTTAAACAGTGGCAGTGACCCGATGTGCAGGGCTGTGAATAATACATCACTTCCTGTGCTCTCTACGCTATAGTCTCCCTGGCGGATGCCATGCGATTTGTCATCCTTCAAATGAGCCGTGCTGCTCTTCTCCGTAAGGGGGGAAAGGGGATTACAATGCATAAGGTCACATTGATAATGTTGTTTATAAAAATGCACATACTATGTTTTGTTGCTTGTGAAAGTGGGAGCACTGGCAGACAAGGTAATTTTGGTAGTATTTCATTAGTCATGTTTGCAAGCTGCCTACATTACACAGGACAAAAGATATAGGCTAGGCACCCATAGTGATCGTGGTTCCAAGAAGCAGCTCATCATGAAATATCTTGCTCCGCCTATCTACCATCTTTGGTTTATCTCTGTACTGTGAGCTGTAGAGGTGTGAGCTGAAGACCACACCCCTCATCATGTCACATGATCAGTCAATGTGTGAATTGGAGTGGGAGCCATTCTGATCACAGGATCCAGAGAGTGAGAACTACTCTAATGGGGAAGAGCAGTTAAACCTTCTGGGATTGGCTCTCAAGGCAGAATCGTATGTTTCAGATAGATGATGACGTAGCCCCCCTCCTCTGTTCAAAGCTGGCTGTTCCAGATGGACAAAGATGGCCTCCTTTACTTATTCTCACACCCCCTGTCTTGTTGTCCAGAATGTGCACCTCATTGTCTTTAAAAGTATGTCCCTTTTTCTTTACTTGTAGATGTACTGCTGAATCCTGTCCTGATGATGTCGGCCTCCTGTGTTGGGCCATGCATCTGTGAAGTGGTTGCTGAGTTTCTTCAATAGATAGATTTGGGCACTCCTCACTGCATTGTACTACATGTACCAAATTGTTGAGGTTGTGTATCGGGGTTTTGTCCTTAGGGTGAACCACTGTGAACCTGGCTTGAAGTAGATCTGCCTTAGAGAATTTTGAACTGACAGGACTGTCTTTCTTTGCTCTTGGTGTGCTACATTAGTTGTGCCACAAAGTTAGAGACTTCTTGTAATATGTCAGGGGTAGAAGTACTGTCAGTTGTTGAAGAATCTGGTTACCCTTATCCTTCAGTGTGTCTGTGGTAAAGTGAACCTTAGAAGTCTTTCACTTAGAAGTTGTTGCTGTGCTCTGTGTAGAATCTGTTCCCCACTGTGACTGCACTTAACATCTTATACTTAATTTTCTCTTTTATACTGCACTTTATTACACTATTGCACTTTCAAAAATAGTGCAGTTTCCATGTTAGCAATATGCACTCTTTGTTTCTTTCATTGTGTTGCAGCTTGAATGTTATCCTCTTGTAAGTCGCTTTGGATAAAAGCGTCTGCTAAATGCATAAACGTAAAATGTAATGTAATGTCTGCATCTGAGATTGAACTAGAGGTGGTTCCTGTTGTCTGCTACCTTCCTTATCCTTTCATACCCACCCAGTTTTAGGGTGTTCCTCCCAGAGCTCAAGGCAATATGTCTCTGAAGATTCTCATTTATCCAGGTCATGGTGGTGAAAAGAGTAAAATGAGTACATTTTATTTTCTTTTAAGCTGATCAAATCTAATTCAATTTCAATTCAATTCAATTCAAATTCAATTCTAACAAATTCAAGCATCACAGCTCTCTTGATGTGTGTTTAATGTGTGCTCTAAATGAAATAAAACCCTGAATTAGGATATACTAAACTGCTAGTAATGGTAGTGGACGATTGTTGAAACCTGGTTGTGTTTTGCTACAGCAATCGTTTCATAGCATGAAATGTAGTCAGTCATGTCTTTTGTTTGTGTTAACTACTGTGAGGTAATTTGAACAAGAATATAGGCGACATTACCGGCAACTGAAAAAAATTTAGCAGGCTAATAAACAAAATAGCTAAATAACTTGGTTTACCCTGACACAGTGAAACTTGGGTGGCTGGCCAATCAAAGAGCGAGTCAGCAACCAACATAAGAGATACTGCCAGTAGTAATGATGCCTGAATGTGTTATTCGGAAATTTCATGACATTATCATCCCATGCTTCAGTAACCTCTGCTGCAATACTGTAGGCTTACTTGGTTTGCTAATGCTGTGTGTGTGATTTGATTTGATACAGCTGTGCAAAGTTGTCATCTGGCTAGAGTTTGATTAAAAGCCAATCAAGAAAGAAATACAGATAAAGTAACCAAGCAAGGCTGAATTTTGGACCAGGTTTTAGTTGTCGGAGTGAACTGGAGATGAAAGATTTAAGAGATTAAGTAGGCCTACCTGTTGTTTCTTACTTTCTCTAACACCATGTCCTAATTGCAAATGAGCATCAGGTTGTCGTGTAGGATTAACTGTTCCCTGTCAACATCAGGCCCGTTAAATATACCATTCTATTCTGAGAGATCCCCCATTCAAACTAGCCAAGCTACGCAACGCTAAAAAAGTCGTATGGCATTGCATCACATAGCACTGTGTTGCATCGCATTTAGTTAAGATATTACATCGGACATTACATAGAGCACGGTATAACATGTTCAGACTCTTTGCCCCCTGACAAGTTGTTTGTGTTAAGAATGTCATGCTAACATTTTTTAGTTCTTTGGCTGCTGTAGCCTAGCTGGTGTTGTTTGATAATGGAACTGTAGCCCACATGAGGGGTTGTGTGTCCAGCCCACCTACTGACACCTAAGCTACTGACACCTCTCATTGGCTGTGTGTATAGAATTGTGGACCCACAATCTCTGAGGCCTATACAGGTTTGTGGACTCAAGGATGCTCAAACAAGTCTTATTTTTTATTTTTCATCAGGACACTAGTACACCTCCTCAGTACACACACGCAGAGACAGACACAGACACACACACACAAAGTCACAGACTCTCACTAATGGAACAGGGTTTGGGTTAGTTGCCTGTGAGCACAGCCTTTCTACAGTGATTGCATTTAAATAAGCTCCTATTGATTTCAGAGCAGGGGGAAAGGAGTGAATCAGTGCATCAGGGGAAGAGAGGGGGATGAATCAGAGAGAAAGGACAGGATGAGAACTACCTGTACAGAAATATACTGACACACACACACACACACACAATTCATAGACACAAACATGCACATCACTTATTGATTTGAATTACACTTGTCACATCTTTGGTAGAGTAGATGTTCCTATGAAAAATTAACTACCAGTCTCAAAGTCATTTCCATACAACTTCTCATTGCATGGCGGTCAGCTGCATGTAGCCACCTTATTAGCGCTGTGGATCAAACATGTCTTAAGGTGTTTCCTGGAAGAACTGCGAGGCCATGTAGGAGTTTGGCAGACAACCAACCAACCAAACAATCAATCAATCAATCGATACACACTACTTGTTTCATCAACCTGTCCTTCCATCTTTTGTGTTTGGATATAACAGATATAACACACATTCATTTGATTTGATCGTTTTGGACAATTTCTAGATGGACATTTTCTCAGCATTTATTTAATTAATTTGCCAGAAATAGTCACACTTTTTATCCATGAATGGGTCAGTTCAAGTTACAACTGTGCCAGAAAAGTCATTAGATAGAGTAAAGTTTCAAAATGTGCATTAATGCATTTAGTTCTACTCCCCCATTGCCCCTGACACACACTGACATGGACACGCACAGGCACACACACAAACACACACACACGCACACACACAGAAAGAGAGAGAGAGAGATGCACACACACTCTACGGATGAGGAAGAAGGAACAGTATAATGAAATATCCTGTAGATGAAAAAGCTAATTATACCTGGTGCCTAGCCAACTGGGTGCCCACCTCTGTGGATATTTCACTTTCATTATGTATGTGTTAGAGAGGGCAGTAGGGATGGAGGGAGAATGCTGACAACATTAAAATCTCTCAAATAGACTGAAGTAAATAAAAAAGAGAATAAAAGATGACAGTGTGGAGGTGTGTGGTGATACACATGCTACTGAAGCTCAGAAGTCAATCACAGTATGCACACACAGGCTTTTCTTTGATACTGAGAGTGAAGACTGACCAAGGACATGCTCTGAAGGAAACTTCTCCAGAGAGAAAAGAGGCGATGCATTGAAAGAGACTGGTTTACCAAGGGACATAAGTTGAGAAGAGAGGTCAGGGGGTTTGAATAGACGAGAGAGCTGGAGGGAAATTGAGGTGGGAGGGAAACTGAAAGAGGAGAAGACAGGGACAGAATTCTTCACATCAGTCACAAACATAAACACACATACACACACAGTAGTACTGATGAAAGCTACACATGCCAGGCTAATGTACAGTCTTAAATGATAGGTTCATTTAGTCTAAATCAATTGGCTTTGTTCAGAATGCTCAATGTAAATCAATTTGGTTGAACATATCGAACCATCAACCCATAGGCTCTTTGGAATGCTTGCAAATTTGTCACATTAAGGCTCTACTATCCTACGCACATTTTGACAATGCAGAAATACCAAACTCCAGGGTTTTGAAGTATGGCTTCTTACATAACCATTCTTTTACAAAAGCTAGACCTTCTACTTTCTTTTTGGGGTGTCGGTGTAGGGGGATTTGGTAATTATTTAATTTCAGGTTCCATATGCACAATGTGTTTGTTAAATGCAGTATGAACTAAGTCACTGTTACTATGTTTTTATGCTTTGAACTTCATATCATTACAGTATGTTGTCAACTTTGGTATATCCAAGCTAAATCACATTATTACAGTGCTAGAATTCATACAATAAAGAGAAGATGGTCTTTAGCTTGTCAGTTACTTTTTTGTGGTCGGCATGATGCAGCATGCGTCACTGACAATCATGGCTGACTCATCTAATGATACACCATTACAATCTCTTTTTTTCTCTCTTTACCTGTATTATCTAACAATGGTTCAGTTGAAATTCTGGAACTTAATTGTGTGCAGAGCAGATTTTGTACAGGATCGCAGACACAGTATCCAGCACTTTATTTTAACATAATCTAAATGCTAATAATCTAAACCTAAATGCTAATAATCTAAACCTAATTTAAATGCATTTGCTGTTTGGCCTGATGGAATAAATGCTTCAGATAAGTTGAGTTAATTCCATGCAAAGTTCATAATGTCCATTTGTCCATTTAACGTCCATAATGACAACAAAATGTCTTGGTATTTGTATGGTGTTGTCCGAAAAGTTTCATAAAATTTGTTCTACAACCAAGAGGAGTGAATGCTCAGATTTTGTGTAATCATCATTCACATCATACCCAGTATTGGAAATTACTTTGGAAATGTAATAGTGTAACTCTTTCAATTACTTTGAAAAAAATAATGTACTTAATTACATTTGATTACTTTTGGTTTGATTGATTGCATTCTACATTTTGAATGAATTTTCTCAACTGTCCATCATTTTCAGTTTTTGAAACCTGGCAAGGTTAACCTTACAGATCCTTTTAAACTCCCTCAACACAACCACAGCAGTGTCAGACTTCAACACCTCAACAAAGCTTTGCTGTGTGATCATGCTTATCTTTGAATAGCTATGCCTGCTAAATCAAATAGTTGACATTCAACATTTGGTGAACATTACTGAATAAGCAGTTTATGCTCATTGTGCATATGTGCACCTGCTCACTATTATTTTCCATAACACCTACATTGTAGTTTCATTGCAGGCCTCCTGGCAACTGCAGCTCAGACTGCTTGTAGGCTGTAGATAGAGGAGCAAGTTGGTGGTGTTGCCAATTCAAACATGATAGGGGAACCAATTAAACATATCAGAATAGTATCAGACTTTCAGCTGTAATGGAATTAAAAAAAAGATTGCTGTCAATGTTTCTGCAGAAGATATTCAGATGTAACTGAAATTGTAATCCTGAATATCTCCTGACAATAACTGTAATTTAATTTTTTCAAAGTAATGTACTGTTAGTTTTATTTTGTAATTAAATTATGCAATTTTGTTACATGTAACTCATTACTCCCCAACACTGATTATACCATGGCATTGAGTTGGCGTTATGGACGTGATAGTTTTGCGTGGAACTGCCTCTTTAAATATTTTAAATAGGCTGTATTTTACATTCCAGATTTTTTTCTCTAGCTAGTTTAGTTCTAGCTTCAATGCTCAGTTGATTCTTTCTGATTTGGCTTTGCCTCACATGAAGTCATTCATGCTTGTGGTCAGTGGCAAGAAAGGAACATGATTTGTGGTGGAGCAGGAAGACATTTATTTACATTTACCAGTAGCTTTTATTCAAAGCAACATACATTTGTCAATTATCAGTTATATTAGGGACAGTCCCCCCTGGAGAAACTTAGGATGAAGTGCATTGCTCAATTTTCCAGGCTACCAGCATTCTAGCCATATATAGGAATAGGAATGTGCCATGGCAGAGCTCTGCAGTACTTTTACGCTCATCAGGGGGTCCTCCATTGTATGGTATTGTTCCCATCAAATTTCCATATCCAGAGTTGACTACTCTTGAACCAGGTATTTCAACTAACATCCATATAATGGCATCATGGGGATCAGTGTCTTTTATGTTAAAGAAATATATAGCATTGCTGGCAAAATGTAACCAAGGATGACATACAGCAGAGAGGGAGAGTTTTTCCTGACTTTGCTGCACACAGACTGCTTACCTACGCATTCTCTCTCCAACTGGGAATTTCTTCACATGCCAGCCAGAGGAAGGTGAAGAGGCAGGTATTTAGATGTTCAAAAAGAGAAAGTGTGACTTTCATGCCTTGCTGTTTTGATTCTCCTCTTTGAGCTGACTATGTCTGTCCAGATTGTATGCCCAAAATATGGGTTGAACTCGTGCACAGCCATGGTGAAAAACTTCATTGTCTGCAGCAAATGATGCATGGATAAGATAATGAATGAGTTGGGTGCACGCCTTTGTGTGTGTGTGTGTGTGTGTTTGTTGCATGATGAGTTAGCTGAATAAAGAGACTGCACCATCAGCCTACCCTGGTTAAAAATAAAGCCTTTAAATATACATACAGTAATACAACAAGTCTTTAAGTGCAATCCCCCCTCCAGCCTGGGCTGATAATCGAATTTACTAGGGGACCAGATTAGCACAATGATGAGTGGTTATTAGCGAGCTCAGGCTTGAACCAAGGGCTGCGGGTCCTGCAGGGGCCTGGCTGGGCCTTTGATCCCTCGGATCCTCTCTCTTAGCTGGGACTGCCTTTTCTGATCCTCCCGTCTCTCCGCCAGTGCCCAGGATTACCACCACCACCCCCCGAGCCCCCACCACCATCCCCGGCCCTCTATCCCTCTTGCCACCACTACCGCCTTCAACACCACCACCACCCCACACCCCTCCACCCACCCCTTTAAATGGGCTTAGTTCATTATGAGCAAGAAAAGCTGTTGTTCCTGCCATGACATGCTCGCTGAGGGTTGAGCCCGTGTGCCAAGCTTCCCCTTTCGGGGATTAGACTGAGGAGACGACAGAGGGCTGGCTGGCCACTAGGTTTTCCCCGCTGCCGCTTGTCCAGCCCCTGCAGAGAGGCCCTTCCTGTGCAGTGATTGTTAAATGCTCAGTAGGAATTGGACAGGGCAAAAGAGCAGTGGAGAAGCTGGCCCGCAAAGACCTTTTCTCGGCCTGTTATTGAATAGAGCTGTGGGCACTCTCAGCATGGAAACGTGAAAGGCTATATGAGGAATTATGATCAGTCAAGTTGGCACTGCTGCCACAGAATGCTGATGGGCTTCAGTTCTCTGAGCTTACTGCTTCAAGAAGAGGACGATAAAAGAGGTGGCAAAGGAAGAGAGCAATGAGAAAAGGTGGGGCGGGTGTGTCTGTGGAGTGCTTGCTCTGTCATTTAGTTTTTTTGTTTTGTTTTGTTTTTCTGTTTTTTGTATGGCTTTGTGTCCCTGCACTGCTGTGAGTTGATCTATTTGTTTTACCGATCTCCCTCCAGTGGCACAATGTCCCTGCTGCCCACTTTTGGGTGATGGGTCTCCTAATCTCTCATGTTGACAGCACAGGAAAAAAATAGGCTTGTGTTGCAATGATGTGCCTTTGTGTCCACACTGAGATTGAAGAAGGAGGAAACTACAGTCAACTTCCCCTGACAATGCATTTTCAACTACAGACCAATCTCATGGTGCTAAACAAACACACACACACACTGGAAAACAAAGAGAACGACCTGTATTGCAGGCTAGATTCCCACAGTCTCTGCTTTTGATGTGGTGTTGCTAAGTTACAAGCAGAATACCATTCTGTGAATTCAAGAATTCTGAAAGCCTCTTCTGATTCCGCTATTGATCAGCATTGCCACACGATCAATTCGGCCCTTTGATACGGTGTTATCTCGGTTTTTATTTTTCATCCGCTACTTTTCCGTAGATCTGACTCAAGTGCAATTCTGCAGGCTGCGGATTTCAGATACACTGTGGCAAAACTGTGGACATGTGTGTGTTTTGATGTTGTATAATGTCAACACAACAGCTAACATAGGAAACTGGGCCTTGTTTATGATGCTCTCATCAAGATCTCTATAATGTTTGATTGGGTTTCATTGTGGACTTCCACGGGAAAGCAATTTAAGTTGCAGTGATGTCAGTGAAAAACATTAAAACTTATTCCATTTTGTTGTCTAAAATATGGATGGTTACATTAAAGAAAGTGTATAAATGGAGTCTCTTGTATCATTCTCACAAAAGTCTATGAATAACGCTCAGTCTCTTTGTGTAGCAGGCTGTCTGTTTTTGCAGTGTGAGAATGTAAGGAGAAAAGAGGCCTGTTCTATTTTCTGCAGGGCAGAAACGTCCCATGGGGTTTTAGACAGACTAATAAAATGTCTCTGGATATCAAACCTGGGCCACTTCCCTTAAACTGTGTGAGGCGCACGGAATCGAAAATTATATAATCTATTTAATGTGCAAAATTGTTCTTGTCAGCCTTGAGCAATTGGACTTTGATACCTCCGCCTATTTTCCTCTTTGCTCGTGTCCGGCACTGTGCAGAAAAGGAATGTTTTGTCCTTCTCTGCAGATACATACCGCCCCCACCCCCCCCACCCACACACACACACACACACACACAGAAATACACACAGGTAAAAAACACACACCGACTGTATTGATATGTATTTCTACATGTCATTGTAACATTACAATGCATTAGATGCAGTGAGTCAATTATCATGCCATCATTCAGAGTCCTGGGGGATCGGAATCATTGGCTCAGTGCGTTTAACTCGTAGTTCTGAGGAATTCCACCCAAGGGATGCCTTCCCCTATTCCCAGTAGCCATATACTCAATACAAGTCTACTGCAGCCTCTCTGCTAGGCGAACAGTCACAAGACTTTCACTTCACATAATTTAGTACCAGCCGCAGTGTGTGTCTGATTGTATGAGCTGTCATGGTGCAGGGCTATGCTACTGCCTCGGGAGTAAAAGTCCACTGTTAGCCCTAGCACTAATGATCTGGCTTCTTAGCTCAGCATGTTAATCCAGTCAATACAAGTCCTTGCCAAGAGTGTGTAGGCTAATGCAGTTGATATTACTCACAAAGACCCTGATGTCAGTTGCTCACTGATAGCCTTAATAATGCAACTTTTCCTGGCACAGGTTTGTTTCCCAGCTAATGGGGAACAAGGAGTTTCTCTCCTTCGTTGATCCTTTTCTCTCTCTCTCTCTCTATTTGAGTATATTTGTGTGTGAGTCACAGTGGCAAGCCAGTCAAATCACTTCTAAAGAATCCCATTGGCTTCCTCACAAAGGTCTTTCTGAATAGGACTTGAATGAAAAGATAGATCACATGTTATTGTAACTCAGCTGCCTTGATCACAAGAGCAATGGTGGCACTGCAATAACTTTATCAAGCCCCACACATTCATAGCTCTGACTTCATGGAGTTTCAAGGTTTAAAAACTTGCTCAACAATCCTGTATTTACATAACACATATTGCAGTTGTAGACCATCACACAGCATCATCTCTTTTCCTCAATTGGCAAGTCTCTTCCTGACTGACTCAGTTTGTACCGATATGTAATTTATTTTGGAGACTTTTGTGGAAAAAAGTCAATATTCTAATATTTCAATATTCTGTTGCTAATGCTAAGGTACACATGTACACAAACACACAATATTTATTTACATGCACCTATAATATATATTGTATATAATGTGCTATGTAAATAAATTTGAACTTGAATGTAATGTAATTCACTATGGAATCAAATCAATGACAATATTTTGTACTTGAGAAGATTTCCTCATGTGTAATAGAGTTTTGCAGCTGTATAAATCAATATGTGCTTGTGCAAGTAAATTCTGTACATGTAGAAAAAAAATTAATGTGTGAAAAAAAAAAATGTGATTTGCACATGTGTAGGGCATTTGTAGCTGTGGAATTCATTTGTGTACAAAACAAAACCAAAATAGGCCGTACCTGCAGAAATATTTTATGAAAAACATTTGTCCACTGGGATTTGGGTCTTTGTGCATATAATAACAAATTGGGAAACGTGCGGCATCCATGATTCATTTTTACAACCCTGAATTTTGGCACTGTTTTGTCAGTTTCTGAAGTACTAATCAGCGATTTTTGGCAGGGTCTTGACAGCGTTTCTGAAGAGCCAATCAGCACATTGAATTGCCTGCTGACTAGCCAATCAGCAAACCGACTTGCTGGCCCTGAAGTTGCAACACACTTTGATGTCTCCGCTAGGGCTGTCACATGGTTCATGTAAACCTCAATAGGTCCAGACAAACCAGCGCTGCAGCGCTATCCTGTGACACAGATACCAGTGAAGACGAGATGAAACTGAGTTATTCATGGATTGAACAAATTGTGAAATAGTTTTCATATTTGTGGCATGTGGCAATTTGATATGAGAGTCTGCTGTGGTGACAATTGAAGTAATTTGTTATCTTGAAGGGAAGGGATGTTCATGTTAGCATACATTCGGCTAGAATATAGCAGTAAATGACAGGTCCTAGAGCAGGTAAAATGATTTTATTTATGTAAATCCACTTACATTCTGTATCCTGAGGATAGCTAACACTAAGGTAATGTCGATCATTTGTGATTTAATTGTAGACTGACTGTGAAGATAGATAGCTACAGGTATTAGCCTACTGATGGCCATGTAAAACCATAGTGTGCTTAGTCCTTGTTAGCTACTGGTACCACATACTGGTACCATATTACTACCGAAACATTATGTCGAGTGTTAGTGACTACATAATTGATATAGTGTCCAGGTTTAAACATAAAATTAGGTAAAAGTAGGTAGGTAAAAATTGAGAAAATAAACCCACAGCTATATCCAATCCAATACAAATCACATTACTTTACTATGCACTGTAGGCCTACATGTTGTACTGTGTGCACATTTTGTTCTACAGCAGAAATATCAATCACAGTGAGATGACCATGGTACTAGGCCTACACAGGAGGGCATAAAGTGTCTTGAGGGTATTTTCTATATGTTAAAATGTTTTCAGAGAGCCGTCCAGAGTGCTCTGGGTTTAAACCTGAACGTAAAACGTCACTGAGGGCACACAACTGCTAAAAGTTTGGGAACCACAAATAGATGCTATGTAATTCACATCCTCCCTTTACCCTGTGGTACTGACAGCAGAACATCTAGGTACAATATGAGGATATATACAAACACAATGTCCACTTTAAAGACAGCAAATAGTCTAAGTGAAAAATGTAGGCCACTGCTGCATGATAAGTGGGATCTCCTTCTATCTTACAAGAGAGACTGCTGACCAGTTCTGAGGGTTGGCAGTTAGAAGTATGGAGTGTGGATACTGTTTATGGCAAGGTATCCAGTATAAATTCGCTTTCTGTATTTTAACATTAAACCAACAAACTATGCAATAAGAATATGTAGTCAGACCAGTCTTCTAGAGCATTGGTTTTCAAACTCGGGTCCAGGGACCCTCAGGGGTCCACCCCACCTTGTCTGGGGGTCCGTGAAAAGATTTGCTACAAAATAGCATCTAGCATTTAATAGAACAGAACAATATAAGTCTGCATAGTTTAATTTGTGTTCTTAAAATTTGGGGTCCTTGGAATTGTTTCTGCTCCATGAAGGGTCCCCAGTCCAATAAAGTTTGAGAACCCCTGTTCTAGAGAGTAAAGGAGCAACTGCGTGTGTGCTTCATGGCGGTAAGTGTTTGCATCTAAAACCAAGTTCAATCTCCTCTATAATCCTCTGTGTTGCGGGTGTGTGGAGCAGAATCATAAGCAGAAGAGAACACAAGAAAACAATACTCAATGTACAATGTACTCTACACATTCACAAACATGTTTACATTCAGTCATTTCAACTGCCACTTCATTGCGAGGCCAGCCAAAGTGCAGAGAGGATCACAAGACTTGTCAAGAGAGTGTAGTCAGCATTAGATCTTTTTCTTCCATCCAGCACAGCAAGACCACAGCTACAGCTACAAAACTGCTCTACACATGTGCAGTACATAATTTTTAATATTAATACTTGTAAATATTTCTACAAGTACAACATTTACTTGCACAAGCAGAGTTGCAGTTCTTTTATACAACTGCAACACTCTTTGCAAATCTGTTATACGAGAGAAAATCTTTTCACAGATACAAAATCTTATCGCCATTGATTTGATTCCATAATTCTCAGAGCCATGCAGTTTTGTACTGTTGAATGTGGTTGAGGTGAAGATGCTAGAGTTTTCTAGAGGACTTAAGAAGGTGTGTATGGTGGTTAGTGGGCTTGTGTGTATGTGTGGTGGTGATAATGGTGGTGGGGGGGCTGCTTGGGGTTGTTGCCGAGAGGAAAAAGCACATGTGGTAATGTATTGTGACACTGAGAATTGCATTACTGCTAATTAATACACGCTCCAGTGAGCTCGCTGTAACAAGAACACAACCAATTGCTGCCTGCTTGAAACCCACCTCACAATAGCTTTCACAATTCACTCTTCACACAAACACACACACACACACACATATACACACTCCCCTCTGCTCAGTTTAAAATCACCTCTTCTAGGAAAGGCTCTTAATACGAGTGTGGGATGAGTGACTTCACTCCCCTGTGACGGCAGATTATTCCAGTGGCAAGGTTTGTCCCCAGTGGTGGCCCATAAGAGGGCCTTTTTTCCACTTGGTTTCCTATGGCTTTGGCGTTTACACTTTCAGATGGGCGATACGGCTGGAGAGATGGATCATCTGAGCGGACATCCCATTTCATCCGAGCAGTCAGCCATTTCCCCCCTGACCCCACACGGGACTAGATACTCTGGCCAGCCTGCTTATCTCATCTGGCTCAGAAAACTGTTTGGCTTGATGGGAAGGCTTGGCTTCAGCACATGCCAAAACTAACCATACACAAGAATTATTTTAATCACAATTCTGTCTAGCTTCAATTAGCGATGTCTTTCTGGGTCACTATAGCATCTATGTAAAATTAATGTCGTGAAAATAGAGGAAAATGCATGAATTGTCTCTGTTACCCTATCCAGAAATGGAAAACTGGTGGCTTCATGATTGTAGAGTTCTCCCAAAAGGCCCAGGAAATGTTAGTTGAACTCATTATCCACTCAGCCCAAAATTAGCTGCCTGTCACTAGCAGTCTACTGCAGATGCTAGGATAAAGATAATAAGGAATCCATGAATATCAAAGTTTGATCTCTGCAAACTGCTAACAGTTCATCAGGATTGTTGGTGGACAGAACGGTTCTAAGAGACAGTACTAAAGTAAGATATTTAAGTTTAGCTCAAAGCAATAGATGGACACAAACTAGAAAACTTGTTAAAGAACTGTAAATATAGCCCATATTCTACCGTGTATGTGCGTCTTCTAGAATGTATGTCAGAAATTACATGCTAACAACAAATGGACACGGAATCTGGTGAAATAACGAGTACAGTTGAAAGGTATCAACATGTGATGTCATCTACCTTAGTAAAGGTTATATTGATGCAGAAAAGCTCCAGTTTACAGGGTTTGTCAACACCAACATTATCTTTTCACTTGAAATATTGTGGACTACTGAACTTGGTTGGTTCAGTTGACACCAGTACATACATATGCATTCCATAGCTACACTGGCCAAACAGCAGAAATCCATAGCTGTACCACTTTGCACATTGCCTAGTAGTCACTATGCAACTTTCAACCCATCATTAATTAATTGCCATACAATATATGAACAATGTAGATGGCCAAACATACACAAAGTGTGAAGGCCACGCTGTGAAAAAGAATTGATCTTCTCTTTGGTCTTGACCCAGCAAAAATGAATAAGGTTGCATTATGGGGCGAGTCTTAGAGCATTACAGTATGGTACTCACACAGCAGTTGCTATTGTGTCTGTTCACCTCTGAATCTTACAGTCTTAGCACATGCAGGGGCAGATTTCATATTGCTCACGCTCTCTCTCTCTCTCTCTGATGTTTCCCTGTCAGCTGTCAAGATGTTGTATATTTAAAGTGCCATGAAATGTCATATTCAACATCTTCAGTTTAAGAAATGCTGTTGATTTTAAATGTTTACTACATTTGAATGTATTTCATGTGACATGTTTTGGCAGTTTCCATCTCTTTCCCTCTCACCATTCATAGAGTTGGACTAAGACATGGCTTTATGGCTGGGAGGCAGTAGTTTCAGAACTAGCTCTTTATTGTTCTAATCCCCCTCCCTCCCCCCCCCAAAAAAAAATTATCCACGCCCGTTCCCTAATTATTCTGTAATACTGGTCAATTAAATGCCCCCTGCAAGTGCCAACAGACATCTTCTCCATTCAGACAACCTCATTAGGCTCCTCGTGTCTGCCTTCTTTATGAATAGTTAGCATTGTTGGGGAAGCTAATTAGTAGGTTGCTGAGGAGAAAGAAACAATACACACATTGCTTTGTGGCTTACAGCACAGCAGTGACTTTACCCTCTACACAATTTAAAACAATAATATAAAATAATCTACATTAATAATCTAATCTAATCTAATCTAATCTAATATAATATAATATAACAAGCCTGAATTTATATTAAAAGCTTTAGGATGCAGTTCGTCTACAGTGGGCAGTGTGTGCAGACGGGCACATAAAAGGAAACATATGCTGTCCTTTATTACCATTCAACTCTGTGGAGCTGCCAGTGGCACTGACCCCCACGCAGGCCCTGCTCACAAAGCTTGTAAATTGAACACTTTATTCTGGCCTTGTGGAGAATATCGTCAGTTATCGCATGATTGCAGTGCCGCAGGTGATCCTCAAGTTTTCCGATGGTAAGGAGGGCGCAAGCATCCCCCAAAGACCTTCCTGACACCTCCTCTGTTAATGGAGGGAGAAGAAAGAGCCGGTGGCATTTCCGACGTGACATTTGATATTTGAGTGAACATGCCACTGCTGCTGTTTCAAGAGGTCTATGGAGAATGGTCTCCATGTCCATATGATTCCCTCTGTGGTGGCGTCTTTGTGGTGGCGCCTCGTTGTGTGTGTGTGTGTGTGTGCGTGTTTTTAAACCCCTAATTGTGGTGCGAGTATAATTATGGATCACGGATCACTACTCTGCTCAATTCTATTTTTTCCCTCCCTCCATAGTCACACTGACGCTGAATGACATTGAAAACACCCCAAATCCAATGGGAAGTCATCATGCAATATAGAACATTTGCCCGCCCAAGGACAAATTCTGATGAAAGGCAGACCACCCACTCATACAAGGACTTGATGGATGAGTGTGCATAAGCTGTTTTGACCACTCTCCAAGACTAATTTTGTACAAACTGATCATTAAGCCTTCATGCGGCCTGGCACCTTATTTCATACTTCATTGACATCCCCGTTGTACCTTTAATCTTTTGTCTTGCACCCAGCCAGTGTGTCAATCTCCAACTGTGTGACACTTCTTTTTTATCCTCTAATCCCCCCCCCCCACATTCACCAGTAAAGTATTGGGCTTCAGCCAAGTCACTGGCTGTTTCAGCTTGCTATCCTCTCTAGACAGCACAGAAGTACTTGCAGGAACTGTATCCTTGTTTTTTTCTTCTTTTTTTGGCAGCAGGACACTGACATCAGTGCCATGTCAGGAGAGCTGGTGGACATAGATAGACTGGCTGTTCTTTATGCTCTAAAGCATCTCATTCAGTCAAGTCCCCCTCCCTTCCATCACCACAGGTCTGTCATGGGAATCTGGTGTTCCTCTTGGCTCTCCCTCCGGTCCCTTCAGGATTTGAAAACTGCATGCATCATTTCCTGGACCTTGAGCACTGGCAGGAGTAACCAGGGGTTATGAAAAGAGAGGAGTCTGAAATGTGACAGTTACAACGTCCTCAGGGACCCAGGAAGGAGGTTTTAGATACATGCAGTGGGATCTGTGCGCCTTACCTTGTGTATACCCACCAAGTCCTCATGCATTCTGTATCATGAAAGAATTTTTCAGCATTTCAAAGAACCAAACTTAAATAATTAAGTCACCATGATTTATTACAGTTCAACTTTACTGCCAAAGCTCTGCTTTAGGAATACATTACTGATGGGAATGGATTTCTAAGAGCAGAGAGACTGAGGTATCATGTAAAAAATAAATAAAAAAAAACAAGTCAAGCATGTAAAGCAAACCAGTGGCTTGGACATGTTCTGGGGATTATGGTGGGTTGAAACATGCCTTTAGTGTTTACGATAAATAATAAATATGGCTGCTCCTGTGGAACCTCACTCCCCACAGCATGTGGCTAGGTTAAGTAGGCGGGAATGAGGGGCTGACATTTAGAGTGTGGCAGCAATGCTCTCCTTCTCATCCTCTCCTCTCCTCTCGGCTCAGCTCGGCCCCTACCGCCTCATTAGTGCTCCTTCAAGACCGGGCACTAAATACCAGCGGCCCTCAGCCACACTTCATTTCTGAACCTCTCGCACAGAGTCTGTCCCGCAGAGAGTGTGGGTGTCAGACCCACGGCTACAAAAACAAAGAGCCAACCCCAGTGGGGAAACAACTTTTCCAAACTCTCTGGTTGCAAAAAAGTTAGATTTTCAAAAAAAATAATAATAATTTTTTGAGTGTGTGCATGCATGTGTGTGTGTGTGTGTATGTATGTGAGAGATATTTCTAATAGAGCAAAAAAATGTTACTAACATAAAGAGTTAAGGCCTGAAGCCCAATTCTTCATTACTAAACCCGAAAGCCTTAGTATGCACTTTGAGGAAAGAAACAGAATTTGCACTGACATTGTACCAATTAACAATCAATATCTTTCAGGCTAGACATAAGAGGTTGAAAGAATCTGAAAAAGACTTCACAAAAACAAAAGAACATGGTTGGCTGAAAACAAACAGAATGGAGCCATAGCACTCTTAAAAAGTAATTTAAAATTATTTGCATATGTTCCTGAAAGAGAGAGACGACAAGAGAGAGGAAGCCTGACAGACAGAGAGAAGAGAGAGAAAGTGAGAAAACAGTATGGTGTCTCTTATCGGTCCAACAGCTGTGATGGCTGAAACAATTTGCCCACTTATGGCATCCTGTTGAGATTTTCATTCTGTTACCAAAATGAGATGATATTTGCCAGTGCTCAAGATGCACTCACACTACCCAATACTTCCACTTAGTACCTGCAGGGAAATGTCATTCTTGCCCTCTCCCACTTTCTAACACACACACACACATACGCATTTGGTATATACAGGTATATTGCCTAAGGCAGATTTGTCATAGGTTGACATCACTAATGTGAAGCCCTGTGTGTCAGAGCAGTGGAGTGATCCCCCTGTAGATCGCATTGACTCATGTCTTGCCATGTCCTCCCTGACCCCTCTGTTTCACCACCTTATGAAAGGTACAGGCTCACTTTTTGTAAGTTTCTCTCTCTCTCTTTCTCTCTCTCTCTGTCTGCTTCCCTTTCTATTCCTCTCACTCTGCCACGTATAACTCATTTTTCCACAGCCAGTGTGAAATCCCAGCGCGATTCATCATGCCGTGTATTTCACGCATTGCTTAAGAGGCTGTGGTGCTTTTCATGCTTGGCTGTGTTTCTCATTACAGTCTGAAACATGTTAGTGGGGCCTCTCTCTCTCTCTCTCTCCTCCTCCTCCTCTTCCTCCATCCCTCCATCTCCAGCACTCTCTTGAGCTCCACAGCTTGCCCCAAACTCCCACTCTGTCTCACTGGCAACCCCCCCCCATCTGTTCAATCCTGAGACGTAGACACGTGGAGGCACCCACCCTGTAGCCTGCAGCCACCACAGAGGTGTGGGTGGAGGACAGCGGTGAGACGAGAGGCAACGGATGAAGTAGGGCTGGTGTCGGGGGTGGAGGCCCGCTGAGAACAGGTGATTTAATGGCTCAGTGACAAAGGTGGGGACTGGAGGGGATCTCTTGTTACGTCTCATTCACGGTCTGTTAGACAGGTACTAAAAGAGTGGCAGCTTAGGTGCACGGCAGGGCTTGGGTGTATGAACAGTGAAAGTTTCGACGTAAAACGCGACCTGACGAGGTCGGAGATGGTGGTCGCACTCGGCATGAAATTAAAGACTCATTTATCCACTTTCCAGCTAATTACACAATCGGCAAATGGGACTGTCAAAAAATTGTGTTCTGGAAGAGGAGTTGAAAGGAAAGAGGAAAGTTGAAAGAAGGCACCAAATGATGATGTGTGTCTTCTGACACACTACAAACAATCAAAATGCATCACACGTCCTTATTAACACAACACTGGGTTGACAATTTGTATACTTTGAGAAAATAGAGCATTTTTGAAGGAGTTCTTCCATTTGCAAACTAAACTAATTTACAGCACAAAGCAATATGTATTTGTACTATGTACAATTACTGTTAAAGAGTGTAATATAATATTTCTTTTATATTAAAGAAATAAATTATGTCGAGGAGTTTGCAATGATTGTGATGAATCTGTATGTAAGACATGTAGCCTACTATGTTAATGTAATCTTTTGGTATAATGTGGTTTCTGTACAGATAATGAGGCACAGACTCCATTGTACAGTGTACAGTACAGATGATGAAAGCTGACTAAAATGACATACAATAACACGAGAGTTGAGAAAAACATTTTCTGCTGCTGTTATTAATATGCAGACTGTGTCACTTCTGGTAGCCTTGCACCCATTTGATTCACAGTGTGCATTTATGTGTTTATCTTGGGTTGCATGGCTCATAATTCATTATGTTGGAGACAGCGAAGGCACTTGGCACACTCTGTCCTAGATGTTTGGTCAAGGTGTGAAAAAAATCATCTATGCTTGCTGCTTTCTTCTGTTAAGATGCAATCAATATTTTAACAGATAAGACTTTTTCTCCTCACTTAACGCTACTGCATCCAGCTGAAAAATTGTAGAAAATAAAAAATAAAATCCTTTGAACAGCATTCATTAAGTTTAACTGATTAGCTCACAGTCTCCCATTTCAAAGACTGAGTGCTGGAACTTCCATTTTCATCTGAGGAGTACTTGGCATCATCTTAGGAATTAATGGGTTGGGAGGTATTTTGAGAACTTAACTGATAAAAATTAATTAAATGGCTATCGAAAGGTATGTATCATTTTTACATTCCTTAATCAGCACCAGATTGAGAGAAAGCAATAAAAACAGTGACATATTGGCTCGATGATAGACTAGTATTATCTATTCTGAACAAAACCATCATTTCATCTAATGGGTGTGTCAAAGAACACTATATCCCCTCATTTTTTTCTGTTTGTCTGCTCGGCCTATAAATTACCTTAGTCTGAATTATCAGGATATTGCAAGCAGCCATCATATGCACCTTGAACTTCTAAATGTGAAAGTTATGATGGAACACACTTCCACAGAACTACGGACCCTTTCACATTTGCTACATTTCTCCAAGGAAAATGCCATAATATTGGAGTGGTACTGCTGCAGACTAAATCAAATCTTTTCTGTGGGGGTTGACACTGGTGGATGGTGTCACAGAACAAGCTATGTCACTGAGTCACACTACATTTAAGTCATGGTCACTTTACATTCTCTCTTTCTCTCTATCTTTTTTTTTTTGCAGTTTCTGGGTATATATCTGTCCTAGCAACTCACTACCTAGTGGGAGAGATTGCCATCTGAATGACTTGCTATCATTCCATAACTACAGCCTGTCAATACTCATGCACTCTGCATTTGTCAACAGATCTTTGCAGTTGACTGAAGCAGCATATGTCAAGCACCATCCAGTCACCCAATCAGCGTGCATACACACACACACACACACACACACACACACATACACAGGTGGCATATCAAGGAGAGAGAATTCAGTTTGCCCTTGTCATGCTCTCTGACAGCAAAATCATTGCAGCTGCAGCTAGAAGTCAAACCTGGAGGTTTTAAATTGCTGCCTCTACTAGTTTTCAGTAGGATTACCAGCTATGTTAAAATGCTGTATACATGCAGTACATACATCATATGTATAAAGTAAATGTTGCCATAACAGTTATTTTGATCCGAGGGCCATCCTTCCATAGTTTTTTTTTCCCATTTGACATTACAGGGGATTATTGCTGACGGGAAAGGTATATGCTTTTAATGCAAATATTATCTCAAACTCTACTCTCTCTCAGCCGTGCTTCATAGTATCTATGCTCATAGCTTATACAGTTACAGATTTGCATATTTTGTATCTAATGTTGAGATTTTCTGACTGTGTGCAGCTCTCTCTTTCTGTGTGTGTATGCATGTATATATGTGTGTGTGTGTGTGTGTGTGTGTGTGTGTGTGTGTGTGTGTGTGTGTGTGCACATGCACACGTGTGTGTTTGTGTGTGTATGTGTTGACCGGCACAGTGATTTTGCTGATGCAGCAGCAGTCCCGAGACGTTTAGCACAGTGATTCAGGACGGGGAGCAATGCCCACTCTCAATAATGTCTCATCAATTCACTTTAGAGCTGCACACAGCTCCCCCTCAAATGCATTTCACTCAGGCTGCTATTTTTAGAGTCCTGCCGCAAGTTCCAACTGTAAATCATTCTCTTCTTCCTTCTCCTCCTCCTCTTTCTCCTCTTTCCCTGGCTTCCTCAGTCTTTCTGTGCAGCCTTGCCTCTTGAAAGGTTCCCACGTCCACCTGTCATTTTTTTTGTCCACTCCAGCCATGCCTCAAGTATTCTCAATTTGAGTATTCTCAATTTTACACTCTGTTCAAAGCTGCTTTGAAGGAGCTGTCTCTGAACCAACCTTAAAACTAACAGGCTGATTAAGTTACAACACTATATTAAGGCACGGGTGGATCGGAAGCTGACTATTCTTCTATCTTAAAATCTTGTTCTGTCTATTCTTAAAATCAATACATTTGACTGACTTAGTCTTTTTTTTTCAAAGCCTTAATCTTTTCATGTCCTGTGTGGCCATGTATTAGTTAAGCCATCAGTGATTTAGCTAACGCAACAGCCTATAAACTGAAATAAAAAAAATAAAAAAATAAAAAAGATCATTGCTAATCATTTTTGACCTTTTCCCCCCACACTTTAAAAGGCATGACTTAATATTAACAAGCCTATAGCGACACAAGTTTGTAGCCTCAGCTCTTTTCTTCTTCCTTTCATTCTTTCTTTTCGCTTTTAATTTACATCATTACGCTTGGCTGAGCCTTGGAGACTCGTCATATATGGGAGACCTCCAGAAGTTATCATGCCTTAGTATGGGTTCCTTTAATTAGAGGACGCAGATGCCCCATTGTCCTTCATTGGCAGGCCATTTGAAAAGTCTGCTCAATAAACGATGCAACGCTGATGGACAACAGTGAAGGAGCAGCCATGGGATTAAAGCACTGAGTGCTATCGACAGCTCGTCCATTCCTGTCGCCTCCAGGAAAAGGCTTTGTTTTAGAGGGGCAAAAAGAGGGACACTCAGGTCCACTGAAAAATTCATCCATCAGCGTATTGATCACTAATAACAACCTTCACAATCCGCACTCTCAACCCGCACACACGTGTTTCCCTCCAGCTTCACAGCCATGCTGATAGAACTTTGTCCTTGTGGGTATGTGTACATTTTTTCTTCCACAGTATGGCTAATTATACCTCTGGGTAAAAGTAGGCCATTGAATGTATATCCCATGGGCTGAGGTCCACATCTATGCATAATGTATGCTATTTCACTCTTCATTTCAGCAAAGAGAACACAGTCTTCTCTTTTTCACATATTTATCAAACCAGATGGACTACATTTCTTTTTTTTTTTCAATCTGAGTCTTGAGAAGTCTTGCAAAGCACTCTGTACTCTCTAATACTAATGTGCTGATAATGGTGTGCTGCAAAATGTTATGATATTTAATGCATGTTTTTCTAATTAACATATCATATAAAAACATGAATTTCTTGATAATATATAATGCATGATGTAATTACATTACATATTAACATTATACATTATTCTATATTAGTTACTAGTTAATTTTGTAGTCTAATTTTTAACCGTCTTGCAATCTTAATTTTAACCACCACTACCCTGAACACTGTTTGTGCTATGGCCCCCAAACTTCTTTTAGTTTGTTATGATTGCTGTGGACGTTAGCTGCCAGCTGCTCCTGTAGCTGGTTAAGTGGAGCATAGCGCGACGTGCGAGCTATTAAAAATGGAGACGGACTTTCCACACAGTCCAAATTTTCTCACAGCCTAAATTAAATATTAAGCCTAAAGTGCATGTCTCTCTTTCCAGTTGATAGTGGGTTGAATGTGAGGTGAAGGAAATGTTGGCAAAAGAGAGCATGATTCACTGTGTATTCCTACCTCCTCTCTCAGGGTAGCTTGTGGGCAAGCCTTGTGGTTTTTCTTGTTGCAGTTGGTTTCTCTTTATTTTCCACAGCATATCTGTCTGGGCACAGCTGAGCTTAAAGGGTATAAGCATGTTGTGCAGCGTGAGAAAACACACACACACAAACACACTCACATGTGTGCACGCACACACACACACATACACACACATGCCAGAGGAAATGCAAAGACAAGCATGAAATCTGAGAAGCGTATACACAAAAGAAACACACACACACACCACAACACACACTAATACAAATAGTATGCCCCCAAGAGATTGTTGTGTTTGCATACATAGTATGGTTGATATGTGTGTCAGAGATGTACTTGCATGTTAACATGGCAGGGGATGGAGATGAGAGCCACTCCTATTGCCATATGGCATCACTATGCAGTGAATTGTGAAGCTAATGTACATGTGTAAGCAGCTGGCTGGCTGGCTGACTGGCTGTACATGCCTCCACCCTCCCACAGAAGCCCTTGTGAGGTTGCACGAGATACAATAGCTTTGTACCTCAGAGTGCTGCAACACTTCATAAAAGATCAACTCACTCTCAACACACCCCTGTAGCTCTGTCTTGTGAGGAAAAAATGTTAAGAATGTTATGGAAGGCATATGAAAGATGTGAGCAGTATGGAAATAACAACAACATACCAACCAACCTGAGTGTACAGTATATATCATAGGAGCTTGTTACTGGTGCACTGGAAATCATCCAACATAAGGTCTTGTATAACAAAATATATAGGAGGGTGTGTGTGTGTGTGTGTGTTCATGTATCCTCTGGGGCATTAAGTGGGCTATATGTGAAAGGGATGTAGTAAAAGAAGGATAAGCAATGCTTCACCTTGTAGTCCTTGGATGCAGTTCAACAAGAGGATCAAAAAAAGCGAATAGATACTTCTTTGTCTTCATATAACTTTACAACATTGTCTATCATGGTGGTGATAGTCACCACTGTACTGATCACATACTACAGAAACATTCCCATCAATGTGATGAGTTCTTTTGGAGATTTATTTAAAGGAGAAATCCAATGTGAATCAATCAATAGTCTTGTTCTTTGACTTTGCCAAGGACTGTAGATATGAGAACGAGAAAATTTGGTACAATGTAGATCAAAGCGCAAAATGACAGCTAACACTAACAGAAAGCTAGCTGACCAAATGCATACTGATATAAGATACAATAAGATTAGCTGAAAATAATTTGATTGATATTAGAGTTGAAAATGGTCAATTTTCTATTAGTGCTGGTTATTGCAACAAGATTTCACGCTGGTGTGTTGGTATGGAAAGGTTGTCTTAACACTAAATGCTTTTCAGCTTTCTTAGTGGTGTGTAACAAGACACAGCACATAAAGTGACATAAGTTATGTCACAAGCATCTGCATGGGTAAGTTCTGTGCTATGATGGAACATAAGGCTCAGTCATAGTGTTTGAATATGCAGCATTTCTCTGTGCCTTGCTCTGTGTGAAATATGCATGGCAGAGCTAAGTCTATCAGCTCTACGAGCCATTTAAGGTGAGCTTGAGGAATAGACGCTGAACTAGGGGAGTCATCTGTCCATGGTGCTATCAGGCATCACCCGTGTCTTCGCACACACTGTTGCATAAATTCCCACCTGTTCTCTCAGATATCTCCGGCCACCTGTCCATATTTACTGCATAATTTGATTGCAAAGTGACTGGCCTCCGTCCATTAGCATTCCTTACTGGGAGGCTCTTAAGTTGCTGGAAGAAGAGGGGAAAAAAATTGCCCATTTTTTAACCCTGTTCTCATTAGCTGCTGATGGTCAGTTTTCTCTTGGCAAGCACTGTGTCAAAAGACAGAGAGGGAGGGAGAGTCCATTTTAATGCGATGCTCTCAGAAAGGAATTTTTCCTCTCAAGTTGCCATAGAAGCCACTGCTAGGAGGGAGAGGGCTGGGAGTGGCTCTCTGAACAAACAAGCAGAGGCCATATGTATCCAGGCCCTCCATCTGCAGATGACAAACCAGAGGTCAGTGTCAGAGCTGATTAGAGCTTCCCATGTGATCAGACATGATAAAGTTCAAAACAACACCAGAGGTGACTCAGAGTGCCACTAAACCGCTCTCTCCCTATTGGCTATCTGTCAAAGACATGCCTGTAAGGTTTCTCCCTTCTACTTTGGTCTTCTAATTCTAGAGCAACGGATGCTGTTAATTATTAGCCTGTTAGCCTAATTGTTATGTCGATATCAATGACACAAATGGAAAAAAGTCTGAAAAAAATCATGGTCTGAAACAGTTCTTTCAAATTCTGAAAACAACTCAATGACAAAATACTCTCATCTCAGAGCCTATATGTGTAACATAATAACCCAGTTGAGAACCCAAATTCAGTCAAAATTTCCACAATTGGTAAGATAAAAATAAAAAAAATGGCATGACAGACAGGGCAGAGTATTTGTGATGTCAATGTCATTTATTTCACAGAATGAACAAAGAAGTTGACCAGTCATTTAACACCACCCTAAACCGCCATCCCTGACCTAGCTCATTTCCAATTCCTGGTTACGGCCCAGCACAATTATTACATACCATTATTTTGCTATGTCCATGACACAAGGTTTCTTCCTACTGTTGGTGAGCTCTCTACAGTATTTAAAGCAGTGGTTCACAAATTGCTATGCATTTTATTATGAAGCAACATTCAACACCAGCATGCAGTTTGACACTGTCAAATACCCATAGAGCACAATGCTAGGGAGTAATCTAGAAATGGTATTAAGATTAATGGCTCTATTTCCTTCTGACAGATGTTTTGTTTAGATGAGACTTAAATATTGAAGGAGGTGATCAATAAATTAATGAATAGTTCTTTCAGAGCTCTTTCAAATCATGAGATATATGCATCACTTTCACACATACACATCATGCTGTTTAACCAAGTCATTCAGAATGCTTAGGCTTTTTCAGCATGGACAGCCATTTTAAAAGTTTCAAGTACAATCTTTTGCTTTCCTTTTGGTAATTTGTTTATTCATAATTCATAATCTTTCAATCTGTCATACTTTCCAGGTCAGTGATGAAAGATGTCAACAACAATTGTAACACAATGAAGACAAATACTTACATTTGCCCTTAAAGTGTAAACACCCCCCCCACACACACACACACACACACACACACTCACACACACACATACATATATGGCATACACAGACAGACACACACACGCACACACACACCATACAACCACACACATCAGCTACCCTGCTAAGTTTTTGGTAGCGGATTTATACAACCAAATACAGTTAGCAAAACTTTACCAAACCTTTCAGAGCAGATGCTAACCAGCATACATTACACATTATGTGGTTTTCATGTCATGTTATGAGTGGGTATAATATTGGTGGACTGATCTAGCCTGGTTCTCACACATACTGATCTGCTATGCATCTCAGTCTGGCCAGTAGGTCTAGCTTTACTTCTTACTGCCTGAGATAAGGAACCAATCAAAAACTGGCTTTCACCCCAACACGATGGAGGCATGCTTCTCGTGTGTTTTGCTTTAAATCTCTTTTCTCTACAATCAGATCTGACTGGTTGTAGGCCAGTGCCTGCAGAGGCATTTTGATGTTTGATGTCTGTTAGGTAATCCCACATCATGGAGGCTGGAGATTACATAAATATTTATAAATAAATTGGCCAAACTGAGATGCATAACAGATCAGTATAGGTGAGAACCAGACTAGGACTGTTCCCTTAGCAAGGCTGATAATGCATAAGATAAGCAAATCTCCTCTGCAAGTTTTTCAGAAGAAGATGCAGGAGGTGTCCCATTCACGGATACACAGAACAGCACCAGTTATATACACTGTGAGTTTGCCATGCAAGTTTCTAAAGTTTCATTGAATAGGCTCAGAAAATAAGTTATTGAGTTTTTCACTCAATCAAATAAATCTGCCTTTATATAGTTACTAAAACAGCTATCATCATCATTGATAATCACACACACACACAAAGCCAAACATAAAAAAGTGAACAAGTGTCTTTTCCATTGTTTGTACAATAACTGATTAATTCTGATTTTGTATGAATAGAATAATGGACTGACTAAATTAATTAGGAGTTGAAATAAGCATAATTGATGCAGCAGTCTGTACAAAAATTGAAACTAACAAAGCCAATAGGATGTTGCCCCCCTATTAGCCCTCTGCAAATGCCTTTTGTTAAAACACTGACCTGTGTTGACATATCAGTTCTTTGGGACAGGTTTCTGTTTTCTAGTTGGCATTGACTGACAGTAGAAAAAAAAAATGTTACTCATTCGCCTGATAATTGCCCTGTCAATATCACTGGGGACAATTACACCAGTTCATTCTCCAAAAATGTCATTTAATGTTACTAGCTATGTCATGCTTGGTGATTATTAAGGAAACTCCACAGCTGTTTGTGTTATTCATTCTTTGTTCGCTTATTTTTATCACAGATGACATTTTATTATTACAGTAAATGAATGGTTGCAAAATATGAAAGTATGAAGAATAATAACGACTTAAGAAGTACTATTCTTTAGTCAGTCCATTTCACCACCAAACATATTTTCCCAAGGTCCTTCCAAAATGGAACCTTTTGGGTAAAAAATTTGATTCATCACAAGTTTTTATATCGTCCTCACCCCTAGGGGTTATTCTTCTGTTAGAGAACATGAGTTCTGTTGTATCACATGGCGTATATCACCTGGTGTAGGTGTAGAATTACCCGAGTGTCACACTGAATTATACAAGACACAGAGAAGATATTGCACCAGGCCCTCTGTCTTCATGTGTATGAATTTACATAACTATCAGAACCATATCCACCAGAAATGCTTCATAATGGATTAGAGGATATGGGCGAATGCAGGAGAAAGCTGATGTGTCCAATTAGGGATTCAATATGAATCTGGTTAGCAACAAGACGGACTTTACCTTAGAGAGCACAAGATGGCATCACCATATTGCACATGGTGACAGATCTTGCAAATACCAGCAACAGCAACACAATTCAAATCTGCCAAGATTTGACTCACGCAATCTGTCTCCTGACACATGTGTGCTTGTTTCTGTGTAAGTCTGTATATGTGTGTGTGTACGTGTATGTGTGTGTGTATGTGTGTGTGTGTCTGAGAAAAAGAAAGAGAGACCACATTTCAGTGAAACTCACTCTCACTTGTTCTGGGGTTGGAATTGGAATTGACACCCTGTCAGGTTTGATCAGTGTCTAGCCCTATAGCTGACATCTTCCTCGTTCATGTATATAGTGCTCTGTTTAGTCCTGTGGCAGGAGGATTTGGTCTTCAGTGGTGCAGGACGTGCTTGGGTGCTTGAGGGTAGGGGTGGGGTTCAGAGTGATGTTGATGCTAATTTACCAGGTGCACCTCCTATGGAAATCTTAATTGTACAGTCACTCCAACCCAGGTCTGATGGCACACATTAGCTGAAAGCCACTATAATCTAACAACATAAATCAAAAGTCTACACTTGGCTATTTTACATACTTGTATTTCTATATTTTCATGAAAATGTTGCACTTAAAAAAAAACAGGACTGAATGAGCTTCTGAAGAGTTTGACTTTCAGCATTAATTGAACAGCAAATTTTCTAGATGTAATAGGCAAATGATTTAATAGGCAAATGTTAATGTTAGGTAACATTTAGTAACATTTAGCTTTGGATTGACATCTGCTGTTCAATTGCTGTGTCTCAACATTATCATCATCAGACAAAAAAAAAACATGTTTTGGGCTTGCTGTCACTGAAAGAGAGTGGTATCAAAGTGGTATAACGTACAACTCCTCAAAGTTTGGATTACTTTCTTTCATCTTCTTTTTAACCCAAGGAAGGTGAGTGCAGTTCAATGACTTATCCAGCCGTGTAATGAGATCCTTTAACCAAATTAATAGGAGTGTGGGTGGTGTGTGTGTGTGTGAGAGAGAGAGAAAGAGAGGGGGGTTAGAAGGGTGGGGTGTGTGAGGAAGTGGCTGGATGCAGGTGAGGTTAGTGCGGGAATTGCTATTGCATATTGTGTGTATGATGTATATGTCACAGTATACATCTGTCCATATGTGTTGCATGTGTATGCACTTACACACACATGTTGTGCTGCATCTTTATTATGAGTTGCATTGTTATAGTTATTCTTGTATTGGCCATAAAAAAGAAACACCAGTCAACACCTTCACAGATTGATTATCTGAAGACACATTAGGCTCCTCAGTGATTTCACAAGTATGAGCAAGTGTAGCAACACTCAGACCGCTCCGACTCAAATAATCCATGTTATCTTTGCGAAACAAAGCCATGCAGTGTCCTCATCATTTTAAAGTGAGATAAAGTTGGAAGCACAATACGGACTTTGAAATATCAGAGCACACTGATATGCGACATGTCATGAGGAGCTCTCATGGCAACTCTTGGTCAAAGAAAGTGCTATTAATTCATGGTACTTTTAAGTGGTGTGATTATGGTCTACTTCTTTTATTAATTTGATTAATTCTCCCACACACCCCTTTTGAGGTAGGGAGCACACAATTCAGTTTAATTATTCTCTTTATTCCATCCAGATAGCACAATCTGTTATGAGGGGGGTGGTGGGGGGGCTTGCTTCACTGCAGCTGATATTAGGTAATCCACATTCTGTGGAACTGGGACCCTGGGCACCTTTGTAAATGATCCTATAGAGAAACAGATATAGTGGCACTCAGTCTGCATTAGCCTGCTCTTCACAAGGAGAGAGCCCATGATTTCATAAGCCTGTGATGGCACATGCTGTACCTTTAAGCTATTCATCATAACAGTCAGTGCCAAATACAGACTATCATGTCATTGTCACTTACCGCTAACCCCCAGAATGCTGGATGCAGTAACAGCTTATCTCACATGCTGACAAGCTGTCAGAGAGTAACATTTTGGGACACTGTTCTGACTAATATCATAATTGCATCATTAGACACTGATAGTCATGAATACATATGGGTGGATGTGGTATTTGTCATCTAATTGTGTTATGTGTATAACATGATTAAGCTGGGTATTTCTGACAAAGGCCATTCATGTTATATTCATTGCCAGTTCACAGGTTCAAATATGATACGTGAAGTGCCATCCTAGACCATGTGCAGTCTGTATATATCAAATCTGCATTCATGAAGACACCCCCATGTCAAACATTAGGCCGTGATGACCAGACAGAGAATGTTAATGTAATATGTTGACACCTGCCGCTCTCCTCAGTAACGGCATATGCTACATTAAACATATAACATATGCCGTTACTGTATATATATACACATATATATATATTTTAATTATTATTTATTTATTTAAAATGGAATGTCATTTACATCCAATTTTAGAAATGTCGTGGGATCTACTTTTTTCCCCTCTCTCTCTCATTTTTTTTAATTAGCTAGATTTAATTACCGAGAGTGTAATTTCTGGGTTGAATAAAGTGGCTATGGGTGAGGAAATGAATTCTTGGGGCACGTGTGCCTCTATATATTTTATAGACTCTTGGAGTGTTTGATAATGAGGCTCCCTGCTGAAAGCCTTAATATATACGTAACCCCGGCTGCTGTGAAAGTTTTGTCGGGGCCCCGAAAGAAATAAAACAGACCTTAGGCCTGGACCATGATTTATCTAAGGTATTTGGCTAATGCACTGTCCCCGTGTCTCAAGATTTATGACACCGCCCAGATTTGTGAGGCATCCATTTGGCTCCATCACCGAGCATCTCTCAGGTGGCACTGCCTGGCATTAGTATTAGTGTGCTCCTGTGAATTTAGTGGCGTTAACCATCTTCTTTTATTTAATTTTTCTCCTCCTAACAGATGTGTTTTTCCCAGTATGCCAGAATCTTTCATTTCCCCCACCAATCTATAACCTTGAACTGTGGGGTTCTTGATGTCCACCAGAGACAGTTGGCTGCTGGTGTTATTCCCCAGGAATGCTTTCTCCCTGCTCAATGGTTAATTAGGGGGAGCTGTGGCACGGTGCTGGAGGCTTGGCAAAGAGTGTGTGTGTGTTTATGTGTGAGTGTGTGTGTGTGTGTTGGGGCGCTGGGGATTGGAGCAGTGCTCAGTTGGCGGCCTGCTGAGCATCCTGGGTAGGTTGATTAGATAGGAATAGAGTAGAGGGGAGTCGCAGCTGCCAACCGCTGATCAGGATGCAAGGAACAAACAACAGAGAAATAACTCTCTGTTTTATGCAGATGTTATGTCTGTTCATCTATTGGACAGCATTGCTGAGGGAACTGGTTTCATGCCTTCCCAGAAAAAACAGCGCTATCACATGCAGGTATGTTTAATGTTCACATGAAAGACAGTGATTGCATACATCTATCAGCATCAATACCAATGGAGCTAGCCACGGATTCCTAGAAACTGTTTATATGAATGTTGGGACTTGTGTAAAGTCTCAATGTCTTTCTTCAAAAAACTGTTCTTTGTGTGCGCAAAGGATTTTACAAAGTTCAATTACAGTGTTTCCCACTCAACCAATTAGGCTGTGTTGCACTCTCAGGGGAAAGACATGACCTTGGCAATTTGTGGTAAAACTACACAACAGAGAGCAGCTCCTTGAAGAGTGCAATGACAGAGATGTCTACACAGCAAATCGGGCAGTGTATAAGTTACTCTGTATGTGTATATTGTGCACTGTTTTCAGTGTTTATATTTGTCCAAATGTTGTACTCCTATAGCGCAACATAAACTGGCCAATTTGCTGTGCACCTTCAAAATACCACAGCAACTGGGAATTGAACCAAGGTCTTCAGCATCTTAATCTAGATTGATATGAACTGAGTTAAGCTTCAGTCTTGAAAGACTGTGAAACTATTTGTATCCATTCTAAATTCCGATAATCTTTGACATTCTTTCTTATCAGCTAGGATACAACCTAAGTGTGTTTAAAGAATAGCGGAACATTGTGTGTCATAATGTAACATAATTCATTCTAGAAAGACAACAAAAAATAGTGGAATGTAATGGATAAGAATACGTTTGTTTGTAGTCTACTTAGGAGCCTAAGGGCGTCCTCACTGAACACTTCTCTGAGACAGGCTGTTTTTCAATCATGTGGAAAAGACTACCACCATCATATCTGTGCCAAAGAAACCTACTCCATCCTACTTTAATGACTATCGCCCTGTGGCACTGACCCCCCTCATTATGAAGTGGTTTGAACGGCTAGTCATCTCACACATCAAATTCACCCCCACCCTGGACCCTTTCCAGTTTGCATACTGAGTTAAATGGTCCACAGAGGATGCAGTCTGCTCTGCTCTCCACCCAGCTTTCACCCACCTGAACACAAAAGACTCATGTGAGAATGCTGTTCATAGACTTGAGTTCAGCATTGAACACCATAATCCCACAACAGCTCATCTGCAAAGACCAGCAAGGGCTCAACACCTCACTATTCAACTGGCTGCTGGACTTCCTCAGTGAGAGGCCACAAGCTGTAAGCGTCAGCAACAACACTTCAACCTGCTGACACACAACTGTACACCAACCTACAGCACCAATGACATGGTGAAGTCTGCGGGCGACACAACTCTGGTGTGTCTCATCACCAACAATGATGAGACCCACTACAGGAAGGGGATCGGCCTCCTGACCACATGGTGCAGAGACAACAATTACCTGCTGAATGTCAGACCAAGGAGATTGTTGTTGACTTCTGGAGAGTTCAGACCCAACACCCACCACTGACCATCAATGGTGCTGCTGTGAAGACAGCACCAAATTCCTGGGGGTGCCATCAACATTGCATCTCTGGCAAAGAAAGAACAGAGGCACCTCTACGTCCTCCACAAACTCAATCGAGCAAGAGCTCCCTCACACATCATGTGCACATTCTACCAGGGCACCATTGAGAGCATCCTCACCAGCTGTGAGAGCCCTGCACCGCAAAGCGAACACAGCTGGAAAGATCACTAGTGCCCCACCCCCCTCCCTGCAAGACACATACAACAACCTCCTCACCCGGAACACGACCATGATTGTGAGCGACGCCAGCCACTCCAAATAGTTTCTTCAGCCTCCTGCCCTCCTAGCTGATATGAAAATTGGAGAAGATTATTGGAATTTGTATTAGATTAAATTAGATTCAAATTGTCTCACAAGCTTTCAAGACTGAAGCTTAGCCCAGTTTATATCAATTTAGACTAAGATGCTGGAGATCTCACTTCAAATCTCAGTTGCAGCAGTATTTTAAAAGTGGTATTTAGAGAAAATCATTACTCACAGCTGAACCAAGCCTGTAGCCTTTCAATAGACTAAGTGAAGTATGGGGGCTAGGGGGCTGCAAAATATATTACAGATCATTAAGAAAGGTCTTATAAGTGTATTCATTATTTTCTGGTTTACTACTAAATGGTAATAGGTTTATTAAGCATTTACAGAATGTTTGCACATGACTTACAAGATGCTTGTTAACATTTACAAGCTCCATGTTAACAGTAAACTAATGTTATAAAAGAATAACAACAGCTGTTGGTGAAGATTCTCATTCATCCAGGTCATGGTAGTCAAAGTGCTAAGTTGTATGCAATGGGACTTCTTTTTTGAAGCTTGAAAAAAGCATACAACTTGCATACAACTTATCACTTTTGACAGCAGCAGTTAACTAACTTAGTAATACATTATTAACTTTTAATAATACATTATTAATCGCTTATTAACACATTTTATTTCAAAGCTTTACCATTTTGGGAGGGGGCCATGTTGATTGACAACAAACATTGCTTGAGTTGAGTTTCAGTTATGTGCCGATAACAAACTATTGAATCTTTTGTTTTAAGCTAGTGTCATGCGAATGGAGTGTTGAATACTCTCCTTATTAGAAGCCTTTACCTTCTAGGCAAATCCTTTCACTCCGCGGCCATCTTAGTGATGCCTTCAGGCAGCTATTTGGGATTAACAAGACCAGGTCCTATAATGAGATATGCATAACTCCAGTCAGACTTCAAAAGTACACTGTGCGAACATTAAATCTCATCTTGTTACCCAAATAAAGACATTATACTACACATTAATTTGCTCACTGCGCCAACATTCGCCACATGGCTATTATGTAAACAGAGAGAGTAAACAAAAGGCTGGTCAAATGTCTATGGAGGATTTTTTCAGTGATGTCATCTTACAGCCTAAATGTATTATGCATTATATAGCGTCTTTATATAGGTAAAAGAAGATCTATACTTTTTACATTTTGCATAACAATGCTTCAGACGACTAGTACTAGAACTTGCGTCAATCAGTATGAAGTTTTAAGAATATTGTATGAATGCTGTATTTAGCTTTTATTATTAGAAATACGTTGAATACTTGGCAAGTGACTTGAGCATTGAGCACTTGAATGTTGAACCTTTTTCAAACAGCCCTTATTCAAGCAAAAGACCATCAAAGGCAAGACATGATTATCTCTAAAAAAAAAGGTCACACCTGGACACTGCTGTTATGATGTATCATAGAAAAAAAGGATGTTGTAGGGGGAAAATGGTTGGGTGGTATAAGGAGAGAAAAAAACATACAACTGAAAAGGGCTCTACTTCACAAAACATGAAGGGGGCCAATCTGTCGCAGGATTAGCTCTTTGTCCAGCCCTAAATTGCTGTAAAGATTTGGAACCAAATCAATCTAAAAAGCTGTCCTCTAAATCTGTCCTCTAACTATTTATATAATGCACTAGACTAAATTGTATGTAAATGCATAGGCTATTGCATATTTATTATAATAAAACAACAAAAAAAATAGACTACATACCCTTCAGACATTTTGCTCCTCAACGAAATACTCTGGTCCCCATGAATTAAGTGGAATGAAAAAGCTAACAGATAATTACAGTTACATTGTGTGGGGAGCAGACGATTACTGGACCATCCCCTCTGTGTCTCATTGTGCTTTAAATAGAGTCCCCGAGAATACAAACATGACCACATTTGTATTCTGAAAGTTGAATAGGCCCATTGAGCCTCAGTTGAGCCTCTCTTTCTCCCTCTCTCACTCTCTCCTTCACTTGCTTGTTCGCTCACTTATTCTCCATCTCTTTTTTTCTCTCTCCCCCTTCTCTGACACACATATCCACACAGCCACACACACACACATACAAAGGAGGCATCGAATTGCTTCAGTTCTTGCTCAATTTTGCAGGATTGCTGTTTTGGCTTTCTGGAGGAGTCTTGCTTGAAGTGTTGACAGGCCTTTGTTGTGTGGGTTTAGTATGCAGGAGCCATCCTGCCATGCTGATGTAAATGTGCCGCACAGAGGGAGCGGATGCAGGGAGGGGTGACAGCGGGGCAGACCCGTAATTGCCTGACTGAAGCGCTTTAGGTTTCCATTGCCTGGCTGGATTATACAGGCTCATACAGGTGGAGAATCCAGTGCAGCTTTCAGCATGCTGCCCTTCTCATAGCTCTTCTTATATAAGTGAGAATAAATCTCAGCAACTCTGCCTTGAGCCATGCCAGGGATGAATGAACACTGTATATGTACAGTATATTCACAAACAAGACAATACACAGTATTTATTTGTATATAAAAAGAATAGAGACAGACTGGGAAGGTCCTTTGCCCCACAGGCCATATAGCAATGCAGCAACACAGCTTGTGTGTTTGAGTCTATACACTATGCACACTGTCCCTCATACTATGCCATCATCTAGTCAGCCCCAACATTTACATCCAAGCCTGGACTGGACTCTCTTTTTTATATTTGTTGCCTTTATTCTGACAGGACAGTGGAGAGAGACAGGAAGTGAGTGAGAGAGAGAGAGATGGAGAAGGATTGGGAAATTACCTCAGGTTGGACTCGAGCCAGGGTCCTCAGGTTATGGTATGACACTTTAGCCCATGGAAACACTGCGCCCCCAGGACTGGACTCTTGGGCATTATCTTATACACAACAAAAAATGGTTATACTATATATATATACATGGTTGTCATTTTCTTCTAAAAGATTTTGCTTGTTTTGGTAGTATTTCTCTTGCGTTAGGTTATAGATCTATACATTATAAGTAGATACGATCTTAAAACAAGCAAGTTTGTTGAGTGAAAAGTATTCTGATCTGATGCTAGTTAAACAGAGACAATAATTTGACTTGTTTCAAGTAATTTTATCTAATTACAAAAGCCTATAAGTATCTGCCATTGGAACATGACTGTGGCACTCAAAATTTAACCATACTTGTTATTACATGTCCAAGCAGCACAAGGTCGCCATAGAAACAGTATGATTCTTTTACAATGGCAATATTGAATTGTGAATTGACCACAGATTGGCCAAGATATGTGACTTTGCCACAATTTTTAAGTGGTTTGTGCCAATGCTTCCATGCATCTAAATGGCAGTAGGTAATTTGTGTGAACTGGCTCTATGGTTCAAAATGCAATTCCAGCTTTGATTCATTGGTGGCGCTAGAGCCCTTCACTTCCAGACTTGAAACTTGATGCTGAAACTTGGATTGTGAAACCAAGAAGTGTGACAATATCTGACACAAAATATCTGACAATATATTTCAAACTCTCCAGTCTTACAATTCAATGCAAGTTGCTGTGGTGATCTCCTTAATTTGAAGCTAAACAAAGTACAGTCTAGCTAGAGACTGCTTGGACTGATATATATCCAGAAATATTTTATTTTTTTCAAGTAATCTTAACAAGCCATATATTATATTATATTATATTATATTATATTATATTATATTATATTATATTATATTATATTATATTATATTATATTATATTATATTATATTATATTGTTCCATTGGTAGATAATTTTGCTTGTAATAAGTTTATTAAGTTTATTTTCTTATTTTTGACAAGGCACTTTTTGATGATGATAGAGCGACCCGGGTTTGTTTCCCGGGCCACTGCAAGTCTGTGTCGCTTTAGATAAATACCAGTCAACTATTTGATACAGTGTTTTGTACTGATGATGTACTTGTACTGCCACTTTTGTCTCACTATGGTTACCATAGCATCCTTCTGCACATTTCCATACCACCACTTCCACACTCTACTGCTTCTCTATATTTATTGTAGTGTGTCTATCTATCTAAATCTATCTATTTATTTATCTATATCTCTGTCTATCTATTTGTCTATCTATCTATCTATCTATTTATCTATATATCTGTCTATCTATCTATATATCTATCTATGTGTCTATCTATCTACCTATCTGTCTGTCTATCTATCTATGTATCTATCTATCTATCTATCCATCCATCCATCCATCCATCCATCTGACTCTATCTATCTACTGCATCTATCTAAGTCTGATTACAGAAAAAAAAAACACTGTTCCTTGTGCATATGCATTCAGTATTTGGTTTCCACTCACTGTCTCTTTTCTTCCGCTCCTGCTTGATTCTGTCTCTACTACGCAACAAATCTACATGCAGTTACCTTTTCCTTACTGCTGCCCATTCCCAGTAAACTATTCTACATCCATTCTTACACCAGCATACTGTTTAATTGTAATGGTAACAGAACCAAATGCCTTGCTGCCTTCTGTTTCATTGCTCATCGTGTCCTTGTGTTACAGTGGTCTAACGAGCACCCCTGATACTCAGTTCACTAAACTAACACTGTGTCTCTCTCATTTTATCCTCTATTAACAAGGCAGTCCTTCTTACATATGCTCTATTGTGGTTATTCTTCTATTTAAGGTTTCATCCTGTTAAAGGAAGGTTTAGTCTGGTTTCCCCTCACCTTAGGGTTGGCTTTTGCAGGGATTCAGACTCTGTAAAGCCTCTTAAGACAACTTCAACAGTGTTGTCTCTATGTAAACTAAAATGAGGTGAATTGAATTAGAAAAGTACATGGGGATAATATTCCATAGGGAGTTTATGAGAAGTTTCAGAAGAGCTGTTTAGTTCCAGGTAACCACAATAATGTGATATAAATAAATAATATATGACTTCAATTCCTTGCATCTGTTTCCTGTTGTTGTAAATTGCAGTAATTTCCTGATAATGGATGCTGATGGGGAGGACTTGTCATGCAAGGTCAGAGCATGGAAATGTTATGTAAATTTGCAAAACTAAAAGACGTCTTGATGGACTGACTGTCCTTGAGGGGCGTCCCTGTAATGTATTTATTGCAGCAAAAATGTCTTCAAGCTGGATATTAACAAGCATCCTGCATAAAGCATAAACTGCATCCTGTTTAATGTGAATTGTGACAATAAACAGAAAGCCAGAGACTATTAACTGTGTTCTGAGACAGGACCTTCATTCTTTTATTACAAGTTGCATTGCATTTATATCCCTGACACACATATTCACTGTAGTAACACTGAATAACTCACATAGACTACATATACTCATATCATGATACAATAGAAAATGTACTAGCAAATGATTATATCAAATAACATTTTAAATGTTTTAAATGTTAAAATTTTTAAAACATTACTATAAGATTATGATTATAACATGTATTATTACATTGAATACTTTTTTAGCAAATGAAAATATTTAAAACAAACTAGAAACCTATTCATTCATTCCTAGCCCAGACAGATTAGTTGGTATGGTATTTATGTTGTCTCGACTTTCTTTCCGACTCACACTCCATCAGGGATGTAGAGTGAAACGTGTCAGTTATCTTGCTGAAATTATGACTTGTATCATCCTTGCACTGGCTTGCATCAACTTCCCAACCACTTGGAGGAGATGGATCATAACTGGCATGGAATCACAGCAAGCCGTGTAGGTGTGCTGCCAGAGCTAAAGAGAAATCCTTAATGATTCCAAACGTCAAAGGAAAGGTCTCTGGAGAAAAAGTCTTTGAGCGAGTCTATTCTGCAATATCATCATAATCTAGTTTGATCTCACTACATGGATTATTATACCTGGCCAATGATAGTGTGATGCAACAACTCCATCAGCATTTTTTGATCTTAGTAGGGGATTTGTAAATGATGTAGCCATCCATCCCCTCTTGGCTGTGTGTGTGTGTGTGTGTGTGTGTGTGTGTGAGAGAGAGAGAGAGAGAGGAAGAGAGAGACTAACACACATAAACACATCTTGACATGAGCTCACTAGCACACAAACACATTCTGGTATTCATTCAAAAAGGGACACTTGTGATGCACACAGTCTCTCTCACACTCACACACACACACACACACACACAGTGCAACATCCTTACTGGTGTAATAGACAGCACAGTGCAAACACTGACTATCCCATTCTAAGCTGTTTTTGGCTCAGGGGCGTTGTTTACTTCTCTAAATGTAAAGCCCAGTGAAATGGATTCGCAGTCTATCCAATTTTAAACAAACACAGCCTGGCAACACAGCTCTGGCTTGGCTGCCTCTCAAATCTAATCACTGAATGTCTCTTGAGACAATTGATGATGATGCCTCCACTATGCCTGCAATAATAATGCCTCATTTTAACTGCATCCTTATCTCACACTGTTTTGGTAAATTGATTGCCTTCGATTTAAGAGTGCCGATTCGGTGAAAGCTATTTACAGCCACCATAGGAAGACGGGTGGCTGTCACACGCTGCCTCTTAATGCCACGACACACATCCATCCGGATGAATTTTTCAGAAGAGGGGAAAGCAACTCCATTTGTTTGGAGAGCAGTAATCACAACCACCTGCTCTCGGTTTTTGGATGTCTTTTTCAAAACATTATCTCAAAAAGCTGCATTCTGTTCAGATAACAGAGACGTACAAGGAACTGATCCATTGTGTGTGTGTGTGAGAAACTGCAGAAAGCAAACAGGCGCCTTGCCTCTGTCCTGCCTCTATCTCTTAATGGGGCCTCTTAAACATGTGGATCGGTCTTGTGATCGCAGGTGAAATCGCGACTAGCAGCGTACCAATTAAGCGGGCGGCTGGCTCCGCCAGGACGATCGACATCCATTTGCTGTGGCCCGATCTGATGTGTCAGATTTTGGAAGGCGCTGTGGCAGGGCCGTGGCCTGACAGGCGCTTTGTCTCGAGGCCCAGTGGGGCTCCCTCTGCTCAGGCTAATGAACTCAGAGAGGTGGCTAAGCCTCCTGAAGGTTACCCTAAAGCCTGCCTTTTTAAAACCTGTCTTTATGGGAGTGTCAGTGTGTGTGTGTGTGTGTGTGTGTGTGTGTGTGTGTGTGTGTGTATGGACATGTTAGGTTATTACAGAAATATTACGTACATTCACTTTGTGTATACACAACACGTGTTGCATGTGTGCATGTCTGTGAATGTGTTTGTCTCCTTGTTTGAGTGTGTGTACAGGAACACACATGCACCTGTCCACCTGTCCTCTCCTCTGCATGTGTAAATATACTGTATGTGTTTTGAATTAGCAAATAAACGACCCTGGATTTTCACATGCACGTTTTAATGAATACATGTTTTAGTCTAGCAGTATTCATTTGGTGGTGTTTACACCACCGTCAATCATCTACCCTCCACTGCTTATTTCATTGTGTGATTGTATATGTGTGTGAGAGAGAGAGGGGGGGGGGGTGGAGAAACAGACTCTAAGACAAATAGACAGTGTGGGTTAGAGCACATTTGAATTTGGTCTGCTATCACTCTGTGTCATTACATATTTTCCAAAATCTGTGCTTGAGAATATTTGTGCCTTGTGCAACACAAGTCAGTGTCTCATCCAATCCAGTAACCCTCCTAAATATGGGAGTCCATATGAGATGCTTTTTTGTTTGTTTGTTTTTGAGATGTTATGAGATGTTCTCTCTCTCTCTCTCTCTCTGTAACTGTGATGTAGCCTATTTCAGACTAAAATTGATTGTTTTGAGTGGGAGGGAAATGGCAACTCAATGAGTAAAACAAGCCAATGGTGCTCAATGTTTAGTCAGTGACAACTTTCTGTAGAGGAGATGGTAATCTAAGTAATACTTTGCATGAATAATTTCTTAAAAGCTAGACACAAGTCATTGGGGGGCTGCTTTTCACTGTCCTAACCAAATACAGGCTGAATGGGAACAATGAAGAAAAGCCCTACAGGCTCAAGCCCACATAAGATAAACACAGAGACAGCTGATGATCCGAGATGTTTCATAAGGAGTTTAGGGTTTATCTCCCCAATTAATTGCCATCGTTTATTTGAGCAGAAACTTTGGAGCTTTTCGTGCTCCTCACAATGAGCAGGTAATTGTAACCACTGCAAGCCTAAAAATGAAATTATTTAAGTTAACTAAATGGAAGAAATTTAACTTTATTTTAGCCCATGCAGCCAGAGGAGTGTCTTGCTGCGTGATTACTAGCTAACTAAAAAACTAGCAATAGCCATGGCCATAGCTAAATTGATAAATCACAGTCTCAATAAAATACCACCTTGTTAAACAACATACCGGTGTCAGCTAAAGTGAACATTTCCAACTCAAGTTTGTTTGTAATTATATATTACATATATATAATTTAACCAGTCCTGAGGTACTAGCGAACTAGCGCACATTACTAGCCATATTCCCATAGTAAGCCAGTGAACATCAGTTGACGTGCTAAAATTAGCAAGCTAACTAGCACGGTTAAGTGACAAAATAAAATATTTATCCCATGTCTAAAAATGAGAGTCATTGGCGTCACACACAAGCAATGACAATGAAGCAACGCACAAAATTATATTTATATTATCTACCTGCTTATTAAGACAAAAAAAATAATGTTATGACGTCTAGGACACGCCTATTTAGGAGACCGGAACTGTATCTCCTTTTATTCTAGGTGAGGCCTAGAATGCTTCATCTTGGATTTTAAAGTACCTTTGGTAAAGGTTAGAAACATCTGAGAATATCAATCTGACTGCACAGATGTATGACAAGAACATAATAAATAATTGTATCCTTTTATATATAATTATATTTAAATAATATATATAATAAAGAATATAATAATATTAGTCTGTCAACAGTTTTGCATACCACCACCCTTTCCTCTATATGAGTACCACCTGTCCTCCATCCTTCACATGTCATGTGCTCAAATATTGTATACTACACACAATGCAAACCATCACAGTGAAATGACATCATGGCCTTGGATGTTAATTGAGTTACACTTGTTGCTTTCATAAGCCTATTGAATTGTAAAAAAAAAAAAAAAAACTCAAACTTGAACAGAACATCTCTTGCTTCCACAGTGGTCATAGCCATTTTATCAGTATGTTCTCTGTTGGATTCCTTTTATTCCTCCTGTTGAATTGAATTTCTTGATTCAATGTGCTTTTCCCCCCTTTTCATCACCATCCATAGTTCTGTTCACACACCAATGGGTATCTCTGCTCTGTCTATTGCTCTACACAGTGGTGTGTTGTTCTGTCTGCTGAGCCCAGGCTGATTAATGTGGAAGATTGTCAAGATGCTATTCTCATGTGAAATTATGCTGCTATTTCCAGCTAGCTGATAAGTGCCAATCTTTGATGTTGGACACTGGTCAGGCCTGATGTTGAACATGTCAAACAGATGGGCTTTGCTGTAAGTCGTCCATGTTTCCCTGCAGTTCCGTGGTTTTGGTCTGCCATTGGAGATGAGTTAAGAGAAAGTCACAGTTATGTTCAACACATTTTCAATTAATGGTAGTATTTAGTACAATACTAATACCGACCACAATGACTTATTAAAATAATCTAGTATATATAGCCTCTTCTGTGAAAGTTAGAAAAGCTTTATGCTGTGAAGGTCTGAAAAGAAAATGCATTCACAACAACAGTTTTCTACTGTTTATGAGTCACTAGTGATATTTTGAAAGAATGCAATTACAAGTAATGTAGCCTAATTAAATGATTATCACATACATTGACATTTTCCGGTCTGCACCCTCTAATTTGCTGCAAGAACTGTTTGGAAACCCTTACCATAATAAACACTAACCCTGTCGTCCATACATGTTTTACAGTGACCATGAATATATAATATGTTTGAAATATATGTTATTATACTGGGCGGCACATAAACAGTAAGCCTATGACAGCAATTTTCCAAGTGAACAATACAGGACTGCCCACAAACAGAAAGCCTTTTACTGTAAATGTACTCTGCTTGAAGGACATCCCTGTGTAATGTCACCATTGTCACTGTAAAGTGAAGACAAAGCAAACCTATTAAAACATCAGCCTACAACTAGAGAGTCAGGCTAATTGTTAACTGAGATTTGAATGTTATCCAAAATATCTTTAGTGTACAACCAGGGAGTATGAGACATGGTTTTGTTGTTGTTGTTGTTTTTGTTTTGTTTTGTTTTTTTGGAATATCCAGCCTTGGGAGGAAGGCTTTGGTTATAATGTGTCTCATATACAATGGAGCTCTTAGAAGATCAATTTAAAAACAACTGGTCGGGATCTGGTGTTTTGAGTGTACAGTGTTGCTTTATTGCTGACATTACTTATGGACTACTGGGTATGGTTATAATGATTTGGGTAATGGTGGAAAAGATGATTGCAGCACTTTCCACTAATCGTAATAAAGAACATAATGGTTTGTGATGATGGCAATGATGTTGAAAATGTCAGACAATGAAAAGCCCTTGACATCAGAGCCACCAAAAACGATCGCTTTCGCAATGGCAGCGCCGACAGCTGCAACAATGATCGCATCAGTGACGAAAGTAATGAGAGGGAAGAGCAATACATGGCGACCGCTGTGTGTCGTGTGGCACAAGCAGAGAGATACGGACCGAGACTCGCTTTGGAGGATCAGGAACACCACCTGTGGAGATCTGAGCCGCAGCTTAAGCAGAGCCCACGGTGGGTCCGCTGCCTCGGAATCACGTACTGTACGTCTGCACTGATCGCTTTTGATCTTGACGTAACCTTGCCGTACGCTCACTAGCTCACTCTGCCTAGGGCCAACTAGAGGCAGGGCTCTCTCTCTGTGTCTCTGCCTCACAGAGTGTGTGTGTTTGTGTGTGTGTGTGTGTGATGGGCGTCTTGACGTTGCTCTTTTTTATATTCTATTCTGTCTTTTCTTTTTTAAACTCAGTCGATGGCTTGATGGGAAGGGGGTTCTTTGAGGGGTGAAAGCTATAGTTGCCTGTGTCTCAGTTACTGTTGCTGCTATTTCCATCAGTACAGTGGAGCCTGATGTTTGGCTTGTATCCAAACACCCTGCTCTGACTTGTCGCTGAGAGCCTGGTTTATTTTGGGGGGGCTTTTGTTAGAGAGTTGGGAGGCATAAACCATTTTCATAGCTCCTCCAAACTCGTTCACAGCCCACAAGAGATTTTCACGTGTCGCTGAGGGTCTGATGGTGCTCAGGCAAAACAACTGGCCGCCAGTCACTGTGGCGACTGCAGAGCGCTGCTCATTTTCATAAAACTAATTAGCTGTGTGTGCTTGTGTGTGTGTGTGTGAGTGTATGTCTGTGTGCGCATGTGTGTGTGCGTGTGTGTGTGTGTGTTCTCCCTCCTGGTTCTACTCTGTGAGTGTGGCCATGTGCATTCATGACTGTGGGGCTGCTAGCCCACTTGAGTCTTCTTCTCTGTTCCTGTATGTTTCAACAGTCTCATCTATAGGCTTTCTAGCTGTCTCATTTCTTCTTTAGCCTCTTAATAAATTAGTTTACATATCTCGTCATGTCTTGAGCAATTTAGTGTGTTTGCTCCTTATTAAAGCACTATATATTCACTTACATGCTTGTTTAAATGTTGGGGAAATTCATGGATGTGAACATGAGCGCCCTAATTACCAAACATCTCATTTCAGCATCAAAGTATGTACAAGACCTCAAATCTAAGCACAGCCCATTAAAATGAAATGTCAACACATTGAATAGTCATAGTATTAAGTACAAATTAAAAACCTTGGGTGGTGGTTAGTGGCCCTCATCAACAAAAGGTCATATTCCAGGCTCCATTTAAAACTCATTAAGGTGACGATCAGAGGAAGCGTGTACACAATGCACAGCTAGTATTACCAACCCAGTGTGATACCCCTAGTAAGTGAATCCTCTCATTATTCTCCCAGTGAGAGTAACAGTGTTGTGCAACCTGTAAAATGTGTACCTGGTGTTGGCAAAACGACATCAGATTTGTTTGGCTGTTAGATAGTCAGAAAGTTTGTGGTGTATTTCAGGTGTATTTTCAGTTATACCATCCTAGCATTGGAAGCATTGGTTTGGTTTGAGTGAAAGTAGATAGAATAGAGGTCAATATGAAAGACTAATAGCAACAAAAAAGAAAAACAAAGTAAAGAAAGAGGTCTTTGTCTTTTTGGACACAGGGGGCCAAAAACAAAGCTTCTGTCATCGAAAGGAGCAGAGCAGAAACATTGTGAAGAGACCCGGTGTTCGTTTTCATAGACTTCCTGTCTGCTTAACCACTAGCAGTCAGGGGCTGAGGCAAAGAAGCAGCACGCTGGTTGTCAAGTGTAAAGAGAGGAAAAGACTTCAAAAGAAGAAAGCTCCACAAATGGATGTTAAGCACAAGAAAAGACAGATGGTTGTGACTGCCAGGCTTCTTCTTCACATGAATGCAGACCACTACCAGGCTTCTGAAGCCGGAGACCAAAGGATGCTGAAGGGTCCTGTATGGGAGGAGATAACTGTGATGATTTCCTCATCAAAGATAATCAAGTCAGATGAAGTCAAACATTTTTTTCTGTCACTTCCGTCTTTTTTTCTGGAAATAAATCTCTGAAAAATACATCACTATACATGTTGTCAAAGTGATAAATTGTGTGCAACAGGACTTCTTTTTTGGAGCTTGAAGATGTTTCACATTTCATCCAAAAGGCTTCTTCAGTTCTCACCAGATGGAAGAGAACCAGGAGGTATATCTCTGGACCACTGTGGGTGGATCTGTGATCTGTAGACCACAGTCCTTATCATGTGACAATGGGTCACATGGGTCACCCATTAACATAAGTTAATGTGTGAATTGGAGTGATGCTCTAATGGTGAAGGATTGGGATGGGATTTCAAGGCAGAATTGTGGCTAACCTTTACATGGAGGAGATGGAGAGCCAAGCATTGACCTCATTCAAAGTAACACCCAGCACCACACCCAGATCAAAAGCCAGGAAGTGGAGGCCCTCACTAAACACATCAACTCAGTCAACAGCTACATTAAGTTCACCACCAAAGATGGAAAACTACCATTTCTGGATTGTGAGGTACTTGTTGAGAATGATTGGCCTTGTCACAGAGATCTACAGGAGACCCACACACACCAACCAATACCTACTCCTTTATTCTCATTGCCCATTGGAACACAAATTGGGCGTCATCAGGGCCTTACAACACCGGGTCGGCAGCATCCCATCCAAAACAGAAGGAAAAGAAAATGAACATACACACATCAGACAGATACTAAGAACTTGTGGATACCCCAACCGGGCATTCAACAAGACAGGAAAGAGACAAGAGGACAAGAGGCAGAGGAAATCACATGGTGGTCCCCTACATATCTGGATTATCTGAGAAACTAAGGAGAATCTTTAGCGATTTGCTCCAAAAAAGATGTCCAGTTGTATACAACTTTACGTAATGTGAAAACAACATTATAGTATAGTGTGTCTGTGAAGATTGTCATTCATCCAAGTCATGGTAGTAATCGCATGATGTTATTTGCTTAAATGTTTGGTAAAAGTCTGTGGCTCTGAACAAATTATCAGTCGTTATTCTAGTTATTCCCTGTGCTCATTTATGTGCTTCAGAGCAACAGCAATCAAAATATTGATTCATCGTTGTTTCTGCATATATGTTAATTGAAATGCATTGAACCATGTATAAGGATATGCTGGCATCAACACAACAAGATTTTCTGAACTGCGAGTGCTTAGTATGCAAAGAAGTAACATAACGAGGGTTATCAAGTGACCTGACAGAGACACGGCAAAGTTTAGTTTGCATTTTGAAGAGATTCGACAAACATTTAGATTTCATTAGGATTGCACAATGAATACAAAAGATGGATTTATTGATGTAATTTGTATAAAACCTAAACAGCATAATCAACTGGATATGTACACTAAGAGAACTGCAAGTTGTCTGTTGTCTACAAGCATGCCAAATATTGTGTGTGTGTGTGTGTGTGTGTGTGTGTGCTTATTAGGAATATGATTGTTATACAATTCCTGTGAATTAGCACAAACAAATATGTTTACAAATATGATTACATTTAGGTATGCACACTTTGACAAGAATATTGTATTTAAAGTATAAAAGTCAGATAACAGAAGATTGTAGCTAGTATTGTGTTCACATTCACTAACCCACACTGACAGTCTGTGTCCTCCTGGCCAATAACCTGACTACACCTATACAGCAGGTGTGCCAACTTTTTGATGCTGCCAACAACCACTAAGACCAGTTTGGCCCCTCTCCAATTGTCCAAGGCATACACCCCACTCTTGCCAGGACTATGAGGGTCGTAACACACCAAGACGTTATCTGGGAAAGGGGGTCTTAATAGAGGACTGTATAACTATCTGCTCTGATTTCTTCTTAACTTGCAATATCCCATGGAGAATAAGGCACGCATGCCTGTCTGCTAGCTATGTGTTTTAGCAGTGTGGTGTCAGACACAGTCTGGCACATCTGTTTGTGAGATTTTCAAGGACCACTTTTGTTTTGTGCTCATTTTCTGTTCCCATTGTATTCAGATTATGATGGCCTCTCACATCTGTTACTGGTGACCTGTCTTGCTTTGCTCTAGAGAATTAACCGCACATGTACATCAAGCATAAATCATCCCAATGTTAAGGAGGCAACTCCCATCTGGCATCGTGTCTCTTGACATCCATCTGTTGAGTGTTAACTGTACCCTCTCTTTTATAAAAACATGAAGTTGCCAAATATGGCATTATCCACCATTTTGAGTAAACAAGACTAAACACTCGTTAACATGAGTCGAAACACTTTGAAACTTCCCAGAGAGGCTCTAATCAGAACAACTGAACACATCTACTTAGATCTCATTTACATGAAGCCAAATCAACTCTGCAAGACTAGGTCTACAATTCTGACACTTGAAAATGTGCTCTCTCCCCTCTCTCTGTCTAATTTTCATTTAGCAAAATGATGTGTGATCCAGAAACACAAACACTAACACACACACACACACAGATACAGTACATTTACAGTACATTTATACTTTAGTTTCAGCTTTTCACCTCTCCAATATAAATGACAATCAATTACCCAAGTTAAGCTCAGGTTAGTCTAATCATGGCAACCTAGTTCACCAGTGATTGTGAAACTAATAATCTTTAAGTGGCTTTTACCACAAAGACTTGAAAAGACATCTTAGTTTTTATTGAAAGAGCACTCTGACCTTGTAGGTTTTATGGTAGCTCCAGAGAAATACTGAACTTGGGTATAACTACAAAGCTAAAACTTTAGAGCAGAAAAACTGAAAATTAGAACTATAATAATGACCAGCCATTAGCTGAGATAGTTATCAATAGGACACAAAAATTAACAGTTGTTAAAAATTTACACCACTAGATATTCGAAGGAACTAACAAAGGGTAGTGTTCAAACAAAAAGCAGTTGTTGGTGGCCAGTGTAAAATTACTGAAGGGAAATTAAGGAGAGGTCTCTCTCTCACTCACCTCCACAGATGTGTTTGAGCCTCACAGAAGTCTGCAGGATAACTGCCTTACATTTCAGCTGCTCCAATCACAGATATATGGTTTTAATCAGAGAGAGCAATTCACTGCACATGACTCCATAGGGCATAATTGAACTATTTAACTCAAGTAGTTTGTGCTGTGTGCATCACTTTATTGTGAGCGTATTCCTGCTGTAATTAAGTGATAAAGTAAGTCTGCGTTTTTTAATCCCCTGGTCTGGATATATTTAAATGAAAGAACGGTAAGAGTTCATATCAAGGATGACTTCACTAGTATTCATTAGCACACCAGTGGACATAAACAAGCTAATAATCTTTGGAATAATTACATTTTATGTCTCTAATTCAACAATACAAATGTAACACCAAAATCTCTTCCCATTAAGAAATATCAGTTTATGGGATGTGCTGATTGTGATACATTGTTTTTGACAATGGGATCTAATTACTATGGAATAGGTATGGAATAATATGCCTTTTCCACAATATATACAATTCACACACACACACACACACACACACACACACACACACACACACACACACATACACGTGAAATGCCTGTGAACTGTATATTTTTAGTGGAGCTACTATATATATATATATATATATGTGTGTGTGTGTGTGTGTGTGTGTGTGTGTGTGTGTTTGTGTACACACACACACACACACATATATAGCAGCTCCACTAAATATATACAGTTCACAGGCATTTCATTGTGTCTAAAATCCAATTTTCGACGCTGTAAAAAATATATCTCCATGTTATTAACATCTTGACATGTTGTCTTCATTTTTAATGTGCTGATAATCATGAATTCCATATTTATGTTCATATTGTCATTTTTAACTATTTATACAGTTGTCAAATGAGCGGCTTGTGGAGGTTGCGGGGCCCATTTTCTAAACAAAGTGAGTGGGGGAAATGAGCAGTTAGTAAATGATTTGTAAAAAGGCTTTATCAGCCGTGCTGTCACCACCTGTCACCACAACAGTCATCAGTGGGGGAGAAAATGAAAACAAAGTAAAATCTGTAAAGTCTGAACTTCTTGTTGAAATATTTAGACCACCTTTCATCATGGCTCAAACAACAACTGTGATGTTAATTTAAGAACATTAAGAATTTTTTTTAGTTTTTTTAGTTATTACAGTAGCGTTGTAGAGCATGGAGGAGGTTTCTTTTGTATTGGTTCTACTTCTGTTGGTTTTCATCTCAACAGAAGGTGCTGGAGGTGAAAGCGTCACTGGGGGCATATCAGAAGGCCTGATTTACACTTCACAAGAGCAGACTTAAATTAGTAGGGTCTTGGTGAGGTGCTGGTGAAAAATTCACAATGACGTATCCTCATCCACTAAGAATGGATGATGTTCGATCAAACAAGATTGCGAGACATCTCAAGGACAAAATGGTGGAAATGCCAAGGGGCACATTGATTGGTAAGCTTGGGAGGCACGGGGTTGGGTACGTTAAATGTATAGGTACAGGAGGGAATTCTACCCTCAGAGTCTCCCTCGGAGAACCCAACTATCTCTCACCCAGCGTTTCTGTCGCCGCCCTAGCAGCGAGTGGGAGGACTGCACACGTGAAATGGCCTCATAAATACAGAGTGGAGCTGCTTCACACTCCTCTTTGAAGCCAGGGCCCCTGCATTTAGAAGAAGAGACGAGGAGAAGCAAAACAGATTTGGCCTTATGAATGTTTAATGAGTCGCTGTGGCTCCTCGGGGAGCTGTTGTTGTGGCATACACACGATGATGCACCCTCCTCCTATCCGCTCACTGCCAACCTGAGAGGGCAAAGGGAGACACCGTGGCTGTCGTCTTTGAGCAGCAGGCGCAGGACCCAACCTCCAGCACCGCTCCACCGCCCGTCCCAACTGACAATCCCACAGGATGAAAAAGCAGCTTTAAGTGAATGAAGATATGGAGAGAGAGAGAGAGAGAGAGAGAGAGACGAGGGCTGCAATGAGGAGGGAAAAAATATATATTCCTCCATTCTGAAATGACAGCACACCAGCCACAGCTAATCGGAAGAGATTTATACTCTCTTTGTTCTCTCCTCCTTTCTTTTTGACTTCATTTTTTTTTCCTCAGGAGGAGAAATGGCTGCCTCATTTATTCCGAGATGGCCAGGCAAGGACCCGAGGCGAATCATGACGTGCCAAGCTGCCAGTTATAATTTTTCAAATATAAACAACTGTCTTCTGAAGTGACCACCTTTGACCCTCATTTAGCCTAACCTAGAACTTTCTGTCACCACACATTGCAGTAGATGCGTCAGTATGACTGTGCTGTCTCCAGAGAAATAAGCTTCCAATTATCTATTCATCCATTCACAATGACTACCTTTAGCACATTAACCTAATATGTATGCACTGAAACATTTACTTCCATAAAAGGTAAATTGTAAACACCATGCTAACACAGTGCTTACAGGCTTTGGCTGTGCTGTACTGCTTGTGAAGAGGATAAGGGTTTCTGTCTGTGTGACGTGGTATGTTACGTGAGTACTTCGTCAACGGACTCAGAGCTGATCATGCCTATGTGCTCAAGCATGCATTCATGCATGCACACACACACACATACACATGCATATGCACAAAAATACACAGACACTGACTTGCACAAACAAATGTATGGTATGCGTCATTACCTTAACCAGGTGCGCATTCACTACAGTTGGTAGAGAACAAGATGAAACTGGGCATATGGCTTTAGCTCTTAGTGTGGAAAAATGGTTCTGAAAATTACACAAACACACCAGCACACACACACACACACACACACACACACACACACACACACACACACACACACACAATCATAGCTGTTTTTCATGCATTGCCGCACAAATTTACTATGCATCCAAGCACATTCACCCAAACCCATAGACACACAGAGATAAACTGCCGCAAAGACACAGAGTCCCTTACTCTGCCAGCAGTTCTGGGCAATGATTGGTCAGGATGCTCTGGAACCAATGGAGTGAAGTCACAATGTTGCAAAGGAATTCTAATGACTTACAATGGCATTTCTGCCCTCCTTCATGCTATCTGTGTGTTTGAGCATTTGTGTGACAACCTTGTAAAAACACATATCAATCTTCTCCATATGCTTGTACATTTTTTTCATCATGAATTTAACTTGTTGATCATTAGAAGAGAAAAAAGAAAGGGTTGTGACACGTCCAAACTGTATCCATAGTCCACATCATTTATTTGTCTTGATTTTATGATTTTTTTCTTATATTACAATTTAATTAGCTAAAAAAAACAATAAAAAAACAAGAATGAATCATTATATAAGTCAAAATCCAGGTTTGGGTTTGGGGAACTCATTCAGATTAAAGTCATTTGTGTAATCTCACCCTAAAGGCTGGATTAGAGTATGCAATCTCTGAGTAAGTGGCTGTTAGTCCATGATCAGTTTGAACAATGTGGTTTCACACCAGCAGAGTAAAAATACATTACAGAGAGGAAAGTACTTGTGTATTCTCTGACATCACTGATATCAAGTGAGAGATAATGGACATGTGGAGTATGGGGCTGTATGCACTCTGCCCCGAGCACACGTAAAACATGCACCATTCTTCATCTATATGCAAGCAGAATGATTACCAAGCTAATGACACAGTGAGAAACTAGCGCCCATCCTGCATGGTGTGAAGCCAGGACCAAGTAAACATACCATTTACCAGCATCAAGTGCTAAGTGCTCAAATTGCATTAACGCAACAAGCCAGTGCAGGTCTATCTTTTCCCAGAATCCCATTCTCTCAAGCTGTTCTCGACTACTGAGAAACAGCAGTTAACTGCAGCCTCTTTGGCACAAGCATGCTAGTTGATTGCCTATTGAACCAAGGGGACTGTAATTAAGAGAACAATTTTGCTTCCCACACACACACCTCTTCCTAAATAATAACTTACTAAATGTTCATACTTTCCTCTCTCACTCTCCTCCACCCCCATGTGTCAAGGAAACTGTTCCTGAGTTTTCCTGAGCTTGAAAAAAAAGAAAAAGATTCTTGCAAAATATCACGTTCAAGTTGCTGTGATCCACTCTGATATGCCTGTGCTGCCATGGCCTGTATTATTGCTCATAAATGTTTTGAACTCCAGTTAACTCTGAAATCATTCAAATCATAGTGCTACAGCCACCCCAACATGCTGCTTTTCATGTAGGCCATTCTTTTATCCTAAATGATATTCACCACCACCCACTTATTAATGCAACAACTGAGGGAGTCGGTTGGACATCACTGCCTTGTAAGCTAATGTCACGATCAGGGATCATTACCATTGCTTTCATACTGCAGAGTTTATCCTCAAAAGGAACATTGCATGCAAATTCTATTCTTTGTCTAGTCTTGTTTTGTCTGTTGGGGAGACATATTATTTTTAGGAAGGAAACTGGCCTGATAGCTATGCTGAGAATTAATTCTTGTATGTGTGTGTGTGTGTGTGTGTGTGAGAGAGAGAGAGAGAGAGAGAGAGAGAGAATGTCTGTAGAAACAAACCCGGAAGCATGCTCGGAAAAACATAAATGCAGAACTGCCGAGACTTTGAAGGGATGGCAACGCGTTCCTCCTACGAGTTACACCCAAAGACAGGTGGGCAGTAGATGAGGATTTGGTGCAAATACACACACACACACACACACACATACACACACTCTCTCACTCTTTGTATCCTGGCGACGCAGGAAGAGATTTGTCAGAGAGCATAGGCCATTTAAGTGAAGATATCTCCTATTCCCCATAAGACCTCTGTGCGGAGAGCAAAACAAAGGGGCACGATAAAGAGAGGGGCTCACCAGTGCACTTGAGTCCCCACAGAGGGCACATGCAGCCAGAGCCATGTGCACACCCAATCATGTTAGCCAAGTCTATCTCATAGACAGCTTCAAACTGCAAGCCCCAATCAAAAGAGAGGGCAAAAGGCAAACAAAAATCCTCAAAGTTGACTAAAGTAATGTAAAATAATGCTACCCCAACTTTCAATTTAACTGTGACAATGCCTACAATCCAGTGATAACAATAATTGCATGAGTAAAGAAGTCATAAGTGTGTTATTCTAATGTTAGCCAGAGAAGCTTAGTCATAAGGGTTGACAGTGTGTGTGTGTATGTGTGTGTGTGTGTGTGTGTGTGTGTGGTGGAATTTTGGGATAGAATCACACCATTAAAAAATCCTTTTGGCTTGAGGTGTGTAAAGAGGGGGAGTATGGTCTGGTAGAATTATTAAAATGTTTTTAGCATCCTATGTGGTTTGTTGCTTTCATGAACCCAGCAGAATTATGATATGTGATATATGAATTATGTTATTAGTCATAGCGTTGATGTAATTTCGAGCTGTGTCAAAATGAAGGGAGTTTTATTTTTTCTTTCTCTCAGTCGTGTCTTTCTCAAATACACCATATATCTTTCCCAGCAGCCTCTTCCGAGCTGACCAGGAGCATGGGGGAGGGTGGGAGAGAAGCTGTTTCGGGATGGGGGGGGGGTGTTCATATCTATCCTCCATCTTCTTCCATCAAGGACACGGAGCCATGCTGCTGGCGTTGCCATGGCGACAGGCCCGGGTTGCTGTGGGCGCAAGACAGACTGCGAGCAGAGCCGCTGATGCGTTAGTGCCAGGAGCGGAGTTTGAACTCTGACCCCTCATTCGCTTGGTAAGTGACCGCAAATCACCTGAATGGCGACGTGAAGCGCGCCCTGACGGACGAGACGAGCAGAGCAGAGAGGCGACACAGACACGAGGGACAGATCGTTCTCTGGACCTGTAATGTCTGTTTCCTCCTTCTTCAACATATGAGAAGGAGGAGGAAACAGAGAGGAAAAAAAGAGAAAAAAAAAACAGGAACAATCTGCTAACAGTCATACTTGAGGGCTGTGTCAAACGTATGCTAAATAAGACAGAAGAAAACAAGAGATTCAGCTAAAGGGGGCTCCTTGAACTAGAATTTGGTGCTATTGCAAAGTTATTGTTTTGGTACCAACTCCAGAGGGAAGTCTCCAGTTTGGAGGACTTTTGCAATGTGGATAGACATGTTACTGTTTTGACTCAGTGCATTACTGTGACACTTATTTAAAGCGACAACAAGAGAAACATTTTAAACTAACTGAATAAAGTCAGGATAGGAAAGCTTTCATCTGCACTTCATCTTCTACACTGGGGAAAAAAATATCTTTTTGATAAAAAGACCTCAGAGGAAATCATGCAATCACCTGTAAAAGCCCACTGTATGTGTGCTGTCTTTCAATTCATCTCTCTTCTTTCAGGTTTTACACATTCAATATGCTTTGAAATGTACCCATGTACCTCAGAAGAAACAGACTGTTTGAGTAGACAGTGCTAGAGCTGCTCAGAGCTTTAGAAGTAGGCTGAGGGGAGGTCAGTAAATCTGCCTTCAAATGTGCATTGGCAAAAATGTGTGTATATTTTTTTTCAATCAACACAAAGCTATGATTTGACCAGGCATTGATCCCATATGCTGTAAATCTACTGAGACCAACAACCGTTCTTACAAAGAAAAAGGTGAGAAGTATGTATGTAGGTATTGTGTTATTGTGTGTGTGTGTGTGTGAGTGTTTGTGTGTGTGTGTGTGTGTGTGTGTGCGTGTGTGTGTGTTTGTTTGCGTTTGTGTGTGTGTGTTTAAGACAGAGAGAATTAGAGAGAGTCAGACAGACAAACACAGAGAGGGACAACAAACATAAACACAGCCGGAGTGGACTGCAAGCATTTTGATTTATATCACCTGAACATTTCCAGAGTGGAGCGTGCTTAGTGTTGGCCAGTAAAGGCAGCATCCCAAGGCAGTAACTCACACCATTTACTAAATGAAAACCCGTGAGGCTAAGGCCTTCCCCACTCACCGATACAAACAACAGAGGCAGACAAACAGATAGCCAATGATCTGATGTTGTTTCAACTTCATAAAAGTCAGTCTGCTCAGCTTGAAAGAGGATTTAGTATGGATTCTCTCTCTTCCCTCTCTATTTCCTTCTCTCTCTGTTTTTCTGCGTTTTTCCCCAGGGATGGATTGCGGAGGGATTGATAGGTTTTGAGAATAGTGTCAGCGCTCGCCATCTCCCGTGTTTAACGGTGACCTCAAAGCTTTGATGGAGTAATTACTGTATACAGGGAGAGGTGGTGATTTAGGGTCCAACTTCTAAATTAAGTATGGACCCCCACTCCCTCCAACACACACACACACACACACACACACACGCATACACAGCTCACTATTTCCTATCCTGCAAGTGCACTTCTTCTTACAGCAACTCGAGCTGTGGGCTGGACTTATAGAACACACACTTGCAAAGTCTCTTTGGGAAGCAGATTTATGCCATAAGCTGCAATGCAGCACTTATTAATTCAAATTATCATCCTGGTGTTTTGAATGTCCCTGCTGCACAAGATAAATCGATTCAAATAGAGAGAGAGAGGGAGAGAGAGCACAGAGGGAGGGAGGTAGGAGAGAAAATGTCACACGCAGCATTAATCAGTAATGAGAGACATGGTGATGACATATATGGGTTCCTTTTGTGGCTGCCTTGCTTGTGATCTCCAGCATGCCTACAGAATTTCTCAAGTGGGGCTCTGCTGTCTCCTCAACAGGGGGTTTGATGGAAAACACAATCAATATAGTAGCACACGTACAAATATGTACACAGAAAAGCGTGCACACACACACACACACAAATGATGGATCTTTGTGAATATCCAAACTTCAGTCTCTGTTTGAGGGTAGTATTTTTAGGTGTTGCCTGTGTTTTGGAGAAGTCACAATCAAAAAAAGTAGCATAATCACACAATTGATACAGAATGGTGCAGAATTAAAGGAAGACTATGGCATTTCGGTGCAAAACTAGTTGCCTAAAAATGACACAAAACCTTCCAAACATTTGCCAGAGCCTTACTGGCACAATATGCTAATTGGTGTTGATGGCAATACAGGCAGCAATGTCACACTGTAGAGGGTTTCTGTTTTGTGGCGGTTTCCTACCCTCCACTCAGAGCACAGTAGATGTCCTGGGTAGCACGTTGGAATAATACTTGTGTTTCATTTGAAGATGATACCAAAACAAATTTCCTGGTAAAAAGAATACCTCAAATAGTGGTGAAAAGTTACTTTCAATGTTGCTTTCAAGGATAAATATTTTAAACCATTGGTTCTCAAATTGGGGTCTGGGATTTTCCCATGGGATTTTCTTTTCTGATTGGCTGATGAGGTGGGAATTAACTTTTTTTATAACTAGCTACCTTTGAGGATCCGAAAATTTTGAATTAGCGTTCCATATCAATGCACTTATGAATGGTAACCATAACAACCGTAGTGAAGTATTTCACTTTGTACTTTCCCCCCTTAATGGTAGCTAGAATAGGTTATTTTCTGTATTTTAGGCACATGAGTCCTACATATAAAGAAAGTTCTAGATAAAATTATATCCTAAATACAAACGGTAGATAAGCAGGACAACGGCTCTCAAAGTGACCAGTTGGATGGAAATAATGACTCGCCGGAGGCAACCCCACCTTGCCATTATTTCAATCAAATTGGTCACCTGGAAGGCCGTTATCCCTACTTAATTTTATGTCACTGCTTGATCATACTTCCTATTGTGATGTGCTATTTATAACATGCATTATTTTCAGATGAAACCAAACTAATGACCTACTTTTGATCATAGCAAACATCCATTTAGAACCAGGAATGGCAGTTTATTCCAGTAAGTTTTGAATGAGTCGATGTGCGGCACAAAGAAGCACAAAGAAGAAGTGCGAGCAAGCCTGTGTTAGCTATCAAAATGAATAAATTGTTAGCAGAATAGTGCACAAACGTGGCAACAGTGGTATAATAAGTGGGATAATGAACTCCAAGGCATGCATCTGTCGGTGAATATTGCAGTTTTTAAGGTGTATCACCACCTCGAACGTCTAATATTCACCAATATATGCACGCCGTGCCATTCATTATCCCTCACATAGTCCCAGTATACATGTAACAGGAGATGTTTTTCAGATGACTCCTCAAGCTATATTAAATTATGTTCAGACATGATTTTATGTCAGACCCTGTCAAGTAGCCTATATGCACTCATACCAAAACACATGCATTGACACACAATGCTTGATTATAGCAGTCTCGTGTGGGCGTGCATGTGTGTGTGTGTATGCGTGTCTGTGTCGCGTGTGTAAGTGGAGGGGCGAGCTGTGTTTACAGGTGAGACAGATGAGAAGATGAAAGCAAGGAGCACGGAGTAGAAAGAAAGAGAGGAGGTGGGATGAGCGTGAGAGGCTTTTAAGTGTTAAAAGTGCTTATGGCAGATCTGTACCCCCTCCTCCCACTACCACCACCACCACCATAATCCAAAACCCCACATCCCCACTCCCTTTTTCCGCCATTGGTCCGACAGGCTGTTGTTAGTCAGCCTCTCTGTTCAGGCGAGTGCTCTGAAGTCGTGTTCTGCTTCCCTCTGTGTTCTGGAAGGGTAAGGGGAGGAAAGTGTGTGGAGTGGTGCGGAGGAGGAGAGGGGTACAGTTCTGGCAGAAAGCATGTCCCACTTGAGAAGGTGCCAAGAGCATACTGCCAGATGAAACCACATTCAGTTCTCCTGCACCACAGCAGATTGCCACTAATGGCAGACTGATCCTCGTCACTTCAAAAAATATGTGTCAGTGTCTCCCTAATCAGCATTGTCTGTCACAAACACGCCATGATTGCGATGTTCAATGTGACAGAACGCATGTTATTAGAGAGCTTTTCTTTAAAGTGATGTCAAAAGCCATTTAAAGTGATTGTGTATTCCTCATTCAGTTGAGTGTGTCAAGTGAAAGGCATCCAGTATTCTGAATAGGCCATTAATGGAATTTAGAATGATTCAATTTAATGGGTATTAAGCATTCAATTGTATTACTAGAAAAATACAAGTGAATTAGTTTGTCCAGTGCAATTCCACATTATGTCCCTATTACATTCAACTAGTCCAGAACAAGGAGACCAGTCATTAAGCCAATCTGGTAGTAAACAACAAGTCCTAACATTACATACGCACCGAAGGGTTTAATAGTCGGCTATTGTAGTTTATCCATTAAATCCGCCTTGTACCTCAAACACTATCAGTATCATTTGGTTTTGGCTCAATCCATGAATTTTTCCCACAATAAGCATCGCTGCATAGGCCTGGACGTTTGTAATAGAATAAAAGCTTCTTTGTTTTGCTTTAAAGGGCCATGCTAATTTCACAGGCTGCGGTAAATTGTGGTAACGGGGAGGAAAAAAAGATTTTTTTTCCCATCCCCAGCCTGACTATAATTGCTCCTATTACACGGTCACATTTTCCACCATCATTTATTCAGGCCAAAGGAGCCTCTAAGCTGAAAGAAACATTCAGAGTGAAATGGTCTTTTTCTTTTTTTCCTTTTTTTACTGACATTAATGTATCAAATATTTACAAAGCGCTAGGCTCGCACCTATTATAGGCCACACCTATTGAGAAGGAGAAAGGGAGCAGAGAGAAGTAGTCCTGACTGAGATTATGAATGGCATCCGAATTGCCCGTCAGTTATGCCAGCAGTCCAGGTGACGAAGATGGGTTGATTGCTTGAAAACACATATTCAACTCAATCAAATACACAAAAGTCCTACTAGGTTCACATTACAGAGAAAGGCTCCTCTCAGCTACTTTTGGCATGGTCTGCTACAATTCATGGCATATACTCAGAATACATTGCAATGATCTGTTAATTGCAATAACATTTTCTTTGAAACATCAGATATATTCATTTGCTTCACATTTGCTAAACTGAAAAGAAATATATTTTGAGGGCTGAGATTTAAATCCGGAGAGAGGTGTCTGTACCAGGCTGTCCTCTCCTATTTAAGGCCTCACCTTGAACACCCTTGAGTCTCTCTCTTACGCCCTGAATGTCGGCAAACCATCCTCATCCCCCTGCTAATTGCTGATCCTGTTTGGCGTGGGGGTGGGGGGTGGGGGGGAATGAGGCATGCGCCTCTCTGGCACGCTATGTCCTGGGTGAGTTTCTCTCGTTGCCGGTGCCCACCACCTGGTGCCATTCCATCTCCCCTGTTGAGAGTCACGTTTGAGGCGCGCCATGGTGGCACAGCTTGTGGGCAGGCTAGTCTCAGGGTGGCATAGTCATTAATTGGCCTCTTTGCTTTCGAGGTCTGTATCCAGGCAACACTTCAGATGCTGCCTAGAGACAGCATGACATAAGCGGAGAGGATGAAGAGCCTCCTCTGTTCCGTGCGCCCCTGGTCCTTCCGTCCATTTTGTAGACTGGATGAATGCCTCTGTGTAGGTGGGAGGGCGTAAGGGCACAGTTTGTAAAGGTGAGCAGCAATAGGTAGACACCAGTTTAACTAAACAGAAATGTGTCAAAATGTCTAAAGGAAATGAAATTGTTTGCAAATCAAATAATTGTTAATGAATTTACCATTGCTAAAGTGATATCCTCTTTACATCTCTGCAGGATTCCCCTCTTTTTTTCCGAGAGATTAATTTGTCTAACAGACATGATACCTGGCTTCACATTCACTGCAGTAGAGAGGGGTAATTTTCTGCATTTCTGGGTTTTATCATTGAAAATGCTCTGCAAACAAGCAAATATTTTTTTTTTATAATTGTTATTGGAACTATGCAAAGTGTCTTTTCAACTACAAATAATCCCCAGAGTCAAGGGTAGCCTGCATTTGAGGCCTCCCTCTGCAATATTTCCTTTAAGAGGCCACGGGGACGTGGCCACATAATTGCCTTTCTCACATTTTCTTATCCTGGAGTCTTGTAAAAGCAAGAACTCCGGGTGGTCGAGGGTGTGCGGTGTGGGGGCAACCGAGGGGAGAGTGTTGAAACAGGCCCCAGCTCACAAGTTTTCCTCCAGCTGAAAACGATCACCCCCGACGCCAGAGGTAGTGGGAGCGATCGATCCTCGCACCGGGCCCGGGGATCAATATTTAATTTCCGTCAGTTTTGTTTAATAAACAGAATAATTTGGGATGCGTGATTTTTTTTGAGAGTTATTTGCACATGTTGGCACAGTGTTATTGTCATTACACTCTAGAGATCATTCCAGGGTACACAGCTTCATGCATACATGCCAATGCACTCAAAACACACACATACACACACACACACACACACACATAGTGCAAAGTACTAAAGATTTCTACTGAAAAAAATATCTCACTATCTCTCTCTCATGCACACAGGCAGACAGTATATATTGTATAGGGACCGATATGGTCCTTACATAGTTCTATTAAGACAGATAAGAATCGCACTGTATGTGTTTTCAATAAGACTTCTCCATATGGACCAACACATACACACCAGATCCAGGACACACTTGCAGCAACAGCCTCTCTCCACATGTCAGCTGTGAGCTGGTCAGCTTGTCAGACACGACGTGCCGCCCCTGCCTCTCGTCGAAAGCCTACCATTATGCCAACGGGCACTGTGTTTCCTGGCGCAGGAAGGATATGCGTGTGTCTTGCTCCGTGAGTGCCTGTTGACTGCGCCCCTCGCCGTCGCTCTCGCCACCCGCCCCCAGGTAACAGGTGCAAGTCAGCTGTCTCTGTCTGTTTAGAGGCTCCTGATTTGTTTGCCAAGCAATTTCTCCTGTGTCATCTGCTTCTGGGCACTAATCCCAGGGGAAGACGCTGAGAAATAATGGTCGAATGAAGGAATAGCAGAAAATATAATGCTAAAAAGTACACACATACACAGGCTCATCTTGTCGGAGAGAAAAGGGGAAGGATGGCGAGGAGATAGAAGTACTACAAGAATACTATCTTCTACTTTTGCTACTTCATCTTCGTTTTTCTCTCCTGAAGGGGAAATTGTGAGCAAAATAAGTTGCATTTACAGTAAGTGTGCATGTGAGATGAATGGACACTATTGGGAGAGCTCCCTGTCTGCCGCAGTTCGGAGGCTCTGAGGGGAAGCTTTTATTGTTCGGGAGGCTGATGGAGCAGGCACTGCGAAGCCCACGAATGGTTTAATGAGAGGATGCCTGGATTTGCCACAGCCACCTGCCATCTGATGCTTGTGTTACTTTATTTCACTCTCTTGATTTTGCTCTTTCCCAATATAGTTTTTCTTTTTTCTCTCCTCTTCCCTGATCTCGCTTTCTCTTATTTATGGATAGTAATGTTCATACACACACACACACACACATACACACACACACACACACACAGACACACACACACATTTTCTGGTCCCTGTTCTCTTACCCTCTCTGCACCACCGACTGAATGTTTCATCCTGTGGAAAATCATGAATCCTGCATCTCTCCCCTGCATCGCCCTCCCAGCACTCCCTGCTGTCTCAGTTAGCCTCGAACGCTGTTGCTCCTCCATCTCTTCACACACACACACACACACACACACACACACACACACACATACAGTCTCTGTCTCTCTCTCATGCTGTAGTCTTTGATACACACCTCATCTGTAATTGAGACAATGCTGGTGCCAGCTGCAGATGAAGCACTGAGTTCTTGTGCTCTTGGCTGAGATGATCGTTTCGCTCTCAACGGGGGAAGGCTTTGACGCAAGCCATTGTGTTTGGCTCCTTTCAAACCTTCCTGTCTTAGAAGGCTGATAGAAAATGAGAGGGTACTTTTGTTTTCTGAAGATGTTCACCAAAAAAAAAACCTTTTGATTCTGCTGTATGGTTCACCACTCTCCTCAGGTAGGCTCAGAAGAGAATGACGTCCTATTGTAGCCTACAAATGTCTAGAATGAATGATGCTTCTCACCTCCCTACCATAGGTGTACATTATATGCAGGGAGCCAGAGAGAGAAGCAGATAAACTGATGGCTTATTTGTGCGTACAAATGTTACCTTGACCCTTTGCATGATACATGCCTCACAGTCTGGAAACAATTTGGTGCAACTGTGACTTAGAGACACATCAAAAATGAATGCAAGCAAAGCCATGCCTACAGGCGTGTTATTAAATCAGCCATAGATTTGCTTGCTTTTGTGAATATACTTCTGGCCTCTTTCTGTGTTGAGGAGTGGAGGAGTAATATTGAGGAGTGATGTAGATTGATAAAATGGCATAGAAATGACATGTATGCAACATGCTTCAGTCACAAAATCGACTGTTGATTGTGGTTAGTGAGTAAATAGTTAATGTGTACAGTCATTCTGGTTTATAGTATTCATGCTGCTCTGTTCTGTCAGTACAAAGTAGTATGTTATGGAAAATAAAGTTTCAGAACTCGTTGTGCAGCCTTTTTAGAGAAAGAAAACTCATGCTATTCTTAAAGCTTTGGCTTCTGTCAGATTCTCTTTGAACTCGCCATGAATAGTTGTTTGGCTGAAAGCTCAATATCTGCCTCATTGTAACCTGTTCTGGTGGACTGTAGGAGCTTTTCGCCCGTTTGCTGGTTTACTTTTATGCTTTTAATACAAATCTAAAACCCAACTGAATGTAATGGCTCTGCAGCAACATTACTGGAAATGTCATGTCCTTGTACCACAATCATCATAGAGAGGATGGGAACAAATGCACACGTTCCTTCAATTGACTTTATAGTCCATTTGGGAACGGCATGTCAATAATGTCAATATGCTTAAAAGCTGCCTTCCTTAGCCATGACAAGTGTTGTGGTTGGTCTAACATTCTCTCTTAGCCAGAATCAGTCTGCCAATGGAAATCACCATGGGAGGGAATCCAGTCTTTCAATTGATTTTTGCATGTCTGACTTCAGTAGCAAAGTGGATTCTGTGCAGAGTGTGCAGCAATGAGAACAGTCACATAGTCAAAATTCCAAACAGCAGACAAGCTAAACACATCCCAGTGTAGGCATCTCCAATTAGCTGTTTATGGCTCTTCACCATAAATCAATACCGCACATTTTCATTTACTTCTTTTGATCTTGTTTGATAAGAGTGACGTGTGTAAGCGCAAGACATCTCGTGCAGCACTCTTCCACCCCCTCCCCGCCCCTCCCCTCTTCAAAATAAGCAAGTCACAATAGAGAATTTCCTTCCTTAATGAAGTGAGTCGAAGGGCATTTCTGTCCTGCTGGTCCCCTTTGATTTAATCTAGCTTGGAGAACACTTGACATCCACTCCAGAGGATGCCATGCTGCTAACCAGCTGTGTGGTGGAACATGGGGCCATATGTTGCGGCACCGTGCCGCGCTGCGACGCACAGCCAGCCATAAACGCTGATGTATGCTAATATCGCAAAGAGCAAAAGAAAAGAGGCAAAAAAAAAGACACAACGGGGCCCCCGGCGCTGATGGCAATGATGTAATGAAAGTTTTCTCCAAGGCTTCCTGCCGCTAATCTCGGTTCACTGCGCCCATGTCGCCTTGGAGATAAAGACAGCCCACTCGAGAGTAGGCGACAGGAAGACAGGCGAGAGAGAAGGAGATAGTCACCAACGGTGACGGGCAGAGGTAGATACATACAACCTGGCAACATCAAGGAGGGATGCTCACTTGGTGTGTGTTGGGGGGGATTGCTGGGATTGTGTGTAAGGAGGAGAATGAGTGAACTGCAGCTAAATTACAGGTGCATACACACATTGCATACACACATCTGTGCACACTTACCACAATTTGCACACTTACCTCCAAACACAGAAGAGAGTTACAACATGAGCAGATTTTTTGCCAGTCTAACATGTTATGTAAAATTGCATGAGTCAGACACCTCTTTCTCATGGGCAGAAAATGCCAGATCTGATACGCCTCCAGTTCAGCATGCAGACCTTTCTTCACAAAAGCACTTTTACAAAGAAAGACTGCATGGTCAGTGTCAAAAGTACTGGCACTCTATAATCATGATTTCACTGATTTATCATTATTCTTTTATTATTATTATTATTATTATTATTATTATTATTAGTTATTGTCATTCTAAAAGCTCAGAAATATGTGCACTGTTCCTGGTTTCCTGGTCAAAGACAGAAAAAATAACTCTCCTGCTGAAAGCTTTTTCGACTCAGTTGCTAGGAGATGTCTGGACTCGTTCTTGTGTAGTTGATAATGTTCTCTCTCTACAGTACAGTTCAGGATCAGAGAAAAAAGAAAGGAGTGTCCTTTAAGAATGGCAGTGGGTATAACTGTATAATTTCCTGGTCCCTGGGGTTGCTTTGTGAAAAAACTGGTCCAATTCATTAGCAATCTATTTCACACATAATTGGACATGTCGATACAAAGTATGGCCTTCTAATGGTTACATTTTAAGATTGATAAAATTTGTTAAATGTGTTAAATTTGTTAAAGATGTTATATGTAAAGTGCATTGTGAGACGACAATAAGTACACTTAATGCAAAGTGGTACTGTACCACCTTTAATACCCTGTGGTGTGTATTCATGCCAATCACCCTGCACTGAGGCAAAGAGTTTAAGAAAGATAAACTAGAGAGCAGAAAAGTTCATCAACATCTGTGAAGTTTCTTTGGAGGTCATGGTAGTCATGTGGTTGTAAGCTGTAAGTTGTAAGTTGTAAGCAACTGGAGCTAAACTTATGACTACATCTATCAACCGGAGTGGGTAAAAACGAAGCGAGAGGCACAAACGTTTGTTTAGTTCGGTGTTTTGTTTTTGCAAGGGGAAGGGTCCCCCTTTATGCAGACCAGAGTCAAGTTCTCATTCGCTCATTCGAAAGATCGTGGAAAGGTTTATATAACGTTTGCTCTCATTGTAATGTATTATGTTGCTCTATCTTGGTCAGTGTTCAATGATCTTCCATCAACCTATCTATCTATCTATCTATCTATCTATCTATCTATCTATCTATCTATCTATCTATCTATCTATCTATCTATCTATCTATCTTACTAGCCAGTATGACAGTGTCAGTGTCAGTGTCATATGTAATTCACAGACACTTCCACATCTGTAACACATCAAATATTTATAATGAAAGTCAATGTATTTGTGGTTCTTTGTTACAACTGTATGGGTCCAATTCCCTGAACCCTCTTACTCCCCGTGTCATTGTCAATTCAATATTGATATTTGAAAAGTACTACTACATTGTAATAAATAATTCAGCATGTACTGGTACATGAATAATAAACAAACATAAGGATAATTATAGAGGCAGTCATACTAATGCGTTCTCAACAATGGTGGTGGGTATTATGATGAAACCCTTTGGATTTTAGTGTACTGTGAGGCATAACTGCATTTTTCTCTCGTTAGGATAATGGCTATGGATGAGGGTGATCTACACTATTCCACATAGGTGTAAATACGAAAATGAACACCTACTGCTGACGGTCATCTTTCTGAACAATAGCTGTAGCCTAGATGTTGACGCAGAGTATTTTTGAAATACAGCAAGGATTTTTTTTCCAGTCCATGAAAGCATATCTGAGACTACAGTTGGACAGACGTTCATACAAATGAGGTCACACTGTTCTGTAAAATGATGCAAGCCTGATTTTGCCTCTCAGTCACCATTTGCTGTGTCTCTCCACTTGTGTGATTTACAGCTCCCGAGGACGCTTGCCAGCTTGCCAGCTCTCGGTGGTGTCATAACACTGTCATAGTTTCAAGGGGATTTTTTTTTTGGTGTGGCCCTCTTCTCTGTCTTTCTTTGAAAGCTGTCAAGTTCACCTCATTTGACATAGCTCTTGGAGGGGCCTCCTCTCTCTCCCCTAAGCCGGCCTCTATGCATTTGCCTTCAGACGACACAGTGACTCACGGCAGTCTATGATGTTAAAAGGGTGCTCTGCTTGAAATAGCCCAGTATACGCACAGCGTTATGCAAGAGTGCTTACATCTGCTAACCATATCCAGTGGGTGGGGGTGGGGGGGGGGGGGGCGGTGTGTGTGTGTGTGTGTGTGTGTGTGTGTTTACTAAGAAGGGGGGAGGGGTGCAGTGAAATCCCAGGTGCTTGCCTTTTTCTTTTCATGCGGTACCCTTACTTTGCGTAATCTTGTTTTGACAAAAACGTGCCATGACTTTTCCATGGGTGTAAACATGGTTAGCCTCAGTGCGACATGTGCCTGTCACATGACAGGTGAGACTCACGCAGATAACATCGGGCCAAGCAGATTACTTTGCTTCCTCATTGTTTTTTTTTTTCTTTTCTCCTCTCTCCCCCTAATTCAGCATCGATTCATTCAGGCAATTCCCAGCCCTTATGAAATTTAATTTGATATAGAAATTGAAAGTAATTGACTCTAATGTCATACGGCTACACCCGTTACAGTGGTGGATTTCCAAGCATGAGCTGAATTTTAAAGAAGCTCGCCTGAAAAGAACATTCTCAAATTTAAGGAACGTGTGAAATTGAACCGTCTGAATTTTGGAGATCATTCTAATAAGGGCAAATTCCAGTGACACTGCTCTACTCAACCAGACACATTTATTATAGAGAACACATTCCGTAAGGAGTACACATAATTATTCCCACTGACATCCACATATCTACAGAGCTGATGTGGAATGGATTTGAAGCAGGCAGGGACCACTGCCTGAGGGACATGTGTGTGTGTGTGTGTGCATGTATGTATCTGTGTGTGTGTGCATGTGTGTGAAGGCAAGTGAAAAGTTGATTATGCCACTTTTAACGACTGTGCTAATTAGCAACATCTGTAATGAGCTTTGGTATCAAGTTAACAGTTTGGAGTGTAATTCATCACCAAAAAGCCAGTGTGTTAGAATTAGTGTCAAATTCCTCTCCCCACATAGTGCAGGTTTTTATGTCTCATTATGCAATGATGCTATGCTTTCCTCTCCACCTCTTGAATTCAGTCTCTAATAACTCAACCAGACTACATTATCAGTGGCAATTAATCTTACAGAAGCTTGTAGCATGTTTTGATGTACTGAGAGCAAGTGAGAGAAAGACAGTCTGCCAGCAGAAAAAAAAGAGATGGAGAGAGAGACGAAGTGGAAGATAGAAACCGAGCGCGTGCCTGTGAGTATTTGTCTTATTTATGCCATAAATCTCTTCCTCTCCCCCGCTGGATTCCAGCTTTATCTTCAGAACTGCTGTCATGACAACAACCTGTGTAACTAATTTATCGTGGTCAGCTTCAATTACGGCACCGGCTAGAGGGAGATATATATATATATATATATCAAAGCGGGCCCCAGCAATATGTTTCAAGGACAATTTTTATGCTACTTGGCCTAATCTATCTGCATAAGCTTCAAACCATGAGCCTGACAGATCCGTCCTTCATTTTGGACTTCTCTGTTTTCTGTCACTCCCTGACATATTTCCCACTTAGCTTATTACCCAACTCATAAAATACTCATTAAGGTCTTTCCATGCAGCTTGTGTGCACTGGCCAAAAACCCAGTTTAGTGTATTGACAACAGTGCATGCATCAAACATTGACACATCCATGACTTGGGATAGAAATGGATTAAGTGTGTAACTTCATTAGTACCATTTATGTAAATGAATGAGGGGTTCTTGTGAGAGGCCCTGGCTGTAGAGATGAGGGGTAGAGAGAACACATGGTGTAATGTTATATCATGACAGTCCTTCACACAAAAATGAGGAATGACCTGACACTGTCATTTAGCATGTTGACACCCCTACAGTTGACTGTTAACTGCAAGTAATAAAACCTGACTTGGGTTTGGTGAGGTTTTGAGTCACACAGCCCCCTCTCACATCAAGACACAGGAGACGCAGGCTGAGTGATGTCATCACGTGCCCCGCCCACTCACCCCTCTGTTTCCACTGTCAGCAACAGCTCTCTTCCCTGGCAGGAGTTTGTCTATATGTGTGTGTGTGTGTGTGTATACGTGTGCCCATGCGCGTGAGGCTTTGATCAGGGCCCTCATGCTGAGCCCCTGGCTCGGAGGGAGATACTCTCTCGGCAGGGATTACCCAGGCGGTACGACCCAGCAGTGGGGCATGGGGGAGCAAGGGTGTGTGGGCAGTGCCTAGGTTTGATCCAGCCTTTCATCTCTCTGGGGATCGGAGCGGGGGGGGGCTGCATCTACCTGCCACCAGCCCTGAGGTAATCATTGGATATAAACACACTGAAGGGCAGGCCTGGGAGTAGCTCGAGTGGATGACACATCCTCTCGGAAGGCAGTGAAGAGAGCGAAACGGAGCAAGGAATTCACCAAACATATTTATTTATGTGGTGTAAACAGCAAGGGAGAAAAAAAAATCTTTTCACTTGATATGAAGCACTGGATGTTGAAAATACACTAAAATGGTTCAAATAAGAATTTACAAAGCATCAGAGAGACACATCACAGAGAATTAAAGATACACTGTACAACTGTCCCAATCCACTAAGCACAACAGCTTTGCAGTGGTGCAATCTGCAGAATAACGCGCTGCGGCAGGCTTCTTGGATAATAATGTCATGCAACATGCTTTTAGATGCTTAAAATATGTACCTAGCTAGCTATCTCTCTCTCTCTCTTTATCTCTCTCTATCTCTCTCCTTCTTTCTCATTAAGCTTCTCTACTTTTCTCTGGGCTGTCCTTGATGTCTCCTCCTCCTCCTCCGCCGCCCCTTTGGCATCATAAAATCATCCCATTCCCCATTCATCCCTCTCTCTCCTTCCCCTCCTACTATTCTCCAGAGGGACCACTCTCCTTACATTGTCACTGGACTCTGGACTCTGCCTCTCCTATAGACTCTTATAGGGTCTGCAATTATGCAGAAATTGGCCTGTCGTCTTATTGTTGTTATAAGGGCCGAGCTGTGGATTTAAGACACACACTGCTACCTAATTAGCTTTCTATGTGCCTCAAATTGCTTGATGAGAAACTATGCCCTATTTGTTATCTTCTCTCCCCACCCCCACCCGACCATTTCTCTTGCCTTTCATATCTTTCCTCTTATGTTTCACTTAACCTCTATACAGCTTAGCTGTTTGTTTGGGTAATCTTCTATTGCAGCCAGAAGGCTTCCTGATTGCATATTTCCCTATGGAGAAAGTGCATTGACCTAATTTGAAAATGGTAATGGTGTGTAATTGTGTACACAAAACATTGTTGACAAAACTTGAGTGATGATTGCTTTGACGATTTAAGCTGGTTAAAATGCTGTTAATTAGCCGTCTCTACAGATCGGACTAGTTTACAAAAGTATAGAATGATCAGGATTTAATTAGAGATGATTTTCAGCTTTCCCCCCTCTGCAATTCATACTGATTTGTTGTTCTCCTAAATTATCACTGGCATATTAAGCTGACTTAACTCCCAAGTCTTCACCAAGCTAAAACATAAAATGTAATAAAAACAGAAAATCTTTGGATGCTTACGCACCCAAATTCTGGGGTAATTATAGGAAATTTTGACAAAAAGATGCAATCATCATCATGATCTCCGCGTAAACTTAAAAAAGAGGCTGTTGAGTGAGCGAGCATGGAGGTGTCAAGTGCTGCTAACGGGCTAACGCTACATTATTCAAGCCCTGACTCAATGAGATGCTTCAGTGACTACCTGGATGTGCCCCACCCCTCCCGGGGCTGATATTTCACCCTTACTTCTCGATCTAATGTGCCATGACCACTGGCCTTTCAAACATAACTTGTGCTCCCACTGTTTAAAAATAAGTGATCCAGGGCGCTTAAGTTGTCACAGGCACAACCCTCTGTACCACCCCCCCCACACACACACACACACATACACACACACACATACAACACTCACTCACACATAGGCACACCTTGCCCCCCACAGCAGCACACCACAGAGGTGAGTAATAGACTTTCCTTTTGCCGACCGAGGATGGATGTGACTAGACTAGGAACCAGGGGGACCCTATCGATCAGGCCACAGTTCTTGGAACAACAGGGGTGACATCTAGCCTCAATTAAAGCCAGGCACCTTGTCCGTGCTTGCATCAGCAGCAGCCAAAAAAGCACTATTCTGAGATCCCTCTCTCACACACATGCACACACACACATTTTCACAGGGGCAGTGAATAGGGATGGCTGAGGGAGCAGGGAGTCATTGTGGTGGCAATGGCTGGGGTGGTGTGGGTGACGGGGAATGATGTATGCCAGGGGTCATACAGATGGGCACGCATTTGCCCTTGTCTGTCCAGCGGGCAGCATAAGGGGGTGGAGGGGGCACGCCAAGTGGGTGATTGACTGCGGGCAGCCCAGGTGCACTCCCCGGGTCGCTGCGGAGCCCTCTGCTGTCCGGCGGCATCACACGCCCACCCACACATATGAGAAACCTCATCCACACCAACCAACACAGGGGGCACAGGCCGAGCTGATTTATGCTGGGCCGATACCCTTGTGTAATGGATCGCATCATTAGGTTGGCGCCGAGGTTAATCCAAGCCATCTCTCCAGCACTGAATGTGTCTACAATGCCCTTTTTTAAACATTCATAAGCCCCACCACAGAACTTCTTGTATGTCTTGGTTAGCAAAAAAATGTTTTGTTGTGTCGCCGCTGTGGTCCGTCATCTAAATATTTCATAGTATCTACACTGAATGCCAAGAAGCAAACATACACAACACTTGAAGCTAAAAAGATGGATAAAGACAAAAACAATATAGCAAACATAGCTATGCATTTTCTCATTAAACCTGTATGCAAAATAAACATGAGTGGTACAATCTTACTTTTTAATTTTACACTCAAACCTCACCAAAAAAAAAAAAAAAAAGATATCACAAATATTACATCAGCTCTGAGCCCATACTCAACTTCCTTAGTTGCCATGTTTTCTTTTAGGGATGGTTTCATTTCGGCTGCTTTCATGGTCTTATGAAGGATATTCATCATCTAGGGCTGGCTCAGTTCCGTCAAAGTAGCTCTGTAGGAAATATCAACTCCCGAGTACCTTAAGCTTGCAAGATTTTGAGTGGGAGACAACACACCAGACAGGCTTATAAATGGCACCCGTCACATCGGAGCGTTATTTAAAAAAAAATTAAAAAAAAAAAAGACGTGCGCGCACACACACTCTCTCTCTCTCTCACACACACACACAATAGAAAATAGAGCATGGAGGGAAAAAAAGTTTCACTTTACAACTTCTCCCTTTCATCCGACGCTTTCCGATTTTCATCATGCCATCAAGCGAACTCCAGCTGATCTGTGCTTGACTGAGGCGCGAAGGAAACCGCACGGGCCTTGGCAAGGCGGTCGCTTTTCACAATAGAGCCGTTCATGTGAAAAGAGCCAAATTATATTTGCCAACAATCCCTGGTGGCCTCTGCGCAACACCCAGCTTGCTATTTCATATTTAGATCACTCAAACGTTTCCCTGATCATGGGAGTGGAGTCGTGTTTCATGTCGATAAAGTAAACAGGAGAGCAGGGAGGAAAACAAAACAAGCCCCCCCCCCCAAAAAAATACCATCCGGATGTGTGGCCCAGTGTGCATGATGGGAGCTCGGCTTGTACCCCACCGTCCTGATGACGCACACACACCCAATAAAGATGCACCTCCACAGAGAGGGAACAAGGGCCGGACTTGTTAATGCATGTTGACGCTCACAGCTGACATAGCTGGGTCTAGGGTGTTGTTTGAGGCAGAATTTACACATAACACACTTTTAGGAACTACTTTCTGTGTATCTATGAACTACACTTCCCAAGTAATTTCAGCTTTAAAACTCCCATTTGCTACCGTATGGAGACACTATTGCTCAGCCCCCCTCCCCCCTCTCTCTATTTTTTCTCCATCTTGTGAATATGATTCATTCTTCCTGCTCTTATTACAGATTGTGCTATTTCCCACAGGTACACTCAGGAACCACTGACAGGGAGAATCTCAAGACTTGAAAGATAGCCTGGACTGAACTGTAATTGAGTCACAGAGTCATAGACGCAATGCAACCACACACACACAAACACACACACACACACACACACATTACCTCTTTGTGTGTCTGTCTGAAACACTCCAGCAGTGCACAGAGGGGTAGCGTGGGTTGCCAGTGAGCATGCTCAGAGCTGCAGCTGAGAGGCCAGGTGAAGGGGAGCCTCCCTATCTCTTGAGGGGACTGAGTGGGAGTGACGGCAGGAAGTCAGCCTGTGAGTGTGTGCTTCTCGACAGACCCCACTAATGAGCAGGCCGACTGCTGCCTATGTGAGCTTGAATGTTTGTGTGTGTGTGTGTGTGTGTGTTAGTGTGTGTGTGTGTGCATCAGTGTGTCAGCATGTGTGTGTGTGTCCAAGTGTGTTTTAAGTGTGCACGTCTGTTATATTTGCATTTGTGTGTGTGTGTGCGTGTGTGTGTGTGTGTGCATGAATGTGTGAGTATCTGTGTTTGTGAGTGTGTGTGTGGACATCTAATTATGAAAATAACATCCCTCGGTCTACAAATATTTCCCGCACTATGACTCACAGTTTGTGCGATTCAGTCTGTGGTTTTTTAAGGTCGCACGTGTACATGTGTGTGTGTGTGTGTGTCTGCAGAACTCTCACACTACATCTCGTTCGTCTCGACCGGGCTGTCTCAACCCCGTCTCAGTCGTCCTCTGGCTGTGTCAGCCTGCCCGTTGCACTCTACGGGGACCAAAGTGTCTCCCTAATGCAACGGACCGCTGTCAAAGAAGCTTTAAAACTTTCTCATCAGCAAACATCTGGCCTCCAACGAGAGAACGAGCGCCGGCCCTTTAAATTATTCACCAGCTTCCGCCCTGGCTATGCCTTTTAATGGCCAAGCGCTGAGTCGGCCGACAGGTGAAGGGAAGCTGGCAATCTTTTGGAGAGGAGGCCCTTAGAGAGCTGTATTAGTGCCATTGAAAAAAATGCTGTCTCCCAGCTTCGTCCCTAGGGCTGATGGCGGGTGGGCTGGGAGGTTCTGGTGCTCAGTGACAGAGGGGTGAAGCCCAGGAGAGACGCATTTCATGGGGGTTATGTCTTATCTTTTCCCCGTGCCCATGAAAACATAAGCTCAAGAATATGTTTTTGTGCTGGCTGTGCTGCCTTTTTTGCCATGAAGGAAAGAGTCGGGCAGAGTGGTGGGGAGGGTTGGCAGCAAGGCTAGAATGCATAAACTGTCTATGTGTGATTTTGATGACGTCAGTGCACACGCTCAAAGCTCAGGATCTCGGCCTCTGCAGCTGGGATGACTAAGAAAGCACGCTCCTATAAAATGCATATGAGCAGAGAACGACATCAGTGAGTTCTGAAGGCTTGTCAGCATGATAGCCCTGAGCACGAGAGACACTGAATTAGCCGAATTAGCCGGTATGTGCCTTCGTTAAATTAGTAAAGGCCTACAGAAAACCCCTGTGCTCAAGGTCTTTACACATTTCCATGTAAAAGCACAGTCAGTCTCCTCTCTTGAGTGAGTCGACAACAACACACTGCTCTAACTCAACCACCCTCCCCTCCAACCCCAGACCCCCACCCATCCAAGTTTTGAATTATTCAGCTCATCTCTGGGCTGGGTGGATGGTTGCAAGGCTAGCAAGGGAGGGACCCACTCTGAAATCAGACACAATACCCCAGGCCTTCAAAAGACTTCCAGGAAAATCGCCGCAGTATCACAACCCATTTATTTATCAGCAGGGAGGATGGGTATGTTACATACTGTTATTATTGTTTTCTTCTTCTTCTCCTCCTCTTCCTCCTCCTCTTCTCCCCTCTGGTCTTATCATATCAGGCTGCTCAAGCTCAATGCTAAGGCATTTTACGTATACGCAAAATGTGTGATCTTTCACCCAACAAAAGCTACTGCTCAATTTGTTTTCATTTGTGCTGCTTTTTGTTTTCTGACAGCCCCACCCTCTACCCCTCCAGTCCTCCAAAGAAGTGTCAGCTCTCAACTGCTCTTTGATAAGGTTAGAATTGGTCTCATGCTGTAAGGTTTTGATTTCAAAGTCTTTTTTTTTTTTCAAATCTTTTAATAAAAGCGGAGGAGTCACCAGGCTGACCCTTTCATGCAAAATTAAGACCAACAGACATAACGATCAACCACACATCTAATCGCCAGCTTTTATCCTACCTTTTTCCATGATTAAATGTGACCAGTCATTACCTCGCTTCTAATATTACGCTGAAGCTTAGGGCACCGCTGTCCTTCCCTGTGACAGATGAAATACTAATTCTATTACCTCTGCGGCATGAGGCTGTATTATGCAGATGCGACCGACGGTAGGCAAACAACATTTATAATTAAACGTCCCGATCCAGTCTCCCTGTCAGCATCTACAGGAAGCCAAGAATATTCAGTCATTCACACGTTGCTGCGGAAGACGAAAGGGGAGAAAGGGTGAATTAGCAGGCAGCTAGCGATTAAGCATTCACTCCCAAAGCCCAGGCATTATGCAAGGCAGCTCATTGTTACCCAAAAAACTAAACAAATCAAAGTAAGGTTTTGTTTTGTTTTGTTTTGTTTTTTTTATCTCCTAATGCAATGCGTACAATGTGGTCACTTTATCATGGTGTGTGCGTGTGTGAGAGTGTGAGCATGTGTTGAGAAGAGGCTAATTAGCTCAGAAAGACAAAGTGACCTCAAAACTTTTGAGCATTTTTTTTTTCCTTTCTTTTTTCTCTCCTCACAAACACCACCCTCACCACCACCCTGACTCTCGTCAAAAGTTGGGCTGTGAGCTGTGAGAGGGCTTGAGGTGGAGGCTCGTGTAGCAGATGGCCAAATTTAGCTTCCCGTCAGGCTCTCTCTCTCTCTCTCTCTCTCTCTCTCCTCGAACGGCTGGACTCCATGACGCGTCTGTCTCTGCACAGCAGACACCAACTCACACTGCCATCTCCGTCCATACCACCGAGTGACACGACAAGCCTCCCAAGAAAACCTTTTCACCCCTCATTCTTCTGTTGAATTACGACGAAGGAAATAACGTCAAACCATAGTTGAGTTTAATAACACAGACATTTTTGTCCACTATCAGTCAGTGGGTACTCCAGTATGCAGTATTAACCTCTATCAGAAGGAGTAGTGGCACCAATGGGGCAAGCAGGACCGTGAATGAAGTCCCTCAGGGTCACCGCGTGAAGAGAACCTGAGGGCAGGCCTGTCAAGAGCCATTTCCTGTGTAGCCAAGCATTCAGCCACTGAAGAAAGCGACTACCCACCATCACTTGGCTCTGCGTACAATGCACGGAGGCCTTTGAAATAATGTGGTGTGCCTGCAGATTTAGATGGATTGTTGAACATAGTCCGATGCACAGGGTGGGTTATGGTGATACCACAGGACTCAATGTTAATAGTGCTGTCTCTCACTCAACGTCACAATACCCAGACACACTGACTGTCACACACACACAAGCACGCACACACACACACACACACACACAAACACACACACACACACACAAATGCACACAAACACACACATCCACACTTAGATGAGATGGGAAAACGTCAGCTCAGACACTGTGACAGGTAGCAGGGAGCCCCAGCGGACAGGTGATTGGTAAGGCATCTCACAGAGATATGGCTGGTTACAAGGTAATACAAAAGCTGATTTGATAAGGAAGCTCATCTTTTTAATAGACACGCCTCTGGAGAGAGGAAGAGAGACAAGGGCGACAGAGAGAAAGGAAGACAGAGAGAGGGGGAGGCAGAGAGGATGGGACGGAGAGAGAGAGAGAAAGAAAAGAGACAGCCATGGGAGGAGGTAGGGGAGAGGTAGGAAGGGGGCATTATCTCTAAGATTGGAGGCACGGGGCGATAAGGGAAAGCTATTTGCCAGTGGGCTGATGAATCGCAATCAGATCATGCCCCTGCGTGCACCGCGCACACTCATGGCTCTGGAAGCTGTCACCTCGAGCAAGATGCCCCCTCCACACACACTCACACCCACCCACAAACACACACACACACGCACACACACACACACATACACACCTTTACCTCAGCCACCACCCCTCTCTCCCCCACCTCTCGGTGCCAGTGCCTGGGCGCTAAAAATGGAACAGGTGTCCAGTAGGACTCAAACAAAAAGCACACGCCGGAGACCTGCAATGAGCTGTCAGTCCGCTTTAATTACACTCGGGCGGGCCACGCACACCAGTCATGAGTCAGATGGTGACAGGCGGGCGGGCGGGCATGAGCAGGGCAGGCGGTAGGGGTACGGCTCAGAGGAGCAGCAGTGGCGTATGTGGGGGCCGGGAAACAAAAGGAAGCGGGCCGATCCTTCATCAACCAAGTATTGATTACACATATTTTTCATGATGGGGGATAAACATTTGCTAATTGGATTTGAGCAAGCGTGAGAAGATGGACAAAACACTGCCAGAAACAATATTACTGTCTTGTGTGTGTGTGTGTGTGTGTGTGCGTGTGAAGGTGGGGGCGGGGGTATATGCAAGTATATATTATCCGAAAATGTATTGGGAACACTTTCTATGAAGCCAGTATTCATAAAGCATTATAAACACATTTATAGAGGGTTATAATGCATTCATAATAAGCAATGACACTGTTTATACCTTTTAATGACTGTACTCATAAGACATTACAATGTGATCATATAAGCCTAAGCCTATATAAGCTATAATATTTGAAGTGTGACAAAGCCTTACAAAGCTTCTGTTTGTTAATTGCCCTTTTATATGTCAATTGCTCATGCCAAATAATGAAGAGTTACAAGCACTCAGTGCATACTCTAAGTAAAGTGAGATGAACACATTACAATTACTCACACCATTACAGACAATAAGTAAAGTGGTTTCCCTAGTATCAAAAGGCCAAAGAAGCTTAAAAGGCTTTTTGACACTTCACGTTGTAAAGGCTTATATGATAACATTATAATGCCTTATGAGTACAGTCATGAATACTAATGTCATTAGTTACAAAGCGTTTATGAATGCATTTATAATGCTTTATGAATAAAGTGTTGCCACATATTTTGTTGGTTCAGTCAGTTGGTTCTGTTGTGTTACTTTTCTTTGCTTTAGTATTCTATGCCCCTGATGTTTACATATTTAATGCAGTGTTTCCCCAGATGTGGAAAGGATTATAGCACAGCATGCTGCATTAGTAAATCTGGACTCGTTTTCCCCTCTTTCTGTCAGCAGGGAAATCCTGAGCCAATTTCTTCCCAAAAAAGTAGGAAACCTTTGAATGTGAGAACTGTCGATGTAAACATTTGGAGAGGAGTCAGCCTTGGCAATATTGTGGGTCTGTGTGTACCACAGAAAGGTATCAACACAAGGAGGAAAAAATCAGCTGGCTCCAGGTTGTGTAGGCAGCTATCTCTGCAAGCGAAAACTTATGAGAGCACTGACTCTTAAGTTAGTTCTATGTATGGTTTTAATATTTGTTTTTCATCTGTGTTCCTGGGTTCTTTTCCCAGGTTCCCAGCCAAGTTTTTGTTCTGTTCTATCACGTTATGCATCAGTTTTGTGCTCATCACCTAAAAGCTAAAGCCAAAACCAGCGTTGCAAACATCAATAACTGCCTGTAAGCAGAGGGTGCTGGCTTTGGTACACATTTCACTGAAAGCTTTTTCTTTTTTTTCTATCCGCATGTAAACACTCACTATAAACCTTTCTATATTAGAAACTACAGAGCAGAAAACTCCTTACACTAGAGCCTGTCCAAGTGCTCAAAGTTTGCAGATTATATTATTCTGCATCCACAGAGTTTATTCTGCAGAAGTTCAGGGTGATGAGGTGCTGAAGTGCAATCAACAAAGCACAGCATTGTTGACTGCTGTTACACATTGTTTCATATTTTCTAAAAAGGTATTACAAGGTATTATTCTCTCATAAATCAGACAATTGTAGCCACAGCAATCCACCAACTGTGTTCATCCATAGTATTTCTAGCTGTACTGTCTGATCGCCTTCATGAAGGAAGTCGTTCAATGACAGCAATAAACACAAATTGCAGGTTGATTAATCAGTTTAAGCCCATTTAAGATTATCAACACCATTTTTTTTTACCATAAAGAGAGAAGGAGCTACAGTGTGTCGGATATAGTAATGCCTGTTTTCTTTTGTGTATAGTTCCCTGCAAATATAAATAGTCGTTATGTTTTAGCTTGATTGGAATTAGTCCTTTGTATCATAAGGAGTGGGTCCTCCTCTATGGATGATGTGCTGCCATCTTAATACAGTAGCCAAGACTGAACAAACCAAACCAGTGAACTATAAAGAAGATCTTTCAAGTTTTTTATGGCACTGCTATTTGGGTAATTCAGCGGTGCCACCACTAGAGGCACTACACTGCACCTATCCTATGGGATTTTAGAATTGGATCATGCATTCATCAGAGGAAAAGTATCAAGAATGGGCTGGTGGTGCCGTTAAGGAACCTGCCTAGCATGCTAGTTGCCTGGAAATTGTATGTTCGAATTCCGGTGGCCACAGTTGTGCCCTTGGGCAACGCCCTTAACCCAAAGTTGCTCTAGGGGAGACTGGCCCTGATGTAACTGATAGTTGCTTTGGATGAAAGCATCTCCTAAATGCATAAATGAAAGAAAAAATTTATTTTTATATACTGTCCATTTTATTATGTGCAATTTTGATAATGGTATTTCCACTGTGAGTGGAGTTGTCTGTCAAGGCTGAAGCAGAATAAAGGCTGCTAATATTATTATTTATTTATTCTCAGCAAAGTGGAAGGTCAGCACAGAAATCAATATCAGTCTTTTCTTTCTGACCTACAGCTCTGACTGTAGTGCTGGCTAGGCCACCAGGGAAGAGCCTGATTTCATTTTTTGGGTTGTTGGTTTGTTTGTTTGGACCACCCAAGAATGAAGAGCCCAGTAATCTATGCACGATTAAGCGTTACTCTCAAGCTCCCCCACGTAAACTTGGGAAAATTAATATTCTCCTTAAGTGCCTCATCACTCAAATCAAATGATCTTAAATGATCTGATTCAAGATGAGAAAATAAACTGCATGCTTATATTAGAGACCTTTTTTGCCAGGCTTAAATGACAGTTATTGAAGACACCTTATTAAATCCACTGCATTTGCGGTTACATTTCAGCTTGATTATTATAATTTACTCTCAAGCAATCCTGTTCATTTCCACTTTGACAAGCGATGACATAAAAAGAAATGGTTAACTTATTCTGTTTTTTCCCCACAGCAAAATGCTATTTTATTGCACAGTCAGGCTTGATACTAATAATCTTTAATAGTCTTTAATAAAACACTTCAAGTTGGTCTTAGAAGTCATTGTTGCAAATCTTTACTTAGAAGTGTGCAGATAACCTGCCTGGTGTAGCTGCTTCCCCCTTGTTCCACAAAGAACTCTTAGCACACAGCTGTACACAGCTGTAAGATCTAGCTGAATTCAGAATGTGGTGGAAAAACAACTGATAAAAAATATAAACTGTGTGCTGAAGTGCCCTCTACACAGATTTTTTTTTTATCATCGGCTATACTTTTCTTTTGCATGTGTGTGTGTGTGTGTGTGTGTGTGTGTGTGTGTGTGTGTGTGTGTGTGCACTAATGCTTGTCTACATGTGACCCCTCCACGGCTACAATATCCCGTCAGTCAGTCTGTCTGTAAGACTATGCATGAGTAAGTCGGTGCATGCGTGGGTCTCAGTGTGCGGCTAGATCTGGGTGATCTACCGCCCGGAGCGCAAGCCTTCAGATTGGTTTTCAGACTGATCAATCAGCCGCGCTGGAGCTGGAGCCACAGTGGACCTGGCTGTGCCAGCCTGGAGGAGGGATGGCTTCTCACCACTACACCTGATTTGTAACATGAGCACTTTCCATTAATCTCCAGCTCCCAGCACACAGAAGGGGAAAGAGCCCAGTGTACTGTACACTGCACAAAAGCAGACAAGGCCAGAGCTTAATACTCTAAGCACATCCACACTCCCTCACATACACACACACACACACTCACACACTCACACTTGTGCATGCTCATACACAAATGCAGTTAAGCATGTTGTGTGACAGTTTCGCTCGCACATGTGTGAACATGTGTTCAGTCTGTGTTAAGCCTTGATCTTCTTTGATCTTCCTTTTCTTTGGTGCACATATGTAGTGAACATACAGACAGGTGCATTTTCAAATTCATTTTATTTTTCATTTCTGTTTGTTGACTTTTTTTTTGGGGGGGGGGGCAGGGGATGGTTATTACATAAGCCACATTTCTCTAAATAAGTTGCATATCCTCTCTGCCGAGTGCCTTGCCCTTCCCGGTCATTGTGTCCCTGCTCTGGGCATTGAAATGTGTGTGTGTGTGTGTGTGTGTGTGTGTGTGTGTGTGCTTGACTATTTATCAGCCCTCTGCAGCCTTTGGCTTTGCAACTTTCCTTGCTTTTCAGGGCCCCCCTAACACACCAATTAAGACCACGATTACTCACTGCTCTGAGCCTCGATGCACCAATTAAGCGCAAGATTACTGAGACCCTCCCGAAAGCCTTCCTCTGAGAGCAGGCCCTCCTCTTCCACCCCTCCCTCCACCCTGCATCCACACACACACACACACCCTACATGCACACACACACACACACACACACACACCCTGCCTGCCCCCATGAGAGCACCCACGCTCTATCAGAACCCGGCCAACAGTGTGCCAATTATGTTCTAGCTTACAGAGGCTTTAGCCTAATAAAGCTGTGCGGAGTTGCTCTTCAGGACCTTGTGCCCATTGTCCATTTTACTGCTGAGAAAGCAACAGCCCCAGTAAAGCTCCTCTGTGACACCCTGGTCTTATTGTCTCCATTACAAACCTATGAACATCCCCGGAGACTACTCAGAGACATACAAATGGAGAATAATAAGTCTTGAGTGAAAAAAATAGACTGTAGTTGTTTGAATATACTAAGTCTACTTTTTTTCCAAAATAAAAGTTGAAACTGATATACAAACTATTCTTCTGTGCCCTTGGCTTCCTACTTTGATAGGCTAGCTGCTGATGCTTATTGCTATGGAAACACACACATAAATCTTGTGACCTTGGTTTATTTAAAGAGGCATTGAGCGATCAAGAAAAATTCTCTTTTCACTAAGACTCAGATAATCATGTTATGTCACTGCATGTTATGGAAGGCACTGGTTGTTATGGAAGGCAGTGTCCACAAATGCAAGGCTGTCAGATGACAGTGTCAGTACCAGACATTATCCATCTGATAAAGATGGGGCACAGACTAAGTCAAGACAAAGACCTTAAAGAGTCAAGACCAAACCAGAGACAAATCTTTGGGATTTTGGAATAGTCAAGACCAAGTCTTTAGTGAGGCAAGACAATGTCCTGACCAAGGCCTAGAGAAAGAGGAGTCTCTTAAAGATCATGAATTTAATAGCATCCTTTCTGTTAGCATTAGAACTACTGTATTGTATAATGGTGGTGAGTTATTCAAAACACTTAAAGCAGTACTAGGTAACATTTTGCCACTAGGTAAGGCATTCTTTTACCAGACTATTTGCTTCTTGTCCTGAAATGAATGTAGATAGCATATAGTCATACAAAGTTCGAATAAACACCAGATATCCAGGAAGTGCAGCGCAGAGGGTAGGAAACCACCACATAATACACCTGTACTGCATGACATAGCGACTGCAATGACATCAAACCCCAATTAGCCTATTAGCCTGTTCTAGCAGTGCCAGTACAACTCTGGAAAGTTTTGTGTGTCTTTTAGGTAGATAGTCCACTACTTTTACTCCTAGACTACTTTGTTTTGCCTTAAATGTGCCAAAGACAATCATTCAAACCCCTCAACATAGCCTACATTTTTACATTTCATCCTCCTTTCATTTAATTTCAGTTGAGATAATTATCGCAAACTCTCAGTCCTCAACACGCCAAACACAATCACTGATCCATATTTGGGCACCATGAGACCATGCAGCACCAGGTGAAGTCAATACTGTCACCAGCGGGGTGTGTTTTCACGTCTCTACTTAGTCAGACACAGACAGACAGAGAGCAGGCATGAGACCTAGAGCAAGCATCAGCTCTGGGTGGACTGTCAGGCTGGCTGATGGGCGCCACGGCAGCTGAGCCTCATTTAGCCAGCGCCTGGCATCGTCAGGAGCAACACGTTTATCATCCCTCGCACAGATGCGTCACCTCACAGCACCTGGAATGCTTGCTTTCATTCCCCAACAAAAATAGGGGTAGAAGAAAAACCAAATAATAACATGCAGCAAATGAAAAAAAGGCAAATTACCTATGGTAATTTTCTATTTCCTATTTGTATTTTCTAGCTGTATCGCTGTGTTTAGTAATTAGCATTAAATTGTTGTTGATTTGTGTGGAAAAAAACCCTTGTTTTTCACGCATTTTAAAATGACAGCTGATTCAATTGAAGTGGAAACACAAAGAAAGAAACACAGACACACACACACACAGACACACACACACACAAATGCACACACATAAGGGAGCGAGGGGAGGGATTGTGGAGAGTGTGTGGTGGAGTCTGGAGACAGCATGTGGAAGTAGAATGAACAGGCCTTAGCAGCGTTGAGTAAGACACCAAACCTTTCATTGACGCTCCTGTAAAATAATGTGTAAAGATACATCAATCTGCGCAGTGCGAGCAGGAAATCGATCCCAGAGATAGTGACAGCCCATGACTGAGAGACTGAGAATATCAGGCTGCCATCACAGCAGCACAGTAGCACAGCATCTCAGAGAACACACACAAGCTATGGGTCTGTGCACATCTTCATCTGGGTTACTTATTTACTTTCTTGCTTGTTTTTCATATCTATATGATATCATATTTATTTTTTGAAAGATGATTTTTATAAATATCTTTTTTTATATATTTTGAGGGGGTTTTCATTCTGCAGTTTGGTTATCGCTACAGAGACCTTTATCCAGTGACTGCACCAGGGAGACTGCATGCAGAAATGCTCAGGCTGATGCATGCAAGGTCAAGGTTATGAGTTCATGCTTGGCTGCATGGCCCGATGTTGATAACTCTCCAGGACCACTTTAATCCGCTGAAAAGCATCTGAAACAGATGATGCATGCTGCAAATGCACTGCCCATGAAGCCTCCATTGACATTCCCTCTGCCCTTAGTCATATTTTAACACCTGCAAGGTTTCTGCCATCTACAGGTGAAATAGACCATACTGCAGTCAAGCACTTGATTAATGCTGTGTTCCTGTCAAGGCAAACTAGCACTTACTTTTATGACGCATTAGTATACTTACCTGTGACAATCTCTCTCTCGCTCTCTCTGTCTCTCTCTCTCTCTGTCTCTTGCTACATTCCTCATTCACTCTCAGAAGTGATTTGAGGCACATCCAGGCAAATTAATATCCAATCTCCATCTCGGCGGGCGGCAAATTGATCTGTGAAATCAGGCCCATTTTCATCAAACCAAGGATTTAGAATTTTCCTCTCTCCCGTTTGTTCTTGGAGGTGAAGTCATTATGACAGCTTCACTTGAGAGGTGCGAACGTGGGTTTGCACAGTGTTATCTGCCTTTGACCTGAGGAAAAACCTAATTGAACCATTCTGAAAGTAATTAGCGTAATTAAAGCAACTAAATTAGCATTCTTATGCGGTGGACACCTGTGTGTGTGTTTGTGTGTGTGTGTAGGTGTGAATATGTGTGTGTGTGTGTGTGTGTGTGTGTGTGTGTGTGTGTGTATGTGTGTGTGCCTGTGTTGCATAGTGTGCATGTATTGCACTGTGTGTGTTTATGCTTGTAAGCATTCCAAATGTGCAAGAAGTGCTCTTGATTTCTTCACCATTTTCTTTTTACCACTGGGGCAGAAGCCTTCTGCCTCTTTAGAATGGTAAATACCAGAGCATAAAAATGACTTATTCAGTTGAGAGAATGGAAGCTCTCAGTCTGCTCCTTTTCATCAATAATACACATATATACAGCCGCATAACTATGACATATTCCCCTGTTTGTGTTAAGTAAATGTCCCCAGGTGTAACCAAAAAGCTTTGAGAGTATAAAACAAGATTTAACATAGCCTGAGATCAACAGTTTCTCAGGGCAGGGGGGAGGTGGGGGGTAGGAGTTGAGAAATAAATAAATAAATTCCCCGCAGATAGAGAATCTACCTTCCCTCAGGGCCCAACCAGTGACTTGACTTCACAAAATTAAAGAGCGGCTCTTTACTCTGTTCCCAGCAGGCCCTGGCAACCCGAAAAGTACCACTTCAGTCGCTGGGAGAATGGGCACAGTGCTCTAGTTCATTTTTTTTCTATGTGTGTGTGTGTGTGTGCGCGTGTGTGCATGTATGTGTGTGTGTGTGTGTGTGTGTGTGTGTGTGTGTGTGTCATGGTTAGGGTGAACAGCCAGCCTGGGGCCCTGTGTGATGTGTGACTCTGTCTCCCCCAGCTCCGCTTGCTAATCACAGTGCTGCTGTCAGCGGAGAGCCAGTGGGGGTCCTTCCACAGGGCTTATGGGGTATATCGAGTGTGTGTGTTTGTGTGTGTGTGCGTGTGTGTGTGTGTTTGTGTGTTTGTGTGTGCGAGTGTGTTTGTGTGTGTGTGTGTGTGTGTGTGTGTGAAAGAGAGAGAGAGAGAGAATGGAAGACAGAAAAAATGGTGGGCCCATAGCATAAGCAGTGGTAGGAGTCGAGCCGACACAGCCAGGGGGCTTAGACCATGAGCAGCCTTTGAGAAGACAAACTGGCCTGCAAATGACAGTGATGATGATCAATCGGCCTCCAGCCGGGGGAGTGAAAGTGAAGGGGTCTGATAAGTGATCCTGTCTAGGGGTTGGATCCTTCAGTAGAACCAAAAACACAGTGTGAGGGACTTGAAGAACTGAAATGGTTCTGAAAGCAATTTAGCATGGAACTGAAAGCAACTGAGCAATTTAGTGAGAGTGTTAGCATATTTGGTCTTTTATCCTCCTTGTCACGGTGCCAGTGGAAGAGGGACTCTCAGGTACTTATGCAAATACATTCACTGAAGCCTTGATGTAATATCAATATGACAGAACTCTCTACATGTAAATAAATAAGAGGTTTACTGTAACAATATTAACTTTGCTTTTTTGGTGAACTGAACAAACTTAAAAATCATGTTGTCATTTTGTCAATATGAATATAACTAACAGAGTATATCTTTTCATGTGTATCTCTCCCCTCTCTCTCTCTCTCTCTCACTCTGTGTATGTTTGTGTACATGTATACGTATGTGTGTGTGTGTGTGTGTGTGTGTGTGTGTGTGTGTGTGTGTGTGCGCGCATATTGATTATTTGTCTGTAACTTTTTCTCTTCCAACAGAGCTATATGTATCTCCTGAAAAAGACCCTTGGGCCATATGATCAATCAGTGGTTTTATATGCACATAATAGCATCCTATGCATACCAAACACACTCCTCTGAAATTAAATGTATAGAACCCACCTAGTAACATCTCTAATCTCTAGTGCTCCCTTTTCTCAGCACGTTTTTCATGAAGATCGTATACCCCATGGATTACACATCTGTGCTCTCTGGTCATGATGTTCATGACATGAAAGTGCCAGTACTCAATCACTTCCGTTGCCTACACTATGAGTTCAAAGGGGGAGGGATGTGGGGGGTAAAAAAAGCATCTGGATTCAGCCTCCACCACATTCCACCACTCCCACCCCCAACCACATAAATCTAAAGACTTAGTTAGTAAGCCTGAGAAGAAGAAACCTGGCCGTAGATTTACGGTGGTGGTCCTGTAAACAAACGGATTTTAAAGAGTGAGCTGTCACTATGGGCCTGCACTGATGAGCTGGACACACTGGCGGCACCATAGCCTTTATCTCCACTGCATGGCACAGAGCAGAGGAATAGAAAATCTCCTAAAGATAGAGGGAGAAAAAGGAGGAGAGGAAAGATGGAGAATAAAGAGGTTGAGAAGAGGAGAATGAGGAAGAGGGTGTGTGTGTGGGGGCGGGGTGGCTGCTGGAGACCTGTTGGGCCACAGGTGTCTACCCCTGTTCTGTCTGTTTCTGTATCCATGTGCTTCCTACCCAAAGGATGAATAATTGATTTCTGCATGTTAATCATGCTGGTGAAGACATGAATGGAGGGAGAGGAGGTGCTTCGAGAGCAATGTGAATTAAACACGGACAGACAAGGCCATCTCAAGGCCATCGCTCTCCTCCACATTGTGGAGCCACATTGGTAAGCACAATGCGGTTTCTCTAAATGAGCCGGCAGCATGCAAAGGTAGCGTTTCTTTCAACGTCCGCCTCCAGAGTGAGGCTCTCCAACACGTTCCTGTCCTAGTTGTGCGGAATGAACGTGATCTCAACTTTTGCCCTCACCCTGTTAAAACAAACTATAACGTCAAGGCAGAAACAATGAAACATGTCTGAAATCCTTGCATTTGCATTCCGTATGTTTGTAATTGTGTAACTGTGTGTGTGTGTGTGCGTGTGTGAGAGAGAGAGGGAGGAAGAGAGAGAGAATATTTTAGATCAAATAAACACATCAGCCTAAAGCAAGTAACAGTGTGTGTGTGTGTGTGTGTGTGTGTGTGTGTGTGTGTGTGTGTGTGTGTGTGTGTGTGTGTGTGTGTGTGTGTGTGTGTGTGTGTGTGTGTGTGTGTGAGTGTATTTTTGGCAGACAACATTGCCTTTGCCATTGGAATAAATGACATGCATGCCTCCATTGGGGGCATATGGGAAGGCAGGAGTTATTTTCAATAAGGCAAAGCTTATCTCTCCAGATACGACAGGACGACAAGCTCACAATCACAAACAGGATATAAATAGTTGTTGTGGAAGTGTTTGCTTGAAAGAGTGAGGCCTGCCCTAGATAGCATCAGAGAGGAGAAAATCTGTGCAGAGGAAAACCAAAAAAGAGAGAGAGAGAAAGAGAGAGAGAGAGAAACAGTGAAAAGATCCGTCAGAGTGAAGAGGCACTGGTCTCCTGACAGAAGTTTTAGTGTGGTGGAAAAGCACCGAGATGAATTTTTAAAGAGGTGAACGCTCTCAAAAATCTGACATGGATCAGCTTTGTAAGTTATATAAGTGGGTTTGACTGGGGGAGGAAAAAGACCATCTGTCAGAATTCCATGCGCAGCAAGAAGATACCTGCACCCATTTCTCACAGCCCCCTTGGTAAACAGACAGAGGTGTGCAGGAGAGGCCGTTCCATCACACTCTGTTGGTTTATCGGGTCGGGGGGGGTTACCCATGTGAACACTGCAGACGGTGTCATCCTATCAGGCCTAGATTTAGAAGAAAAGTGTCAGAGTCCATGCAGCATAATGAAACATTGACATTGTACCTGGAACTGCAGGTTCTCTGCCCCCCCATCATCCAATTATTTATGATTGTGTTAAGGCATATATATGAAGCATACTCACAACAAAAGCGAGATGCTGTAATCGTGAGAACCTTTCAGGTAATTCAGTTGTTTATTGATTTGTCAACGGTGCTTCAACATCACATTTCTGTGATCAGAAAAGAGAAATATGTGCATAATGTTGGGTTACATCTCTGAATGATGGCGGATTTCAATCCCCATATATTATCTACAGTATGACTGATGTATGCTTGTTGTGTGATGTTGCTTCATGCATATGAAATACAGAGAGAGTGCTTTGAATGTGCTCAAATTATGTGTGTGTGTGTGTGTGTGTGTGTGTGTGTATGTGTGCTTGCCTGTTGATGACATGACATGCATGGAAAATTCAGTTGTATTGAGCATTGAGTAAAAGTAGGGCCTCATCATAATGTCATAAAGTGGAGGTCTGGCATTGATTGCATCATGCTTGAACAACTGGGCAAAGTGAACAATGAAGAATGTGTGAAGAATAGTAGAAGAATGTGTGCAGACTCCGTGTGTGTGTGTGTGTGTGTGTGTGTGCAGTGTAGTGTGTGTGTCTGTGTGTGTGTGTGTGTGTGTGTGTGTGTGTTCGTGCAGGCATGCAAGCAAGCCTTTGTCGCCATACCTGGCACCATTGTCAGCGGCTCTTGACTGTTCTGACACTTCCAAGCTGTAGACATGATTAATGTGTTGTCTGGGGAACAGCCATTTCCCAAATCACATCCAGAGGATGTTATAGGCAGGGCATGAAATTAGGAGAATAGTGGAAGGCATCAATCTAGCTTGCCACTGACGGATGTCTTAAACCACTACGCATAATTACCCGCATGTTAACAAGCCCACCCCACTTGTTAGGGGAGAAGCTAGCCGAGGACATACTAACTTTTTGTCTCACTTTCATTGAATGTTAATAAAGGTAATTACAAAAGAACAATCTGTTAAGACATTGCATGTCATTGCGTGTAGGGTCCTCTGAGGCGTGGTATCAACAATGCTTAGTGATGGTCCTTGATGACCAGCCCTGTTTACTATGACTACGGTGCAGACAAACAGACAAAAACAAACCACAACAGCACAGCAAATAAGATTTGGAAGGTGGCAATGGGAGCAGCAGCAGTGACACTGGCTCACAAAGCCCAGAGGAGGATTACGTAATGTCAAGCTGTTGGTGCAACATTTTTTTTTCTTGCAAAATGCAAAATGTTCTGAGTGTCTCTCTTTATAAATCCCCAATACCCCCCCCTCGCCCGCCTCCCACCTCTTTCTCTCTGTCTCCCTCTCCCTTCTAGTCTGAGCTGGGCCCATCATGTCTAAGGCGACAGTGGCATGATGAATGTGTGAAAGTGGAAGTGGAGTGTCTGAGCGTGCTCCACTGGGTGCTGGTGGGGGTTGGTATGGGGTTTGGGTTTGTGGTGGGGCAGGGGTGAACCAGACACCCACCATGGGATAGATGGGATGGCAGCCTTGGTGGCAACAGCAGCAGCAGCAGCAGGCACGGAACATGGCACAGCGTGACGCTTCACAGTGGGTGGCATCCAGAGGGGCAGGGGGTTTGGAGCATTGGGTGGGTAGTGATGGATGCCCCCCACCCTTCTCTTTCTGCTCCCACATGCCTGCCTGCCTGCCATTCTGTGCAGTTCTGTTCTGTCACCCTTCAGCAAAGTTGGCACCAGCCAAATGGACCTGCCATGGGGCCCTGCGACGTTTTTTTTTTTTGTTTTGTTTGTTTTTTTTGGGGGGGGGGGGGCGCAGAGAGAAGTGGAGGGGGAAGGGAATAGTGACATAGGAAGTGTTACTCAGTCCCTGACTCACACCAACAGCCTGTCTCTCTTCAGGCTTTTCCTTGAGTGTGATGCACAGCACAGCACAGCACAGAGAGGAGAGAAAATGGCGCACTTTTTTTTTTGTCCAGTTCATTGCTGTTGTCATGACCATGCACAGTTTAGAAGCTAATGCTGTAACTGTTCAGAGAGGATGCTTCATGTCTAACTCTTAAATTCACTAAATTATTGGCATTTTGTACAAAGTGTAATTTTAAAGCATAAGTCCGGTGTGAAATGGACTTGGGTGTATTGAAACATACATACAAAATTCTCAGTGGCTCGTTTTAGATGTCAGGACTCCGGAATTCTACCAATGAAGTGTGGAGCTACTTTGAGCCTTGTTACTGGTGTAAAAATACTAAAATGAACAACACTGTGCCCTTAGAGCTAGCATTCTAAGCCTGTTTGGAGCATTCTGTGTTTTGGAAATGCAGGGGGGGAACGGAGGTGGGCTATTTGACAAAAGTTCATACTCGTTCTCATATTTCAATACACCCCAAGTCCATTTCACAAGATAAAAAAGAAACAGTCTGCATCTCACTCCTCTTCTAAAGCAATCATGGAGAGAACACTGTCTGCATCAATGGACCTGTCTCCCAGCTCAGGTGGAATAACCATGTGATAGTTACAGAAATCCTGCCACCCTTCCTCCCTCCCTTTGCCGGTAACCGGAATAATCCACAGCAGGAGAGGAGCATCCACACAGAGCAGTCCCAACAGGGCCCTTTCAGTGCTCCATCACAGCCTAATTCAGATGCTCCCGGGGAGGGGGACTGTGTGTTGGGCCTGTCACATGGGCCGCTAGGCGCCTGACATTTCGCTATGACTTAGACTAATGAGATAAATTGTTGTGGTTGGGAAAAGGCACTAAATCACCGGCACGTCTGCATCTAAAAATGAATCGAAAGAGAGGAATGCAGCGTGTGTGTGTGTGTGTGTGTGTGTGTGTGTGTGTGTGTGTGTGTGTGTGAGGGGGTGGTTGAGCTCAACCTCTGCTTGTTCTGCGAAAACGACACAAACATTCAGATTTATTTCCACCAGGAACCTGGTGGGATTTTTCATGAAATCCCTATTTTTTATATATTTTGTTCCCGAAGATAGGAGTGAAGGATTACGTGTCTAAAAGATGTGCTATAGAAAAATGGGACACTTTAGCTTAAAGTATCCACAGCACACTCACATGACACTTAAATAAGCCCCACTTCGGAAGCGGCATACAAATACATACAGTATATTTGGCCTGTGTTTGTAAGGGAGTATGTCTGTAGGTCAAGGGTATTTTGAAGATCAAGAGATATCTTCAAGATCCAAGATTCAAAAGCTGTATTTATCTTTGTTGAGAAAACAAAATTCCCTGTTGAAATAAGCTTGTCAGCTTGAAATGAGCTGAATATTATTATGAGTTTAAGGACATAATTTGGTATTGACCTAGTATTGAAATTTATTAAATGATTTACAAAATAACAATGAATCTGTGCATGTTCTGTACCGTATTAATAGATATATTGATAGTAATTGTTATGTCAAATTCAGGATGGGCAAGTCCACAATTAGCATATTAGCATTAGTAACGTCTGTGAACTGCTTTTGTCACTCAGACACTTTATGTGGCATTTTCTCTGGTGAAGGTACATCAATACATCATCTTCAAAAAGTTTTAGAAACCTAATTTTAAGTTCATGCTAAAACAAAACCATAACTATTATGGACATTGGGTAACTGTCAGCAAAAAAGATTGATGCAAATGGCTTCTCCATATGCCAGTCAATCAGTGCCTGACAGCTGATGGCATCCAAGCAATAGGGAGGGGAGGGGGCTGGATCCAGGAGGCCTTCACTGGGAGAGACCAGCAGGCAAACGGACTGTGAAGAGGAGGAGGATGGGGGCTCTGGGCGGGCGGAGGAAGATAGCATGACTGTCAGACAGGACACGCTCAGTTAGACAGCCTCTGTGCAGACAAGCACGGGGAGGGTGGCCATCCAAGGCCAGACTCCCATTCTT
>JAIFZK010000007.1:18252500-18287500 GCA_027481765.1 Tenualosa thibaudeaui
TGAGAAGAGGGAGTGTTATTTGGGAGTACACAGTCAAAGCCTACAATTACAGCTGCACAAAATGTGCTGAAAATACGTATGAATTTCCAAGCCTGTTGTAGCCTATGAACACAAAGGAATAGTTTTGTATTGTAGTGTCCGAGGATTGTCTGTTATCAATTTGGGTAGAGAGCAGAGTGGTTCATGTATTTACAACAGTATGGCAGAGCTTAGAACACAACACCACAGTTACCACTGGTGTCATGAGACTTGCAGACTAGTGTTGCCCTATCTCTCAGTACACCAGTGGCTGAGATTGAACAGGAGTCTGTGCCTGTGGCGCTGTGGAGTGGCATACATATTGCAGCCTTTTAAAATCCCATAAAACCTGCCAAAGAAAACCACTCTGCCCCCCTCCTTGCTGCTGACGAGCTCAGCCTAGCCATATTTTTAACCTTCCCTCGCTGTCTGATTCAGTCCCAGATGGGTGGAGGTAAGGTCACTCACACAGTCATACACAAACAAACACACACACACACACACACACACACACACAGATGTTAGGCCTCTTCCCAGGAGAGCTCCCCCAACCAAAGCCACAGACTGTGGTGGCGTTCAGGCATGTCTGACAGTGTGCTGTGTCATATTTTACATGGCAAACACAGAACAGGATGGCAGTGAACAGAGCATGACCAAGAGACACAGAGAAGAAAAAAACAGAGCAAGGTTGTAGGGGATAGATGAAGGTGAATAAAACACTTTGAAATGGAGTTCTGAGACAGAAAGAAAAGGGGGAGGAGCGAGGGAACACGATGGCAAGAATTAAAGGGGTGGATGGAGGGAGGGGGTTAGAGAAGAAGAAAGTGGGGCTTCAGACAGGGACAGGTGGCGGTTCCATCTCTGTTGCACTCCTCCATTCTATCACTTTCTTATTAATCTCCATCCTCGTATCCACACCCTCCACCCCTACCATCCCTCCTTCATTCTTTCCTTCTCTTCTCCTGTGTGAGCTCTTTCTCTCTCTTTCTCACTCTCTCGCACTCTCTCTCTCTCTCTCATCAGCTGCTGTCGCCACGGGTGATTTATTGCGCTCCGTGCCAGGCATCAAACATTCATGTAGTTTATTTTACAGTCACCTCAGACAGCTCAACCCAGCCCTACTACCCGAGACTGGGGGGCGAGGGAAAAAGCCCCCCCCCCTCCCCACACCCCCACCTCCACCCCCATTCTGGTGGGTGAGGGATGGCACTGTGTACGATTACTCTGATTACTTTTACATCTCACCACCGTCCTTAGCCACTGTACTGAGGTCAGCCGGGCTCCTGGCTCATCCTTAAACCTTACAATGTATGAAATTGTGCATTGGAATGCCACGTTGTCATGTTAGCCCTATGCTGGGAAAGACTACTGCAGAGGCTTCCAGTGTTCGGCACTGCAACACGCTGCTGACATATCCTGATTTGGCTAACATTTTTTCAACAGCATAAAATGTAGAAACTGAAGGAAAATAATGCTGTTGCACTGTTTACTTGCAGCTTGCATCCTCATCCAACAGATCTGAATAAATTTCCGTAAGTCATTCTGAGTAAACACACAGGATTGGTTCAGCAAGCGAGCATTCTCAATAAACTATGTGAGGATTCAGTAACTGCTTGCACAGTCATAAAAGTCTGCCACGCTGATGGCTAACAACTTAGCATCTGCTGTGTGCTTGCTGCTCCGTGTTGCCTTTGTGCTGATCTAGCAGCTCTCCAGACATGATTTGTCATCACTGTCTGTGATGTTGCTAAGTGTCTGCGAGGCTCCACAAACCTGCTTTGCTCAGTGGGAGCTGAGCGCTCTGACTGCTGTGCAACCCAAGCAATATGTCCGCTTTTCAATTTCCAAAAGGAAAATGTGCCTCTTTAATTCAGTCCTATGGTAATGACAAAGCAAAGGAGTTCTCTTAGTCAACTCTCTTCCATCTGACATGCTCTTCTAGGGTTTTTGAGCCGCTCAAAAAAAACGATTTCCTTTATTAAGCCTTTGTTTTCTTTTTCTATTATCTCAGGTCGGTTACACTTTGTGGTCTAAATATAGGGTGCTATCTACCATCAGGACCATCCAGCCCAGGTGGCCTGAATTACAGTTTGTATAGGTCGCCCCCGAAGCCTGCCGTTTTTCCGGCATTGTCCCGATTGCGAGGCCCTCTAACTCGGCCTATAAAACATGATGCAAAGCTGATGAGAAGCCCCAAGGCCTCTGCCGTAACTGTCCAAACACATTATCTTTAGCAGGCATCTCCTGGACACCCGCAGTATTTCAGGCGTGCTGTATTTTCTGTTAATTGAGTCGGTTTCGCCACCATCCCCACGGAGGGAAATGGGGGGGGGGGGGGGGACGCAAGAGCACTGTGATGGCAGCCACGGAGAGCCCCTGGACAGCTGCCGAGTGACTGGACTGTAAATTCACCTGTAAAAGTGACCCTGAGACTCAAAGGGGCTGTGGACGGGCATTCTAATCAGACGGCAGGCAGGTGAGAGCGAGCAAGCGATCGGCAGGACTCACAGAGCCTCCTGAAAGCAGCACTCTACACTTCTCAAGGTTACAGGGGATAGAGAGAGGACAGAGAGAGAGAGAAGCAGTCGCTGTGGGGAGAATCTAATGGAATCAGACTCATGTGTCGATAAAATTAGGATTATCGTATAGCGCCAGACTTTTTTGCTGTTGATAAAACTGGGATTAAGGATGGTTGAGCAGCTGAGGACAGGACGGTAATTCAACATGCTGTCTTAAAGCAACAAATGGAGTCTGTGCACAGTACAATTAGTGCAGCAGAATTAAGTTCATGGAAAATGAATGAAGACCAAATTTCACATTCTGGTAATGTGCATTGTGTTACACAGTGAACAATGAAGCATGTGTTATTGTTTTATGTACTGAGCAGCAATGTTTTATAATTAATCCCCTCGCTCTGTGAATTTGCTGTACTCAGTTCTATCTCTGATGCCATTGTCTGCACTGTGTCGCACACTGTGTTTGGAGCTCATTTCCTTAAAAAATGGAAAAGTGTCAGGGGTCTTCCCACAAAAAAAGTGTCAGGGGTCTTCCCACAAAAAGTGTCAGGGGTCTTACCACAAAAAAGACAGAGGAGAAGAAAAGAAAAAAGTTGAGCAGGTTTTCACATTTCCATATATTAGCTGGAAACACTACACTTCAAAAAAGGGGTTTTCAGCTCAAGTTGTTTTAGAACTGTTTTAGTATGCAGAGTGAATGCTAATGCCTTTGTGTCCTGTGTAGGTTGCAGCCTTCTCCTAATGCACTGATGAAGAGGGAGTCTATGGCCAGATGAAATCTCAGGGATCTTAGAGGCTGCGACATAAAACTGGGCTACAAAGGAATCTTAAAAGACCCCTGGACCAATTACTGTTGTACAATTCAGGAGGCGTGCTTGAAAACAGCAATTTAATCAAAGGGTGCAAAAAGGCGTCAATTGAAGATTGTTTCTTAGGACTGCTAATGCAATTATGAATTTGCCACAGCTTTCCCTGATAGCTCAACTCTGGCACTTCAAGAGAAATTAATGATGTGTGTGTGTTTGTGTGTGTGTGTGTGTGTGTGTGTGCTGCATCTGTTAATTGTGCACAGCAATCATGTGAGACACACAAACACACGCACACACCATCACTACCAGAAAAATATGCTTTGAAAAATGAAGCTAATCAGTCTCAGTTGCACCAAATAACCCAGGGGTTTTCAGCCATCAAATGATCCAGCAAGCTCCGTTTGGGCCAGAGGTCACTGACATGAAATGTCCCTGGTCTTTATCTACAGTGCTGTGACATGATCATAACCCCAGAGGAACACATCCCATTGACACACAGACATCCGGGTGAAACTGAAGGGTATCTAAACAAGCACAGGAGAGCTCCCTTGCTTATCATGGTGGATGGACTAGAAGTCTACAACAGCAAATTCAGATGGCTGATATGGGTGACAGCAGCATGTGAATTTGCAGTGCACATTTTAACACATGCACACACACACACACACACACACACACAAACACACACACACATACAGAGAGAGAGAGAGTTTTGCCTAAATGGATACAGCACATCAATATGAGAGGAGATTTTTTCGTCGCACATGTGCAACTTCACACACAGCTGCAAATACTGAGATAAAAATCACACACACACACACACACACACACACACACACACACACACACACATACACAGATACCCACACTCACAGACATACCTGTATACACTCATGTGCATAGTCATGGACACTCTGACACACACACACACACACACACACACACATACATACGTACAAGGCTCTAAAGCCTTCAATTCCTCTTGGAGGGCAGTAGAGTTAATTCTGGGTAAGAAACGATTCTTCCTCCATCACTGGACAATTACAATATTTATGAGAACAGGCTGTGATAGAAAAGAGCATTTTATTCCATTCCTTTATCTCCCTGCTCTTCGTTTTTTTTTTTTTTTTTATGGAGATTTATTTTAATGAAAGCTCGGCAGAAAATCATTCAAGCGTTTTTCAGTGTAATTCTACAACACAATGACATGAATAAATATAGGCTGACCACCTCAGTTTTTAAAAGAATGAAAAACACACACACTCCCTCACACACACCTCTGCATTCACACAGACACATGCATGCGCACACATCACTCATAGAACATGAGATTGAGGCAGAGTGTGGTTTTATTTTAATCCCTTTGCTTATGGTCTCTGCAATAAATGATCATTAAATTGGCTGAAAATTAAATGTTCACGCTGACCTTTCAGAGAATAAACGACGGTGCAGAAGTCGTAGGAGTAATGAATGGGACAGTGACAATGATGCTGTTGGTAAGGCTAATGTCCTCGCTATGAAAAGCCTAATTGACTATGCCTCTGATAGCTATCATTCTGCAGCGAGTTACAACTGATTTAAATCAAAGACACGTGTCAGACGCTGCGAGACTCACGACCACCGCATAGGCGACGTGAATCACAATTACTGTACGGCATCACCAAATGGCCAGGCGCTGGCATGCACGCACACGCGCCCGCAAACCTAATCACCCAGGGCCACAGCAGCTGTCAAGCCACGTCAGCAAAATCCCCCTACACCCACACCCCTCCCCACTGCCACCACCACCACCACATGCCCAGCATTGCATCAATTTCCGCAGAGACCGTGGTAAAGTGGAGGAGTATGACTGGTCTGCATGAGCAAATGAGGGCAGTGGGGCCTGTTTTAGCCTTGCCCGTGGCTCACTCAGTCTCTGCACCACTTTCCAAAAAGGCTTCCCACTCTGACAAGTGCATTTTGTAAGGGAAGATTGGTACAATGGGTTCATCACGACTGCTGGGTGAGTCACGGACTGTTCACATTCAGGAGGAATTGAAGGAGGGTTCACTCCAAAACTCAGTTACGGTGTCGCCACAAGTGATGAGCCTGGCAGAGCTTTTCAGACTTCAAAGCCCCCCGCCTCTGTTCCCCCCACGGTGTCAAAGCAAATTGCTGTTGGTTGAGGTTCTTTTTCCCATTGACGAGCTCAGGGCTTCATAAGCCACACGGCACTGCGGAATCTGGCCACGATTCTGCACGCCTCTCTATCACCATTCGGCATGGCCCTTCTGAGCCATCAGCACAGAGGTTTTTTCCACCCCTTTCCGGAAGATTCCCCTCTCTCTCAACTTTCAAAGCTTTCATTTGGAGGTTGCCAGAGCAACAGCACCTCGGGGCAGAGTCTACTGTTTAACCTCCAGAGGCCTCACTATAAACAGCATTTGCTTTCGAAAGCCCCACACAGCTCAGGCCATTAGCAGTCTATCCACTCCATCAGGCCAAACACGTCCAGTGGTATGACTGCCGGCAAATTTAGATGTGTCGGCTCTGTCATTATGGATTATATATGGTTTTCAATCTAAACAAAACTGATTTAAAGAAAACGTCAGTGGGCCACTTTGAAGAGCCAAAATGTAATCACGTCTAAAATATTACAGCTTAATATATCATGAGCAGTTACTATGCAATGGATGTTGAAGATATGCACTGGCAGATATGAAGGCATCATTCCAAGTGTGCCATTCTCATTTGTTGGCAACATAAAGGATGAGTCTCATATAATGTACAACGATGTCCATTTTGAATGTAAGTGAGTTGTGCTGTTATATGGAATTAACAAACGTGGGGGAGGCCAAAAAAAAACTCACACAACAATGTGAATGTGAAATGACTGATAGCTGTAATATGTATTCCAAAAATTATGACATTAATATGAAGAAGAATTCACACAACTATTAATTTTGACGAATTTGCTGTAGGTCAATTAAGTCAAATGACTTTGCAGATGAAATGTATAGGCCTATGTCTACCATAAATAAATGGAACATATGCATGAGAAAAAGTGTTATTGTACTATGGTGGGGCACATCATCAATTTTTGTATGGATGTCCACCAAAGTCTGCGTGCTTCTTGTTTCTTTAAACCTATTCCTAATGGGTTATTTTTTTGTGATTTTACTTGATGTTTCATCCAGGCTAGATGAGTACCCCCTCCTCACACACACACACACACACACAGAAAAAAACATAGAGAGAGTGAAGGGTTAATCCATTTAGCTCTTTGGAATCAACTCATTATGTTTGGTTCAAATGTGTTGTTAAAACTTTCATTATGCCAGGCTACAATGTGTCATAAGTCTGTAAAATTAAAAAGAAACTGTTTTGTTCTGCCAATGTGTTCCACAAGAAAGTTTGAATAATAATTGGCCTCTACATTCATTATATTGTATTTGACCAAGTAGCTTAGAGTAGCTTTAAGAAATGAAAATGAGTTGATGAGCCTAATGAAGCCCTGCCAAGTGGGATGCACCATGGGCAAGAAGGAACCCTTATCTCCTAGCTGACATGTGTCCACTGATTTTTTTACATACATACATCTAAACCATCATCGCTATTGATCCCAGAGAGGCTTTTGTGCGTGTGTATGTGTGTGTGTGTGTGTGTGTGTGTGTGTGTGTGTGTGTGTGTGTGTGTGCGTGCGTGCGTGTGCCTGTGTGTGTGCATGTTGTGTGTCACGCTCTACAAGGTAAGGTAGCTAATATTTATTGCTTTGCTGTGATTTGGCTGACCAACTCGCCTACTCTAAAGTAATCTTCTTGTGATGTTTACGCAGGATCAGTGCAGAGATTTATCAGGAGGCTCAAACCTCATCTTGCTCTTTGTACACTCTGCCTTTGAAGTTCTATTTGCATTGGAAAATAACACAAGGCTGAACAGATTCAAACAGAGCAGTGCTGGGAGGATGCACAATATCTGAGATTGTGTGTGTGTGTGTGTGTATTTGTGTGTGTGTGTGTGTGTGCGTGTGTGAGAGAGAGAGAGAAAATGCCTTTATGTGTTTTTTTTTAAATCCTCCCATTCTCTGGCTCCTGTAACGCTTAAAGAATTTCACAGCATTTCCAGTTGTTTGCTTCAGCTCTTTCTCCAAGGCTGAGCAGAATGTTCAAATAATTTATTTCCCACACTTATTCCACTAACAAGAAAGGTAAAGACCATGTCTGCTTTTACAACGTGGAAATGAAAGTAATAAGCCAGTAATGTATAGCTAGTGACGGCTAATGAACAGTTAGAATTACACTCTGCAAACACTCTGCCATCTGGACAAGGCCACACAGACTTGCTCTTAGCTTCCCCACAGATTCACTCAAATCTCTCACCTTAACAACCCTCTCACTAAGACTACAGTGGCACAGCAGGTTGCACAAAAGGAAAGCATCCAGAAGGAATTACTGTACATTACATTACAACTTGGTAAGATTTCAGTGTTCAGATACATAGGAGAGGAGTTCAATTCCATGCAGTTAAACGGCATGCAGAACACAGTTATGGTTGGTTGCAACAGCATGTTGTACCTGGGATGTGTGAGGGCTTTCTATTATGGTACAAAATGCCCAATTTAAGAGCCAGAGTAATAAAGACATCAAGAAAACAGCCTTCATAAAAAAGTTAAGACCTGTTAATTTAGGCCTTATAAATAAAGTCAGTGTGAGTGAGACCTGTAAATATATAAAAATTTGTTAGCTTGTATAATAATATAAGGTTGTCAAGCAATTTAGAAAATAATTAATTACAAGTTTTGTGATTAATTAACCAAAATTAAGTTCATAGCCCTGTGGTGAGAACCATTCAAAAACCGCCAGTTTTCTCATTAGTGTTAAGTATGTATTCTACTTTCATTAATCATATAAACGCCATCTTCAAGGATGTGTTATGAAATTAAACCACATCTCCTTCAGAGGAAAGAGTTACTTGCAAATCCAACAACCCTATTTGTGAAATGAGTGTAGACAAGAACACATAAGTATTACTCTGACAATTATCTAAATAATAAAAACCAAAGAAAATGGGACATTATTTCAATATGTGGGTCACAGGAAAAGGCTTAAAATGCCTGTGCAATAGGCCTAAATCCCCTATAATGCCTGTAATTTAGCAATGCTGAAGACTTAGCTTTGACACAAACCATATGTACCACTTTTTATGATACAGTGTTCTAACTGTAAAATACTTTGTGTACATTTTTCGGTAGGCTGGTACGTAGGCTTACTGAAGAATTTCCTCTGCTGTAAGGCAGCTGGTGTGTAACCAATGCTTGGAACGTACCCAAACAACAGACTGTTGGGATTTAAGGGCTGAGGAAATACACAAGACTCAATGTTGATTCATTTCAGTTCTATTGTGAATTATATCTGACTTCACAAGTCAATTGATTTATATGGCAGTTTTCATTAAGTCAGAACTTCCCATGCGAGTTTCTATTTGTGAGCTTGGATTCCAATCATTTCCGCTCTTTCCTGCTCTGGTCCTCCTTATATATTTATTTAAAACAAATAAGATTAGACTTAAAAACCATCACTGTCATCAGTGCAAATGACTGCTTCAGGATTCTGTCCAGAGATGAATATTTAATTACAAATGTAATCCACCATATGGGGACGAATGCACCTGGACAGAAAGACGTCTGATATCTATACCTGATTCCTGTATAGAGACAGCCACGCACAAGGAACATATGTGAGGAAGATCAAAGGGGAGGCAATAAATATTAAAACATATGGAAAAAATAAACAACAGATGGAGGTCATCGGTCTCCTTAGAGTCCGGTGAGATCACAATGTCCTGTGGCTGACAGTAATGTACACATTATTATTCAAGCTAACGCTCATGTCTCTTTGTTGGAGATCACCATAAAAGGCACACTAGGCAACGTTTTTAGGAAATTTGTCAGCTTCATCACTTTGATGGTCAAATGGCTCATTACGGGGTGAATGAAGGCTCTCACCCATTTTTAGCATAGGTTCTACAGTTAGTACACTTGCAGTATCTGAAACACCGGGTCGAGGACACAAAACTGAAAGTAAATGAAATTGCATTTATTACTGGCTTGTCATCACTGGTTCCTATTCATTGGTTTGCAAGTAAATTCACCTGAATTGGTGAGAATGTACAGTGTTGTTGCTATTTTTTCAAATAATCGGCAACTGTAGAGGGAGCTTAGAGATAAAAAAAAATGCAGTCTTGCCTGGTGTGTCTTTAAGAATCTTCAAAGAGGATCACCCCACCGCTGCTAACATAGCCAACATCAGAGTTAGCCATGACAGAGCAGTATACTGTGCAAGAGACATAAGATTTTCATATCATGAGTAATGGGATTTCTACCCAGCATGCCCATGGAAAGGAGAGAGGAGCCAGGACTGTGTTGTGGGAGTAGTGTTTTGAGACAGGCTTTTTCAAAAGAGGTGTTTGTGTGTGTGTGTGTGTGTGTGTGTGTGTGTGTGTGTGTGTGTGTGTGTGTGTGTGATGGATTACCCCGAGATGTGAGAGGGTCAGATCAATTCCTAGATAGAGGGCACATTGTTCTCCCATGGCCAGTTTTACGGTGACCACTTATCAGACAGCCCCTGCTTGCCTGCCTGCTCTGCCTGCCCTCCTTGTGCCTCTGTGGTGCCAGTTCTGGAAACATTAAACACAGTGGTCAAAGTGTCCGCCTTACTTGAGCCTCCTCAAGGGCTAAATTTAGCTCTCAATCTCCCCCAAAACACAAAACAACTGCACTAAACCCTAGCTTGAGTGCCACTCCTTCAGTTTATACTCATGGATGATTCATTTATGTTATAGGGCACTCGACAGAACCTATAGATTATTGAAGTAATTATATGATGGCTGTCAAGAGGCTCAGGGGAGCCTCTCATTTAAAGCCGCAACACCTGAATGGGAAATAAAAAATAATGTTTCGTAACGGCGCAAAGCACACAGGCTTTCATAAAGGCTGGATATTCTCGCAGGGGGGTCAGTGTTGTAGCTGGACAGCAGGTCAACAGGGTGCCTCTCCTGTAAGAGTCTCTTGTACAGAGAGCCAGGCCCACTCCCCTCCCCTTTCCTTTTCTCTTTCTTTCTCTCTCTCTCTCTCTTGCTCTCTCTCTCTACTGCTCCCAAACCCCACACATAATCAGCTTGTTACTTTTAGCACCACTCTGTCTCAAGGACCATTCACTGGATGCAGATGCACAGCACTCACAAACACATTGTATGGCCCAACCTAAGGCAAACAAAACAAAGGGTACATTTTGTTTTGCAATAAGATCATTGTCTATAAACAACAATGTTCTCATAATTTTTCACCCGTCAGTCTATGAAGTTCCACACTTGAAATGAAACAGGCTTCCCATATGATAACTTTGCCAATGCACTCACTTTAACAATCCTGTTACAAGCCACAGTATCTTACCAGTGTAATCTGCTATATCAAGCTGACACATAATTTGATAGATAAATCAATAAATTGTATAAGCATCTGTAAAGCCTTTTGTTTGTATATTGCATTGTTTGTTAGCAGTGTCTAAAACCAAATACCTTACATGGCCATCAAATTCTTTATTGGTGCCAAATTCCAGTAGAATTTCAATAGAATATTGTGCCAATAGAGAGTGAGGTGTTAGTTTCCTAAAAGCATAGTTGCTAGCCAGTTAGTTGACAGTGGGAGTTGCTTACTTGGATAGAAACTATGCTTTTGAGAAATAGACACACCTGATTCTGATGTGCCCTCTTGACCTCACATATCATAGCCCTGTGTTGTTGGGGAATTTGCAAATGTTTGTATATTGTAAGAACCCAGGCACTTCTTGACACACTGCAGGTAAACTTCCCGTACTTTATTGCTTAAACAAGTTTTTACGAGTTGCTGTTTGAGCCACAACTCACGCTTTTAATAGGGCATTAATAATAGGCATTGACAGCACCAACCTTTCTCACTCACTTTGCACATGTGCCACAGCACTTGGCGAGTTTGAACAATGAGGTTGTAAATATACAGACATGGATATCATTGCCTTATACATTATATACATTTTAAAATGGAATGGTTTCAGGTTTTTTTATTATTTTATTTGGCAGATATTTGTAATGACAGTGAACACTTAAATTGTTCCTGTCACAATCACATCACTAAAAGGAGACTTTTAGACCTGCTAGCAAAGGGGGTCATCATACTAGGCCCTGTGTATAAACATCCCATGGCAGTTCATTGTTCAAGGGAATGAAGAGTACGCTGTGTGAAGATAACATCACGGTGGCACACATTCCTTACTGCACCGATTAGACTGAGATGCCTCTCTGAGATATGGGGGGAGACTCTAAGCTGTTTTGAGTGTAAGAGAGTCCACATTAAGCCTGCGGAAGACCTCATTAGTTGTGTAGGCAAGGAGAATGCGGGTGACTTCCATCAGATGAGCTAATGTGCAGGAGCCATACTGCACTCATTACACCTCTGGGCAAGATAAGCCATCCATAAAATAAACAGGTATCAGCTACACACATGCACACTCAAACCTACACACACACACACACACATACACACATACAGGCACACACTCTACAGAGACACTACAGAGACACCAAAGACACCAGAGTGCACACAGGCACACAAACAGGCACATGTGCACAGAGATTTACACAAATACAAACACACACATACACACACACACACACACACACACACACACACAAAGGAAGACACAAAGGTGCCTGTGTGCACACAAACAAGCTCATTGCATGTAACCATACAAACACAGTGACACACACACTCACCCACACGCCTGGCAGAGAGATTCTCACAAGCCCAAGCAGGGGGGAATCAAAACCGGATGACTCCTGGCTCAGGCTTCCTACGTACTCTTATTTCCCAGCCGAGGTTGAGAGCACTTTTGATGTGCAATGCACACAGTGAACTCCCCTGAAGATGTGGTTGAAGGAGAAACATCAGGGGAGCGCCATCAAGTAGGCTCAGACAGAAAGAAAGAGAGAGGGAGACAGGATGTGTGTGTGTAAGAGAGAGAGAGAGATAGAGAGAGGGAGAGAGAGAGAGAAAGTGGAAGTAGGTGGGGAAAGAAGCATCTATCTGCCTCAGCTGGACCCAGCTCAGCAGAAATGACACCCCAGTGAGCAGGTTCCCTGGGAGAGAGTGACTGATCTGGGTCTTTACAAAAATGACACAATTTGGCACAAAAAGAGAGAGAAAAGAAAAAAGAGGTATGAGTTATTTACCTTTACAGTTCAAAAATACAGCAGCACCTTCAAGGCCTACACATGCACATGTTTAAGGCTATCATATGTGTTTTTCTTTTTGGCCAACAGAGTAAATGGACTGCATCTACATAGTGCTTTTCTACTCAACATGCTCTACAGTGTATGCCTCACATTCACCCATTCATGCACATGCATTCACGGTGGTGGAGGCTGCCATGCAAGGTGCCAACCTGCCACCAGGAGAAATTTGGGGTTCAGTCTCTTGCTCAGAGACACTTTGATGGGGTCCGGCAGAGTGGAGCTTGAACCTGCAACCCTCCTGCAATCCTCCTGCAACCTCTACCACATGTGCCACCATTGCCCCAATCAGAATAGGTACTGTGCATGTGGTTTAGAGAAACAGGTGCCTAGATCCAAATCGACACACATGTCGTAGTGCAACAGAAAAAGTAATTCCACCTCCTCCGTGTTGAGCTTGCTGAAATATCTCTTGCATAACAGTTCTCTTAGAAATTGACTTACTTGAACCCAGCCACACTCTGCCACTAGCATTAGAATACTGAACACGTGGAGAAACCCCAGCAAATTGCTTAATAGATGGAAGATGACCATGGGTTAGAGTAATTTGACACCTAATTTGCTCTGTGTGTAACTGCAGGTTTTTGAAGTACGGAGTATTTTAAGAAGACCTCATTAAAATTCATTCATTTCCAAATCCACATGAGCAAATGGCCCTGCTTAAAAACACTTGCATTTGTTTTAAAAGAGCTTAATGAGTGAATGCCTTTCAATTACACCACATTTGACATGATTCTTAATTACACAAATAATGAGTGCTGATGGGAAAATTTGCACCCTTTTTCTAAGGCTCTTAGGTTTTTTGTTGTTTTGTTGTTTGTTATTGAGAGCAAAATAAAGGAAATAAGCTACAATAAGCTACAAAAACAGGATCTAAGATACATGGCGAGAAGTCAGCCATCAGTTGAGAATAATGCACCGACATAAAACAAATTGCTCTGGTCTTTTGGGCTCCCAACAGCACCCAACATGTTTCCCCAGCGTACAGGAGCAATCCTTCGGCTCTCCTAATTCCCCTCCATTAGTGGCACTGTTTGGAGTGACAGAGCGAGCCCGAAGGGGATTGGAAGGAAACATAAGCCTCTTAAGATCCATGAGGTCTGGACGAGTGCTGGGGGGGAAATAAATAGATAAATAAAAATGAGATTCGCAGCAGTGGTGCTGCTTCTCTCCCATCTGGCCCGGTTGCGTAATTACTGGGCTCAAATCAGAAATCAAAGCCTCTGAGTGAAGAAAATAAAGTGACATTGAGGAAGTGCTGGTATTTTGGGTTGTTAAGATGTCACGTTGGCAACCCTCGAGCCGCCAGGCCCACAAATATGATTAAATGTGCTGTGTTTTCAGTCGATTGCTTTTGTGCTTTTTTATTTTTGTGCTCAATGGAAATATCTCATTAAAATGCATTGACTTTGGCTCTGTGTAAACGTCCTTGAAGTTCTCTCTCTCTCCCTCTCTCTCTTTCTCTGCCTCCCCCCACCACCACCAACACCAACAACAACAACTTTTGATACACGAAGGCTCTCAAAGCCTTTTTCGCTCTTGTCAAGACCATTATTAAATAAACCTCAACAGGCACTCCTTGGCAAAGCATACCAGGAGCCAAAAAATATGTCTAGTGACTGAGCCACACAAAGATCAACATGTATATTTAAAGAGCCATGCTGCTTCACACATGGGGGGACAAGCATTCTCTCCAGCCCTTTTGTCTGCATATCAGAAGGCAGGATCCTGGTCTTTGGGAAAGGCATCACTGCGCCTCCGTAACAAATAAATTAACGAGAATGAGTCCCCGAGAATCAATTTTCAGCACCTTGATTCCATCTGTTCACTCACAGTTTCTGCCTCAATTAGCAGGCCGACAGGGGGTAGGGTGGTGGAGTGGGGGGTGGGGGGGGGGCTTCTGGGTAAGATTCATACCATCTGAGCACTCGTCTCTCTCCCTCATTCCTCTCTCTCTCTCTTTCTGTCTCATTCCTGCAACCCCCGCCTACTCTCTCTCACATTGAGACACCTCCCCGCAACTCCCCCCCACCCGTCCTGTGCCATGCGCCGAAGAGACAGACTCACAGGGGGGAGCTGGGAAATAAGCCCAGCAAGGCAATTACCTCTTACAGAGGGGCCGCCCACCCTCCTGGTCGCTAACAAGCTGCTAAACACTGCCACCGCAACGCCACAAAACAGTAGCCGGCTGGGGCGGGCATCCTAAAGAGAAGAGCAGATACCACACCCTCGTGGGAGCACACATGTTGTTATTCCACTTTGTTTGTTTTAAGGGCTAAGGCCCAGGGGTTCAAACCTGTGAGTAAAAAAAAGTGTGATGGATCCACAGGTGTGTGTCTAAAATTGCATGCAGACATGAGTATGTTGGCCTAACAGTGGCATAAACATTCAACTGAATGGAGGACATGAACGATTACACTTTTATACAGTTTTTCTTGATCCCTAAAGAGCTTAACATTGACAGTAAGGACACTTACTCTATAACTAACACCCACCTTGATGATGGATGTGACAGCTGCTATTACTGGCTGTCTCGGGGTGAGGTCGTGCATGGGGTAGAGGCAGGATATGTGGATATCTGCTCCAGACAATCCATGTCATCCCAACTGACAAAGCCTTACTGACCCCAGAACATGAATCTTTCCGCATCTGCCTGTCACAGCACTCGTATTCGTGCCAGTTCAGGACCCAATCTGATCCTAGGTCAGCCACTGAAATATGCTCTCATGATGTATGACAACACACAAGTATACTCAACAAAGGGAAGAAAGACAAAACTCTCACTTGAAAGCTCAAGGACAGGATGTGTTAAATTGTATGCTCCCTTGAGCACCAGACATTTCATATTCTAACTCTAAGCACTAATTTCACAAAGCGTATCACTGCCCACTCAACTCTCTAATTAACATTAACTACACATCCACTCTTCCATCTGTTTTCAGTTGATGCAGGTAGTGCTGAAAGGGATATAGATATGGACAGTGTGTGTGTGCATGCGAAAGCGGAACAGAGAAAGGATGTGTGTGTGCATTGGGAGAGAGCGCGATAGACAGAGAGAAGGAGGGAGAAGCACCTGCACCTGTGTGTCTGTTATGTGTGTGTTTAAATGGTTGTGTGGAGGCCCCTGTCAATATTCCCTGTGTCAAAAAGACTGCAGTATTGATTTTGTGAGGTTCTCTATTTTTTCTTATGAAACAACATTGGTTCCAAATCGATGCTGTGCATGTGCTGTTTGGAGACACTGGTAGCTCTATGACTTTCATCATAACAGTCCATCCAGGATTACTGTTTGGACACAATTCTTACAGCGAGCCGACAAGCTTTGGACAGCACTCAGACTTCTTGTCTTCTTTGTTTCCATATATTAATGCAGTGAAGTCAATTTAATGTATTGCTGGCAATGCTCCCAATAACTCATAATAAGAAAGCATAAACATGTTTTATGCAAATGCCTTTCAAATTTGAAACAGAAAATGTCTCATTTACATAGGCATTTAGACACAGCGCTTTCAGTAGCTTTGGCGAAGCACCTTTGGCAGGGACCGTGAGGCCGCAGCTGTGCTGTGGGTCTTCATGAACTACTCTCCAAAGTCCTCCTTCTGTACCTGGATCTGCATGGCACACACATAGGCTCCATTGGGTGCCTGTGTGTGTGTGTGTGTGTGTGTGTGTGTGTGTGTGTGTGTGTGTGTGTGTGTGTGTGTGTGTTTTCTCCTAAAGGCCCTCAGCTCACAATCAGTCCAGCTGGACAGGGTAATATGTGTGAGCTGCCCACTCTTGAGCTGAACTAAGAGTGCTCCATGAGTTTCACATGCACTTGGGACACCTGGGACACTCAAGGCTGGGTGAAAAACAGCCCTGAAGGCACTAAGACATTATGTGCTTCAGGCAATTGGGACGCAAGGTTAAACCTCAGGTCCAAGGTTCTTTGTGTGCACACATTTTCATCCATCAACTCTGATCATCTGAACCATTACAGAGAGATGGCAATGCAATGCTTTTGTTAAGTTGGAAGCAGTCAGGTGAACAGCTGTGCCAGCCTTTTTTCTGGATGTAACACATGGACATGTCAGCCTAAGTTTCCAGTTTTGGGCTTTGTCAGATTTACTGTTGGGTCCTTGCCACTGCTGTGATCTTTTCTTGTAGTGTATTTGCCAGATGGCTACCTGAAGAATATGTCCAAGTGGTTCCATACTTAGATCCAGTGGATCTAGTTGAAGAAGGCCACTGTGCTTGTCTAAGCAATGACAAGGGTTGTGTAACCTTCAGAGCTGGTGCATAATTCAACCATTTAAATAAAGTCTATAACACAGTCAACAAATGCTAAACGATTTACTTAAGTTATCTTTTATTTGCTTGCAGTGTATTCATTGTTATTCAACACATAACTGTTATTTTTCACAGACAGCGAGCACTTAATCCATCATAATATACAACTAAAGCCTAAAGTATTGCACAGCACATTTGAAAGATTTAAAATAAAATTGTCCTCTGTCTGTAGAACAGCATTGGAATACAAGATATGAGGGTAGAGGCAGGCTGGTTAACTGGGCATTTATGACAGCTTGGAACCAAAGTAATCAGACTCTGAGTATTTTTGTGAATAGGTTTTCACACATGCTACATGAAATACCTAGGCTGCATTACATTATTATATGTTTAGATAAAACTAATAACAAAACATCCAATTTATCTCAGAGCTTAATTGACAAAACCCAAAACAAAGCATTAACAAAAAACTTTAAGCAATTACAGTGAAAATCAAATTGAAATTGATTATTTCTCAATAGAAATAACTGTGACATTATAATGCCCCCGCCAACCAAATAGTTTCAAACAAAGCCATTTTACATGCAGACAGCAGGAAAAATATCTTCAGTTTGTATGATTGGATACATCTCAATGAATGAATGATGGCAGCTTTCATTTTAGATTCAGAAAGCACAAGTCCTGCCCACACACCCCAGTCCCACCTCCATTATTTCAAGTCAATTATCTGGATTTGTTTATAAACTCAATTACTGAACCAGAGAGTGGGACTGATGACTGAAATCACCTGCTTTAGCACTTGTCAATGGCCTCTCATTTCCTAAACATGAAGTCCTGTAATTACACTGAGTAGGAATGTGCCCAATGTGTGTGATGGGCAAGCATTTTATGTGTGACCTACAGAGTGCAGAGGGTATACATTTGGATTGGACATTTGCACTCCTTTATCGTGGTGCATTTGTGTATTGTGTTGTGTTTCTTTTGTTTGTTTGTTTTTCAAGTTGAAAGTTCCTTTTGATAACTTTCATAAGGTCTTTTCATAAAGTTTCACTTTATACACAGCTGTGTTTTGTTTAATTTAGCTGTATGCATTACAAGCAACCCTGTAATAGTATACTCACTGAACAAAAGCAAAGAGAGCAACCCAGATAGTCATTTCCTTAATTTCCTCTTTTGAAGTGTTCTGAGGGTTCACTGATAGCAGGATGAAAGGGTTTGTTTTTATCAGACATCATCACTGTCTGGACCAGTCTTCTCATATCAAATGTTAAAACAACATAATCAGATACCATACTAAGCTAAAATGTCAGACTAGGCTTGTCTCCTCCAACTGGTACAAATATGTGTAAAAATGGCCCATAGACAACATTACACACTGTGTTTTGTAGAAAGTATTGATCTCTAAGATGGCCCCAGATTTACAAAAGCAGGGGTAAGTTCTGGAATCAATTAACAGCAGTATGTCTTGGGTTGCTGGGGTGCTGTAGAATGAGGCTTGGTGCAATTAGCACTGCATCACCCTAGTTGTTTTTACTGACAACTGACAAGAATGTGACTGTCCATTTATGGCTGACTTCTGCTCCAACATCATCATTTTTTTCCAGGCACTTCATCACAGTATAGCCAGGGCCATTTGCGCATAATCATTATTTCCGCAGGGCAATAATGATAGCCATTTGCCTGTGCTGTTGCTGGAGGGACATTCCTATAAACCACCAGGGCTTGTTATTCCTTTCTGTTTACCTTGTTTGTCTTGTGAAAATACAGGCATTAATCTCATGAATACACATAATATGTGGGATTAATCCTTTTTTTCCATCAAATCCAGTGATAATTAACAATGTGTTTATGAGATCAGCTCTTTAATAAAAACAACAGCAACAACAGCAATGAAAAACATGCAAGTCATGTTTGAGCAGAGTCTGTTGAAAGCTGTTGCCATGGCAGTAATCTGTTGTGGGACACATGTCTGTAAAGCTTTGCATGGTGGGCAACAATATCTTTGCTTTTTTGCTTTTCAGCGAGTAGCTTTTTTAGTTCATTATTAAGTGCCTGTAGCTGTGTTCAGATACGACAGAGTATTTCATGCATCTGTTCTGATTCTGTACATTACTGGCTGACTGTTAATTTTCAAAATGCAGTATAGGTATTTTTGTATTTTAGGTAAGGTAAGGTATAGGTAAGTTTTGTATTTACCCCCACTAGATTTATTAGGGTTTCCACTGTAATTGGAAGCCACATATAAAACCATAAATATCCTAAATTATGAAGAGAACAGAAGACAAGTGTTGCTTGGCACTGATGAGAGTAAGGTCAGCACACAGGTGAAAGATGGCCAGCCCTTCAACCCTTCTGCCAACCCCCCGTGTCAAAATCCTTATCAATATGCACAAAGTCATGCAAAGTGAGCTGGCTATGTCCAAGGGCAGCCAACTTTGTGTAAGAAACTTTGGTGTGCACACGTGCCTCACAGTCCCTGTTGCAAGCTTTGATCACTACCCTCAGGTTTGCCTTTTGTGTTGGCTCAGTGGGAGCATACTTTATAGGCCGAGAAATGGCTCCATCCTCTTTTACTCCGCCAGCTTTTTTTCCCCCTGTTGTTGCTGTCCTCTTGGTCTTTTATCATCTCTATGCTGGTTCTGTTACAGCTGCTGCTGCTGCCTCCGTAGTCTTCTGTATGTCCGTATCCACAAAGAGCTGTAATCTGGCACAGCTGGAGGGTTTTTTTTCGGAGTCAGAGACACTACCCTAGTCTGTCCGTGGGCAGCAAGGAACAGGCGGCAAAAACAACCCGGTGTGCTAAAAAATCACTGCAAACCCACCATCTTACAGTGTTGCATAACATAAACACTGGACGGGTGAGAACAAAGACATATTGATCAGTTTGAGACACAGTGCCACATTATTCAGAGAGCACAGTTGCCTGAATCATTGGCACAATAGCACTGCCAAATTTTCACATATGGGCATGTATTTGTGTGTCTGTGTGTGTGTGTGTGTGTGTGTGTATGTGTGTCTGTTTGTGTGGTTTAGTGTGGTGTAGTGTAAGGTTGTCACTGACCAGCCTGCTCAGTCTCAACAAATGACTTCCCTGTGCACCACTGCCTCCCTGTTTGCATAGTCTATGTTTGCATAATCTATCTATCTCAGTGCTTCTCTTGCACCAGCGTGCACTCGCAGGCCCGTGCTGGTCAGATCATTCATTATGCAGTTTAAGGCGGGCCACCTGCAGCCACGGGTGAGCAGGCCCATAAACATGGAGTTGAGGAGCCTGTCAGCCCCCAACCACAACCACCTCCCCGAACCACCATCAACACACACCCAGCCAACCCCCCCACCACCTCCCACCTACCCAATCAACCAAACACCCTCACACACACCCTCTGTTTCCACCCCCACCCTCTACCCAGCCATCCATCCAACGCATCCAGAGCAGGGGCCTGTGTTAACAGTCTCACCTCACCTCCTATCCCCGGCAAACTCACCGCAGTCACACTGATCCCGCCATTAATCTTTCATTAGTTAAATTAGGGCCGGGGAAATATTTATACAAACAGTGTCACGGTGCACGCCCCCCTCGTGCCGGTCCCATTTGTCATGGTCTGGTCTAGGTTGCAGTGAGGAGATGGGCTGGGCTCAGGCTGGTTGCAGAACGGAGGTGGGGGGCATCAGCACCATGGACAGCAACATGGCACGGCTGGGCTAGGCTGAGCTGGTGGAGGCTACTCTGACTGTTACTTATTATGCGGCGCTTCGGAGACCTTTATGAAATGTCACATGTGGCGCGTTGGCAATGAAAAGGAGAGAGGAGGGGGGAAGGGAGAGAACATAGATCTGCCTTTGTCTGGAGTGTCAGTGGAAGTGCCCTCCTAAACCAGAGTGGAATAGAAGAGATAGGTGTGCATTGTATGGGTAGTTTTTCAAGTGTGTGTGTGTCTGTCTGTGTGTGTGTGTGTGTGTGTGTGTCTGTTTCTGTGTGAGTGTGCATGTGTGTGTTTGTGTGTTTTTTGAATGCATCTAGTCTGTGTGTGCTTTGACCTCCACTACTGCAGTACTGCTGATGTCTTTCATAACAATAACAAAGAACTGTGTCTCTTGCGGGCAGAGGAATGTTTTAAAGAAAGGACTTTCACATGCCCATACAGCACAGAAGGAATCTCCTTCAGAAGTGAAGTATCATATCATTCATATGGTTAATGTGCAATAGAAAAGCATTATGTGGGCATGCTCCACAATACTACTGTACTTATGATCCATCTCCATGAAACATGCATTCAGCTCAGACACTGGACCACACTTGCTGGTGGCATTACAGAAAATGGATGCAAATGCATGCACCACATTCATTCCTTATTTACTTCCCCTTTAATTAATCTATTTATTCATTTATCTGTGTGGTGCAGGTAAGCAGGAGGAGCAAAGCAACTCAGCATTGGCTGCACAGCAGGAGCGTGACAGTCGAGCATACTTGCAGGTATTTTTAATGAACAGTCGTCAGCAGGTTTCTCTAACGAGACGTTGTCTGCCGGTGTTATTATCGCCACCTTGTTAGCAAGTCTACGTCGTCTGGTCCAGGCGTTAGCAAAGTCCTGCAGCTGCTCAGCCCATTTCCTGACCTTCCGGGTCACACGCAGTGCCCTTTGGACATTACGCACTCAGAATTAGATCGGATTTTAGTTTACTTACTGTCTCTTTTTGTTTGGAAAATAATTGAGGAGCTATGTTAAAAAATTCACAGCTGCGCCTCATAGCATAAACTTCAAACTCACTGGTTAGTTGTCGTGAGAGTCCCTCCTACTGAGGCTGCTCGTTGCTCGTGGCATATGTCACAAATCGCATCTCTTCTCCCCCACTGGGCTCCGCCTCGGCGAGTGTACCCGAGGGTCATTTGACACACAACATCATTAGGCACCTCCCAGGATTTCTCCTCATGACGCTAGCAGCAACTTCAAATCAAAAGCACATTTTTAAAAAAATGACAAATACCATCATCTCATGATTGTTGTGCATTTATTACAAAAAATATATTGAGCCGCAGAGTGTTTCAGGAAACTCTGTCAATTTTGGAGTTGGGCATGTGCTTTCCACTGCCAGAGAGTCTGTGTGGGTATAGAGAGGTGTTGATCCAGAATGTTGAATCATGAATTTCCTCTTCTGCAGTATCTGTAATGGATGGTTTTGTTTAAAGGCCTAATATTTTGTTTGTTATTGTTGACATGGAAACTGTCTGTGATGAGGGCTATGCCAAGTCCTCTGTATCTCTGCTGCCCCACACAGGATGCTGGGTGTAAAAGCAGCCCAGTTTGAAAAATCTCACCACCACTCTCTCTCCCTCTCTTTCAATTATTCTATCTCTCTCTCTTTCTCTCTCTCACCCCCCACTCTCTCTCTCTCTCTCTGTCTTTCTCTATCTCAAGGCTTGCATTTTTTCTTGCGTGAGATGAATTTTACGCCCAAGTGATAGAAAATCCGAGCTTGCATGCACCTGTATGTGCCAATACACGTGTTCTCTGCATTCACATGCACAAGTTTCTCAAGGTGTGCTTGACACCTCAGAAATTATACTGTGGTATCAAGCACAAAATCAACCAAGTGTTTTTTTTACTCTCAGTGTGTTTGCATAGTGGATGTGTGTATGTGTGCATGACGTGTGTGTAAATGTGCACGGATAAGCAGTGTGTGTGTGTGTGTGTGTGTGTGTGTGTGTGTGTGTGTGTGTGTGTGTCAGTGTGTCCACAGCTGCACGTGAGCACATCATCCTCCTCCTGACTCAGCAAATCTGTTGGCGGGATCCCACCGGGGTCAGCTGTCGTAAGATGTTTTAAGCAGAGAGTGCGTCACAGCAGGCCAGCACACCGGTGAAGAATCCATTCACAGAGGGTGAAGATGAAGAAAGAGTATGAACAGAACGAAGAGGAGGCGGAGGAGGATAGGGGATTGAACGCTGCGGCACCAGAGATCATAGGCATGGATTCCTGCCGAGCTGGGCTGACATGGCGCTCCGTCAGTGTGACATACGCCCGTCATTATGGCTGCATTAACAGTGAAGCGCAGCAGGCCCTGCAGGGGCACTTTGCGCAGACTCGCTCAATGCCAGGCGGCTCTCCACAAAGGAGATGCAGAGGGAACACTTGGAAGGAAACAAACAAACAAATAAATAAATAAACAAATAAATAAATAAATAATGCATACATAAAATACAAATGTGCTTCTGTTCCACCGAATGGGGTTCTTCCAAATATTCTTTTGATGGTTCACTACTGTTTTGTAGAAGCGATTTTAATAATTGCACTCACACACACACACACACACACATATGAACAGTAATGGTTTTCTGAATGCCAAGATGCAGATAAAAGGGAAATTTTCTTTTAATTGTTGTGGAATCGGGGGCAATTGCCTTCACAGTTTCACATCTATGCAATTATTAATCCTCCACCAACTTGAGAGTCAAATAGAGAGAGAGTCTTTCAGAGAGACTGAGAGAGAGAGAGAGAGGGTGGTGCTGGTTTGCGGGAGACATGCTGGCCTTGAAGAGAGTCAGACAAGAAGGAACATATTGAAAGGACACAGTGTTCCTGTGGGTGCTCTCATCGGAGTGTCTCGCAGGTCAGTGCTTTTGTGCTCCGGCACAAACAAAACAGACGCGTGCACACACACACACACACACACACACACAGCATACAGTACACACAAACATAGACATGCATAGACAATTGAAAGCACAATCACATACACCATACACACACAAATATACACCATACACACACAACATAAACACACAGACAACAGACACACACAAAAACATACACACACAGGGAGGGCACGTGTACACACACAGAGAGAGTATGAGCGAGAGAGGGAGATGAAAGAGGAGAAAGAGAAAAGGCATGAATACAGTTCAGGCCTACAGGATGAGGTGAGGGAGCAGGGGAAATATCTGAAGGTCAGATAGCAAAGCAGAAAGAATCGATTTAGACAAAGAACGGGCTGTTATCTCTGAATGGCTCCACATATTATGGGCAAGATACTTTATAATGAGTGAATGTGTGTGTGTGTGTGTGTGAGAGAGAGAGAGAGAGAGAGAGAGAGAGAGAGAGAGTGTGTATGTGTGTGTGCCTGAATGTGTGCAAAACGTGAGTTTGTAGAAGAGACTGAAAGGCAAAAATGTGAGAGAAACACTGTGGCTGTGTGTGTGTGTGTGTGTGTGTGTGTGTGTGTGTGTGCGTGTGAGTGTGTGTGTGTGTCTGTGTGTGTCTGTGTGTGTGAGTGTACGTGTGTGTGTGTGTGTGTCTGTATGTGTGAGTGTGTGTGTGTGTGTGTGAGTGTGTGTGTGTATCTGTGTGTCTGTGTGCAGAGCAGCTTTACTGATCATCCGTTATCAGGGATTAGTCTGTGAATTGACATTCTGTGGTCCTTAGCCTCAGGGACGGGATAGTGTGTTTGTCAGGACTTTCCCCCTCTCCGTGAATCTTAATGGGACTTTAATAGGTTTGCTGCTCCAACACGTCTAGCATAGATGCATAAATTAGCTTGGCATATTTGAGACACTTGACTTAAGTTACTCAGCAGAATGCAGACACATAGGCACACATTTACATATACGCATATTCACACGAACGAACATCAAAGTGCACCAACACACACATGGTTTGGGTGTGTGTGTGTGTGTGCGTTTACAAGAGGAAATAGATAAACAAGGAGGGATAAGAAATGGCTGCTAGCCAAACCCAAACCTGGGTCCTGATAAAGTGCAGTAATTACGTTTTCGTCTGATGTAGCTTTTCAGGTAGTGAACCCAAAGTTTTCACCTAACAGTCCTGTACTGATGTCAATCATATTGTCATTAATATCATTATTTGCTAGCTGTGCATCTACTGTTAAAGATATTTAGGCTTATTGGCTAGTTAGATTTCTAAACTTTCAGGCAATGTTTTGCAATGTTTTCAGGCAATCGCTTTGTAATGCAGTCACTTGGATGATTTTGGATAAAAGCGTCTGCAAAGACCCATAACACTAACCATGGGAATAGTGCTTGTGAACTCAAGTCTTTCCTTATGATGTCCAGTGTCTGATGTACAGATGTACAGAAATCAGCTGAAGGAAAAAGGCCTAAAGTGGGCAAGAGGGCAAGAAAGAGAGAGGGGGGGGGAGAGAGAGAGAGAGAGAGAGAGAGAGGAAGAGTGAGAGAGTGAGAGATTCCCCTGTTTTGCCAGACAAGAAGTTTGCTATACAAGAGTTATCTAGAATGTGGAGAAAATTAGCATTGAAATGATTTTGCTGACAGCTTCACTCTATCTGCAGCTGCCTCACAGAGAAACATGCCTCACGAATCCTAATAGCCTGCCAGCTAAATATTTCCACATTTATTGAATGAGTGCTGAAACCATGCACATATGTGTTGGGCTCCTCACTCAAGTGGATGGATGAAAACACATATGTGTCTGTGCATATACACACCAGCTCACTCACACACACAAACACACACATACACACACAAAGTATTTTCATACACAGGCAGACACACACCACACACATATAGACACACACACACACACACACACACACACACACACACACACACACACTAAATTTACTGTTGGAGATGCACAGGATGTTAGGGAGAGGCCAAGGGTTTATGACTATGCTTTGTGACAGTGTTGATTCTGAGATGTGAATGCATAAACCATACGTATGGAAATGCAATCAACATACGTCCATATAAAAACACACACATGTACATTCATGTCAAGGCCCATAAAATTCTCCATGCAATGAATTAGATTAGATCTTTATAAAGTCTTTTTAACATTTAACATATTTCCATTGTGTAATACCATGAGTTTTCTTAACCTACATGTAAAAATAGTTTAACCCTTCTCTCACAAAATACTAATTTGTAAGATATGATTGGAACATAAAACGGCCCTATTAACAGAAAACGGATCAGTTTAATAGTTACCCCCCCCTCCCCCACCCACCCACACACCCACCCATTCAGTTGTGGCTGAGGCCATTATGATTATCAGAGTACTGACGTAGTGCACCTTCATCCATCAACTGATATTCCAATCCACTACCGCTACCAATACCATTCCACTCCATTAACACTGATGGGGAAATTATTTGTTTGTTTTTTCATTTGAATAGGTGTAAAGTCACAATCTGTATCCATCTTAGTTGTTTTCTTTTTTCATTTCATGTCTTGTTATGTAGGCATGCACTGTTTGGTATGGTATGGTATGGTATGGATCATTGTGTTTTTACCCTCTCTCAAAGGGGATCAAGCAGAAATGCATGGGAAGTCAATTTTATTTTTTCCTTACTGGGGTCACACAGCCAAGCTGAAGAGGAACCCATCATGTTCATTGCCTCTCTGATGTTTACTTGTACCTACTTTCAACTTATTGTGCATCATCTTCTTCTCTTACGTGTCATTTGAGTCTATCACAGCCTGAGACAATATGGCAAACATGTCTACAGTTGTCATTCTGTAGCACATCTTCCATGGACATATGACTCTCATCACATTTCATGTCTTTGCTATGGAGGGCTGTAGATTTTTAAAAATTTCACACGTACAGGTAGAGTTCACATACTGGTCTTGAGACCAGTTTTTGTTTTCTTGGTCTCTGTCTTGGACTTGACCCTTCAAAGACTCGGTCTGGACTCAGTCTCGGCCCACAAAGGGAGGAGAAGGACTCGTAATTTCCTCAAGACCAACTGATTTTTTTATGTTCATTTTAACAAATGCATCCAATTGTCCGTCATTACAAATCAATTAAAAACATTGAAAAAGGGAATGTTGATGCAGGCATTATTTGAAAATTACATCCGATGGTGCTATGCAAAGATTCTGCATTCAGTGAGTGACTTCAGTTGCTGGTGCGATCACAGAGCAGCAACAAAATGGGCATTACACTGTTCAAAAGTGTTTGTGTAATGGAAACAAATTAAACAGTTCTGAATAGTTATGCAATAAAGTACAGAGACATTTTGATATGCATCCACTGGTGCCGCCTCTTGGATTGGGTTTGGTCAGTCAGGGCCAGATCTTTATCTTTCTAGACGTGGGTCTGGATTTCCAGGCTACCAGTAAAAACATTTACACTACATTTAGGCATTTGGCAGACACTTCTATCCCTTTTATTCCCAGTCTAGTTTAGTCTGTAGGACTAACTGTTGATTATTAACTGGAGTGATAAAATCACGGTTATGAAAACTGACTTGTGGTGGTCTTAGTCTTGACTCGTTCTCAACTCGGTCTTGCTTCCTCAACGACTCAGTCTCACTGTATTTAACAACCAACGGTCTCGACTCGGTCTCGACCCTCCAAAGACTTGGTCATGATTCGGTCTCAACATGAGCAGTCTCGTCTCCATTACTATGTACAGGTTTTCAGATGATACAGATTACAGATGATCAGTCCTCAAAGATTAATGTTGGGTTGTTGGAATGTTGGATCATATTTCTAAATATGCTTGAATAATTGAAGTTAAAGTTCACTGTTTAGCAGATGTTTCCATCCAAAACAACATGGAATTGCCACAACACAAAAAAAGAAAAAGAAATTTTCCTGCTTGGCCCCAAATAGCTAAATGTAAGACGCAATTCCTTACTTGCCCCCCCTGAGAAAAGATGGACACATAATGGGTGTCTATATTCATCACTGCTTGGCCTCCAAGTGGTTTCCCTGAATCAGTTTGAGCAGTTTGAATAGTATGTTCCATGTGTTCCAGCTGTGGGGAAAAAAGTAGGTAGGCTTAGCTTTAGGACTTTCTAATGGGTTATTATCAATACATATTATCCTTTAGTCTCTATATCACAAACACTACACAACTACTAGGGACAGTGGTGATGTAGTGGTTAAGGAACCTGGCTAGTATGCTAGTAGCCTGGAAATTGTTGTTTAAATCCCGGCTGCCATTATTGTGCCCTTAAGCACTTAACCCTAAGTTGTTTTAGGGGAGACTGGCCCTGATATAGTTCACAGTTCTGCTTTCTATAATGCGTCACTGTAGTTCTGTGTTTACATTTTTATATTATAGACTACCAGAAATTTAAGAATTTCTACATCACTTGATGTTGCATTTGGATTTGTCACTGGGTCAAAAAAAAAATTTGCAATGTCTTCCCATCTGAACACAGATGTTGAAATGCCAAAAACGTACTATGTTTTAGAAGAGAAATTGTGTGTTAATGCTAGATGTTTCCAACAATGTTTGTCACAGCCCAGCAAAATGAACAAACTGAGACTGTAAGACTGGTAGCCTACAATGGGTTAATTGAGACCTTTTGATTGCCTACTGGTGGTAAGCTTTCTATCTGCTCTCTTCACTCGTTGTTAATAGAATAACAGGAAGTGAACTTTACCAATTCAGTGTAAACAGAAAACTTTTTAAGAAAGAAAAATCTGATATTAACTGGTTACCATAATTTTACTGAAAAATGTATTTATTTTTTTAAGCCCAGACCTACTGACAAAATATCATGTTTATAACTTACTTTCCTGTCCAGTCATGCCCTGTCCCCTTGTACTCTTAGTTTGAATCCTGGTGTTACTTCCCGTCAGTTCCTTGTCACTTCCTGGTCCTGTGCCCCATGTGCTCCTTTGTTTATCCTTGCCCTGTATCCCTGTCCCTAGCTCCACCCCTCACCTGTACCTTGACTTGTTCATTATTAGTCTTGTTAGTCCTACATAGTCCTACCTGCTCCCTGTTCTGTATTTTAACCCTGTGTATTTAAACCCTCATGTTTCCTCAGTCCTCTGTCGGTCGTTGTTCATGCTGTTGCGTATTCCTGTGAGCTCCTGCGGTGTCCCCTCAGTAAATCCTGTTTGTTCCAGAGATTGTCGTGTGCTTGGGTCCTTACCTAATACCTCCCAGAACCATGACAATGTTATACTACTGTGTTGCTTTTAGTTTGAACATGTAATACTATTTCTGTGTTGGAAACTGCTATCCCCCACCCTATTAGTAACTGGGGAAATAATTAATATCACAGTAATATTTTACAGAATCATGTATTGGTAAGTTGACTTCTGGAAATTATTAGGCTACTCTGCTGGGAAAATATAGTATTGGACTACATGCATTTCTCCTTAAATGAAGAAAAGAATTTTGACTTTTGCCTATGGATCATCTGGATTGAATTAGACAAGACAAACAAAACATCAACATGACATTACTGTCACTTATGTATCTGTCACAGCATACCACACATTACTGTATCACAGTGGAAGAAGCATATTTCTACTACACGCTGAACACCCGGGGCTGAATCTGCGAATGGGCCAAACAGACCCAGGGGGCCACAGGTTGTGGAGGGCCATGGCAGGGATCCCAACAGTAAAACCTTCATGACTTAAATTGCATGAAAACGACATTTAGCCATTAGAAATTTTTTACAAATTATCTTGTGGTAGCATTTAGCACCCTCAAAAAACCACACATCCCGAGCCCCAATCCGCCATCATTTGATCCTACCGTAGGGCGGTGGCCAAGACAATGGGGCACATTATTTCCAACCCTGTGAACATCTTCTCTTAATATTTTTTCATTCACTTAGTTCATGGCCTAATTGACCCACCTCATTCTATCCCATTATTTAGAATGCATAGTAAGAACATCACTGCATTTCTGCTGTTGGGATTGCATTGAGAAAATGAGTAATTAGTGAGTGAATGCATTAGAAGAAAATAATTCATCTCAAATAACCTTGCTCTCTGTTTTGTACCATGGTATTTTTAAATGAGCAGTCTGACCTTAAACAGTATCTGTCATTCAGTGTGCGAAAAACCAACAGTTTTCTTGCTGACCAACCACAACAAGAAAAATCCCAATGCTCATAATTATGCTGCGTTCACCCAACTTTTTCTCATTTCTTCTCTCCTCTCATCTCTCCACACAAACTTTCCACAACTGCTCATCTGGGAGTGGGTTTCCTCGGGTCAGCTTCTGATGATTTACCCTGATTCAGCTTTTTTCCCTGTCACAGGCCGTTAGCCACGACAATGCTATTACCCAGTCTTTTAATTCCTTCATTTAAAACAAGGCGATTGGCTAATTGAAAATGAAGCACCCCACCACGGACCACCATCACCCCCCACCATACACACACACACACACACACACACACACACGCAAACTCCCCCCTTCCTATCTCCAATACTAGTAAGCAACTCTCTACCACCACCCCCTACCCCACTCTCCAAAGAGCAATTATGCTAGCATGTTGAATGGGCTGATCCAGCATCCCACTATATTAACTCAATGAAACAGGGCTGCTCTCCTCGTCCTCCACATAGCGTCAGCAGCACAGAAGCCAGGCGGGATTTCTAAGGGCATCCTCCAAAAAAAAAAAAAAAGAAAAGAGATGGAACCCTTTTAAGAGCCTGGTTAAACATTGCACCTGCTATTTAAACCCTTACGCAAATGGCAGCAACACAAGGCAGGGTGCTCTCACAAGCCTGTCTACATTGGAAACACAGCTAAGAGATAAGCAGTTCTCTAGTGCACTGTGTCAGCCCTAGTGCCAGCTCTCCTTCAGCGACGGGATAGAAAAAAAAAAACAAAAAACATAACTGCTTGGCCTGGACATAGTGCTTTAATGCAGCGCAATGATGGCCGTATTTCTGTGAAGCCGGGGGGATGATCTGTGTTGATTAGGCTGGGGTGCAGAAGGGCTCTTCCGGTCTCTCTGGCTGGTTAGGCTCTGGATTTATTCCCATCTCTTTGCATTATCACTGTGTGTGGGTGCTTGCAGCGGTGGCTTGGCGTGGCCTCCACTCGAAGCAGTCGACTGTCCGCCCTGTCAGCCCACCCACATACTACAGTGACAGGGAAGGCAAAAGAGTCCATGCTGCTGGTCTGATCGCCACATCATTTGCCCCCACCAGCACCAGCTACTTTGTATAACCATCTGCAGTAAAGTAAATACACATCAGCTTTGTTGGACAGATGGACGCCGCATGTGTGCCACACGAAATGTGTCTATGAATCTCAACAATTTTCAGACTGCCAGAGCGCACTGCTGTGTGCAGTAGATGCTGGCCAAAATAAACCATTTTCTGATGGCTAGGCTTTTTACAGGCGTATGCTGCCCTTTGATAGCCTAATAGGCCGCACTAAATCTTGACAATGATGGATGATTGACAAATGTCTATTTGACACAATACAATGAACACAAAGATAGCACAAGTTATTACTGCCCCCTCTCCCATTATATATAAACGCTGGAAAATAAATGAAAGAATATTTTAAGTGGCCATTTTGTAAAAACAGCTCTGTCATGTTCAAAACAAGATAAGACTCGGTTGCAGCTGTGGTGGTTCTTGGAGTGTGTTGTTGTTGTTTTTCTTCCCCCATAAAGAATGGAACAATAAATCAAAAAGATGTATCTATAAAACTATGCATAAAGACATCACAACACGGCCATGATTTAACGCTGAAGAGAAGAGAGCGCTTCACTGCAATGGTGCCGCTGCCTGCCAGATCCTTGATTCCAGTCAGAATAGGGAAGGGGGGGGGGGGTGTTTTTGTCTCCAGAATGATTTCCTAAATTAGTCCCCAGACTTTGTCTCCGTGTTATGGACACACCATCTGGACACCCAAAACCCCACTGTTCAGCAACAGCAGATTTGAATCAGGTGTGTTGTCAACTTGTGTGTGATTGAAATGTTGCAGGAGTAGAATCCAATTTCCATATTGAGAGTTTGTCTTTCTAAACACAAATTTATCACAAAAAACAAGGACTACAATAGAGAAAGTCTATCCAAATATCTCATTATGGCCCTGTTGTTGTGCTAGTAGCACATTATGGGTGGTGGTTGAGAAAAACAACTATTTTACCAATGTCCATTTATATGGATTACTTTAAGGAGACATTTTGAGCTGTTAACTGAGAACCAGCGGAAAAAAGTCTCATGTCAGAACAAATAAAATTCATCCTCACTGGCCCCATGCGATGCCAACACTTATAACAGGCCAAGGATCAGCGGTGATAAACGTTCCTGGATGCGGTGGGTTATTCACATGCAGGGAGAGTGTTTGCATACAGAATATTTATGCCAAGTCCTTGTCACGTTCTATATGAACTTCTCTTAATCATCTCTGCCTCCACTGTCCATGCAAAGTAGCTTGGGCTGGCTTATCCCAGGTACTCTTTGATTCTGTTCCCTTTTAAATGTGGCCCACCCTCTGCATCTCTTTCAGATAAAAGCCCGTCCTCCATAGAGAGGTTATCAGTTTAGTGCTGATAATTGCATAATCTTTTGAACCAGAAAATATGAGACAAACATAGATAGTTCACTTTGCAGTAGGGCGATTAATTTGTCATAGGCTGTCAATGCCAACAATGACTAAGTATTTAAAGACATGAAAAAGTATAGATTATAAAATATAACTCAGATATAACTTTGCAGCTGCATACAGCAGCTAAGATTTAGCACCGTGGATTGGATACTACAGTGCAGGTAGTGCAAAAAACCAAAACAAAAAAAGTATGTACAAAGAGCCCTCACAATGCATGAGGCATGCATGGTGCTTAATGTTTTGGTGATCATTTGCTAAAAATGGTCCTCCACTGCTAACACTGTTTTAGAAAGTATATATGAGCAATGCCTGTCTGAGGACTCTCCTGGTGAGATGAGACTTCTGCTGCTTCTCCTTCTCCCAGACATGCTACTTACTTGGCATGCAATCATGGTGTGTTTCCCTGTCAAACACTAGCAACAAGGGAGACATAGTGACCAGAGGAAATACTGACAACAAACATATCTTATTAAGTGTTCCATCTGGTAGTGGCATGGCCTCACAGTCCAGCTCTCTGTGTTTGAGAGCCAATGGTGTTCAACACAGTGTATCACAGAGGGCCAGCTACTATTCAAACAGACATTTGCTGTGGCTGCCCCCTTAAAATCTCTCTCTCTTTCTCTTTCTCTCTCTCTGTGCACCTGACCTCTCTCCGTCTCTCTATTGGTCATTCTTCTATTCTGCAAAAATACTGAGTTTCTCTCAAGCAGCCTAAGGGACAGAGGCTTTTCCAGTAATCCCTTCTCCAGATTACTTCCTTCAGGGGGGAGCTGTCCCTTACTGCTATCACCTCAGGCTTGCTCTGGGTGATTCAGCTACCATCAACCACAGTTGCATCTAACTGGAACAATGCAATCTGAAAATAGTAACATTTTCATTTTCTTGTTTAGCAGTCTGTGTGCTTATTTCAACAATCTCAGGGGGGTTTCTGTTGCGCTGAAACTTGCCCAAAAACGTATTTCCTGACAGCCCAATCTTTTTCCAGAAGCAACTAAAGTGCATGCTGTCAAACAACTTAATTTGTAAGAACCCTTTCTCCTGCCAAGACACACCCTGCACCTTGGTACACTTGACAGCTGCAGAACTGATAGACACACTGTGCAGGTTTACCAGAGTATTGTTATTCCTGCACAGTAAACACTTTTATGGACAATTTATGGACAGTGCTAGTTTCTCTGCGTTATGTGTCAGTCCTTTCAGAATATGCAAGGAAAGTGCTTAAAGCTTACTTACAATCAAAGACATATCTGATCTTTATCGCCTCATTTGTTTCAAACAGTCAGATACAGTAAGTTAGGAATATCCTATACAATGTTTGTTTTACTTCAACAGTTTTGAAAACTCTGAAATATTGTTCAAATGCAAATTCTTCAACCATTCTTTGGAGTTTGTGTGGCTGAGGGATCTAACTCTACACTTCTTTTGCTTTCTTATTTGTAACCATCAAATATGTAAGTAAAGTAAAGTAATCCAAAATACGGTGAAATCAAGCTAATGTGAAAGTTAGAAATTCTGCTTGAAATTTTGCTTTCATAAAAGAATCCTCGATTTCCAAATCACCCATCACCCATTTTAGTGCTTTCAGTATGAAGGCCAGTCAGTGGCAGGTAACCTGATTTTTCACTGAAGCCTCTTCATCTCTAATGATAAAACTGATTATTTATAATGAAGTATTTCCAGACACATAATTTTCTATTTAGAGATTCTGATGTTACATTATGACGCTTCCCACTTCACTTTGCATAGGGGTTGAAGTCATGCTGTTCTGTGATGAACATACTCTAGCCTATCTTCAGTTTCTCAACATCCTGCAGGAAGTGATATCTGATTATTTAATCGTGACCATTTATGAGCATCATCTTTGCTAACATGAAAATAGTAAATGTAAACTAAGTAAGACATATAAATCTACATGTGTTTTGTCCTAGAGTATGATCTTTCATACTTTCATTCTCTGCTGAAGGCATGCATTAGCAATCCAATTAGATTACATATCGAATTGACTTCACTTTCAAGGAGACTTGGTTTTACTTAAAAAAACAAAGTCTTTTAAAGCCTTTCCTAGTTCAATGAACTTATAATTTAAATCAACAATAAACTTATAATGATAATTGCACTATGACTGTGATAATTACATAGGCCTAATAAAATGTGCATTTTTTGCTTTTCATTAACATTAAAAATAACAATTTATTGTAGTTAGTCACAGTAATGTGTAATAGTTTACCACATCTATTAAAATATTTTTACTATATTCTTATCAATTTGAGGCTATTGTCAGTTTTAAAAAATGTGATAATCTGTTAGTGATTCCAAACTTTTAAATAGCAGTATTAATTGGCAGAATGCTATGAAGTGTGAATGTAATACTACAAAACCACCAGTAGATGGAAGCAGAATGTAAAAAGTCTTACAGTTTAGTTCCTTTCTTCTGTATTTTCCAAAGAAGGATGCTGCTTTATTTGAAAACAACATCACTTATGTTTGTATGACACGACCATCTATGTAGACCTATGTTTGTCTTTAGGGGATGGGGGATGTTCAAGTTAATACCTTTTCAGTAGCATGGAGTTAAGGTATCATTCAATCATCTGATGGTTTTATGAAAGGAGATTTAGTGTACTTCAGAGTGAAAGGACATCTGGCCTGGTCCACAATGAGCTTAACAGAGTAACTATCACAACTAATAAAAGGGTTTCAATTACTGTCTTCCATTGTAGGTGATATAGCCTAGCAATCTGACATTGCCTACCGTGGGCAACGTCGAGTGTAGA
>JAIFZK010000007.1:18892500-19137500 GCA_027481765.1 Tenualosa thibaudeaui
GCAAGGAGACACTGAGAGCCCACCCCCATTTCAAAGATCAAAGACTTTTATTAGCTGTTCTGTGCTTTGACACAGTTCTGACAAATGCTTAACATGGCCTCTGTTTTGGGAGAGTGGCAGATGTGAAGGTGAAGCAAATCTGGTGCACTACATGTCAGGAGGTCAGTGATGGAGTGATAATTGCTGCTCTCAAGTGTAAGTTTAAAGGGAAACAGGAAGAACTGTTTGGTAACTGTTGGGATGGAGGCACACAGAGGGTATTACATATGGCTGTGAGTGGCCTTCTCCTAAAAGGTTTTAACTGTTGCTCTGTTTTTAAGGGCTGATGGTAGTGCTGGCAGCTTTATAATGGAGAGGACGTTCAGTCAAAAAGGCACTAGATGTGGTTACATCACAAAATGGAGGCTCTTTACTAAAGTGTGGTAGATACAGCCTTTCACCAGCTTAGCACAAATGCAAAGATACAGCAAGTTTTAAGTGGCGCAGAAAGTCGTACAGAATCGTGGTTGAAAGTGGTGCGACTGTACCGCACTTCTACGGGTGTCCTGAGGTAGCTTTCGCTTGCTCTACAGGCATGTGGTTCACAAAATGTAGAAGTGAAAAAAAGAAAACCTGAAGAAGCCAGCCCCAAAGTCCTGACAGGATTCCAAAAGGAACCACCCTGGGATAGCCTTGTACGCTGCCAGTGGAAAATTGGACTGACCAGAAAAACCTCAATGAACTTGGAAAGGTCTAGGGAGAAGAATAGGGGAATATTAAACCAGATGTCTAATGGAGTTTAGTGGCAAGTGTCTGTGACAGTGTCCAAGATGAGGAAGAAGGAGAGGCATCAGTGCTACATAGAGAAAGCTCTCCCCACTTCCCTCCCAATCCCAGACCTCTTCTCTCTCTCCCTGAGTCACTCACTCACACACACACACACACACAGTCTCTCTCTCTCTCTCTCTCTCTCTCTCCTTAGTCCTTTCTTGGTAGTCAGACATGACCCCACAGACCAGGGCAGCTTGCACTCGCACATCAGCTGACTGCTCTGGTCTTTGTGCTGTCCGTGACGCTGACTGGCGGGCGTTAAAAAAAAAAAAACAGGGAAGCACACATTTCTGGATGCGGTGTCCCCAACTTTGACACTGTGTGTTTAGAGAGGAGGCTGGCAGACCACTAAACAAATCTCTTGTGACACAGCACAGAGAGATTTACAACCTGAGAGAGAGAGAGAAAGAGAGAGAGAGAGAGAGGAACAGGCAGTGCTTCCGTCCTCAGTACTCCTGCTGAACTCTGTGCCTCCCATTTCCCTCGGCCACTGGGGCTCATTCGCACAGCCAGCAACGACAAACACACCAGCAGCTTAAGGACATAGAAGCCAGCATGGAAACTCGTGCAAACAGTCCCTGCTCTCTGTGGTGGTAAATGGGGGGCTTCAACCCCCTAGCATGGTTCCCTACCAGTGCAGTCTGGGATAGCTTAGTTGCTTCTATTCTGGTGCTGACTGCACCATGAGTGTCAATAAGTTACTCTGTTTCTCACCCCATTTTCACACACACAGTTTAGCTCACACAAACAGTTCACATAAGACAGAGCAAGAAAGAGGGAGAGAGAGAGATGTATTACTCACACATGAGGTTTCACACAAAAAATGGCAAATTACATTAAGTGGCTAGAAAGTGGTTAGCATCTGTTGGTAAATGTTATGCCTCTTAACCGTGGTTTTGTCATCATTGTTAACTGGCGAGATTAGCTGTGGTCGGTTGAATGTTCTGACTGATGCTACTACATCTGTTTTCCAACTGCATGACAACAAGTGTTGACGGCAAATGGTACCAGGACCACAGCACTTTCCTTAATGCTTGTTTCTCCATCAACATGTCTTTAGTATGTCATGATGGAATATGTGAGATGACCAATGCTCTCAGCTGCAGCATAGTGGCCTGAGTCACTGATCTATTCTAACATTAAGGATGATGTCATGAACACTCACATAAACACACAAACACACACACACCCAAATGGCAGGGTAATCCTCTGTCTTACAAATTACTAGTGGAAAAACCTCTTCTTAAAAGTGAGGGCGCTTGGTACATAAGAGCAATCAATGAATGGTAACCACTTAGAGCCTGGTGCATTTAGTGTCCCTGGATGTGTTGGTTAACAGAAAGGTCGAGTAGTTACATAAAGCATGTAAGCAAAAGCAACATAACTTCTTCGATCAAAAAAACAAGATTTTAAACGTATCCATTCTTGTGGTATGTCTTCAAAATCCATGTGTCTCAACATATTGATCAATTTATTCATGTACAAGTAAGTATCATTTAATATTTGCTTTCAATATTTCTCTGTATATGAAAACACAACGTAGCACATCAGCCAGCAGCAGTGCAATTAAGTAAGAAAGAATGCTGACCAGGGGTTTTAATGTCACCACATAATATGAAAGAAAAAAAGTGGCATCTGCTGGTGGCCCTGTGGTGCTGCAGCTGAGAGGTGAGGGGGATTCCAGTAGACATCAGGGGGACGCTACCCCCACAGACACCATTCAGCTCCAGCAGCGCCCTACCCTGGGTCTAGGGTCAAATCTGCCTATTGCATCTTACATGCCTGCTCCCACTGAGAAGAGAAGCAAACTTGACCCCACTTCAACTGCTTTAAGTGCCCCAGGTCAAAACCACAGGCTCTGCTCTGAGGATAAATTCACTGTTATATTTTGCGCAACAGCCAGATGTCTGAAACATGGAAATGTGACTTGTCTGCTATTGCAGCTGTGGATAAGTGACATGGACTCCAGATAGAGTACTGAAGCATTAGCTGAACACACTTTTAAAAACAGTGCTGCCTGCAGTGTTGGTCCTCCATAGCCTGTCTCTAGGGCCCCATCAGAAAAAAAAAACCCTGCTTTGTATATCAGTCACAGAGAGAGCTGACTAATGCGCTCTGTCCTACTGTTTTCCGTTTCGCTTTATGTACCGTTGCTATGAACATATGCTGCGAGCAAATTATAGACAAAGTTGTGGTACATGAGGTTTGCAGCTAGAGGAATTAGTACGGCTGTGTTCCTGGTCAATAAAATAATATTGTTTTACCAGAACGGCATTTTTGCTGCAATCACATTGTAAAACTGTGTGAATATGTGTGCATGTGATCCATGTGCCCATGCATGAACGAGAGTACGAGCGCGTGCATTTTGTGTGCGGGAAAGAGAGTGTGTTTGTATGTCTGTCGTGTCTAACATGTTTGTCTTTCACATACACTGTGGGCTGACAATGAAAGGTAAAGGGCTCGGTGACATAATGGAAAGTTTCTCTTGACCTCATCAGATGGGACAGAAACCTGTTATTAAGGCTAAAAGCTCACTGCAAACCTGTTGCCTCGAAACCCCTCATTACATGTCTGTGTTTGAACGGGCGCTCACTGATCTTGCTCTTTCTCTCTCTCTCTCTCTTGCTCTCTCTCTCTCTCTCTTTCCCATTGCCACCAGTCAAACAGGTACCTAGCTGCCTTTGCATGTGCCCCCTGTGACAATGGCCTGTGAGGACTTTTATTCGATATGAAAAGAAGCTAAGTGCTGCAAGCCATTAGCTTTTCCAGGCCGTTTCACTCCAGAGCACACATTTGACCAGGGCAAGAGTTCATTCGAGGTCACCGGAGGGGCTTTAATGTTCAGATGTTGTTGACTGTATCACTGTTGCAGGGTTTCCACTACCTACACAGAAGAGCAAACTGGAAACACAGAATAACCCCTGGAAAAAAAAATATGTAGCTTAAACATTTTACAATCCATAGCTCTAGGTCCTTTACCACAGATATCTGATTGTTCCCATGGTGGGCCATTAAAATGCAAAAGCCAGCATTTCCATAGCATCCAACAGTGTAGATAAGGGTTAAAGATCACCACAGATTCCAAGCATCAAGCAGCGTCTCACTTCCATTTCCCCCCTCCCCTCGTTCCTCCCCTGCCCTTATCGGCACGGACGTTGTGATGGTAGGCACTTATGAATGTCCGATTCCGCGCTCGGCACAGTGAATACAGTTGGCGATCTGATTGTGTGGGACAAAGAGTGCTTTGAGGTGGTGATGATCCTCTCACATCCTGTTCCCTCGCCTCCGCAGCCAGACGCAGATCAGAGGCGATAAACAGTGCGCCGTGCGGAACGGGCCGGCTGGCCAGCCGCTCGACCGGCCAGCACAGCGCAGCGTAGCCCAACCTAGGCCTGCCCCAGCCATAGCCCAGCCCAGCGTGGGCCTCCTCTTGGGGCTGGGGGGCAGCCAGGGACAAGCCCACTCATCCGCTGTCCGCCCCACTGACCACCCAGCCTCGTCAGCAGGCCCCCACCATGTCTGTCTGAGGGCCAGACAAGAAACACATGCAGGCACTGACATACACACACAAAAACACAGATACACCCAAGTACATGCAGAGTTCATACACAAACACATTGCCCACACATGAATTTCATACATACAGACAAATATATACTACTACGTATATACTGTACAAACATGCACACATAAACACACATAACTCAAACACACGTACGCAAATGTGCAGCCACACCAATATAAACTTCATGCTCGCATGAAATCATTTCTCACTTCGCTACTCCCCTCCCTATCTTCCTCTTTTTCTACGGTTTGCTCTCCCACAGGACACTCTATACCTGATAAGCCCTTAGGAGGTCACGGGTCCCACGTGTTTCCGTGCCTCTGTATGCATCTCAGTCTGTTTGCTCTGGTTCCAGCAGGGGAGGGAGGCGATGGAGGACTAGGTCTACCCACATGATGATAAGTCTAAAATAGCCTTTTATACAGCGCCACTCTTGCATAGCGCAGCAGTAGATATGCATCATTTCCAAAGGGTTTTCCTCATGAATTACTTGGCGGTGTGAGGCTCCTCCATTTTGTGCAAGTGGCTCATCACATTGCACGGTTTTGTTGGAGGGTTGCACTGAGTGCAAATTGTAATGCTAATGGGTGGGCAAAGAGAGAGGGAGGTCCTTTATTGCAAGCCCTTAGTTGCAAGGAAGGTGTGACGCACTTTTCAGTGCAAATTCGTCGTCATCTTATGCATTCTTCTCAGTCAACAACAACAACATTGGGGCATGTGGAGAAATGCATTGGCCAGATCCCTGGGATAACACTTGGCTTTGGCACTGAATTTATGAGGTACTAGATGCTTGTGCAATGAGAGGCACACCAAATCATTACTTTAGCAAGAATTTAATTACTGAGTCTGACTATCTCTGCTCTTCTCAAGGAAGAAATATGTGGTTCTGAAAAATCAACCACACACACACGCACACACTAAAATAGGGAGGGGGACCACCACCCTGCATAAACTTTGACTCCTCACGTTCGCTCTTGACTAATTTACTGTGCTTGGTTTAATGGGACGTTTCGATTCTTTCACAGACTCAACAAATGGCAGCTGGGGCTGCGGAACACTTTGTGTTTTCATCTTTAGGACCAAACAAGCTTTTCTTTTCCGAAGGTTGACATTCAAGGAAAGATGTTTCCCATCTCATTTGATGTTCTGCTTTTAATGTCTACATCAAAATTGCAGTGAAAAGAAAGTGGGAGTGTGTTGAAAACATACAGATGGTTAAAATTAATATTTCAAAATGCATTTCCTTTAAATTAGTTGACTTGGAAAAAACATGCATAAATTAAACCACATGTGTGTGATTTTCAGCATAACGGAGCATTTAGATATAACGTTAGCTTTCAGAGGATAGTAATTTGCAATTAAGTTCAGATTTGACAAAACTATTGCATTTGCATTCCTTAAGGATATAATTTCACCGCAAGTTAAGAGAGACTGATTTAAGAAAATTAAGGAAACTCATCCATTTATCCATCCAATTTGGAAAATTTGGGTTCTTTTTTGCATTGTCAACTTAAGGCACATCAGAGGCATCATTGTAATTCAAGTGACAGCCACCAAAGGCAGGCTGACTTTGTCATGAGAGAAATAAACAACTGCTTCACAGCATCACATTGCAACTGGAGCCTTCACTTGCAATGATCCACTGCAATGATGTAGATCCATCAATCTTTAACAATTACAATCCATTTAACAATGCAGTCAGAGTTTATCCATGTCATCTTGGACTTTTTTAAGAAGTAATCATAAAATGGGAAAAGAATTTGAATCTTAACGGTATGTGTCTGCACGTTTCTTTTGTCAGATTTTCACTGTGTACAGGCAACCCTGATATTCAGTAGCCGATGTTCAAAAAGGTAAAACAATAGTAGCCTGGACTGTTTTAAAAGTCACCCATTAGGCAGCATTCTCCAGGAATGACAATACTATGGAAAATAAATATAGCAGATTCAACCAAGCGTCTCAGGCACTCTGAGCATTCACCACAATGTTTATGGGGAAACCAACTAAACCATCTAAAATGATCTTGATTTGATCAATCTCTGCTGCGGCTTTGATATTAACATTCAGTCAGACGCAAAGAGTGGTGATGTTCTTTTTTTTCCCACCGAGTGTCCCGATACGCAAACAAATGGGCAGTGAAATATAATCGCTCCAGGAAATGAGCAGAAACAAAGAGATAGAGATGTAAATCAGTGCCTTCACAATCAAGATAAATAATTCCCACGAATGGATTCCCAAGCACTGGAGAGGCTTCCAAAGTTCCAGATGCAGAAAACAAGAACACTCTAATCTGTCCACCTAACTATAAATTAGATTTACTCTTCTGTGTTTGGTAGGTGAAAGTGAGGTCCTGTGAAGTTGAATAATGGTCTGCATACTTTGCATTTCCAGGCAAACCTCTTATCGATGATTCATTGTTTGCACTTGAGATGCTTTTTTTTCTTCCTCTATTGAGCATGCAGCCAATCATGGAAGTTAAGAACACCACCTGCAGGGTAAGATTTGAGTTCACAAATCCGATCAAACTTTGTACGGCAACACAGCGCTGACAGTGTGCTTCAGTTCACTTCATTCTTCTCACTGTTGCCCCTGATCAAGTGTGTGCTTGTCTGCGACCCTTTTCCTCAGGTGGCTTGAACCTGATGACTTATGCATCCTTTATCTGATGAGACGTTTGTTTAGCCCTCACACAACCAGCCCTGCTGGAAGAAGGAGGGGGAGTCGACTAACTTGAGGGAGCGGGTCGGATGATATAAATGCTGTGCCATTCATCATTGACACCACCACAGCCCTGTAAGTGAGCAAAAGGAGAGGGGAGTCTGTGCTGGGCTCTACTCTGCTTTACTGCTCTCGGCCCCCTGGTCCGGCTGGGGAGTTGGGCAGTCAACGGGGATGCAAGGACTTGAGTGTGTTTCTTATGGTCACCGTGCCGTGGAGAGCTCTCCCCACTTTTAGGCAAACAGACCCCCCCCCAAAGCCATAACTCACCCTGCCTGTCCAGACCAGGTCTGAGCCAAATACATGGGCGTTGCATGCATACACACACATACTCACAGAGGAGGATAGCAGAGGACTGAGAAGCCAAGCTGCTTGATAGCTCATGGAAACAAAACAAAACAAAAAGTCTTTCCAGATTAAGTGTAATTGAGTGTGGACGATTATTAGTGGTTGGGATTATTGGACAAAACTAGAGACATACCTGAGAAACTGCTATAGCTCCTACTACAGCTCCTACAGCTTGAATTAAAATCCAGTCTTGTAAAAGGTTACTCGACCTTCTCCAAACACTGAGTGATAGATAGTAAGTAATAAGCAGGTTTGCAAAGACAGTATTAGTAAGAGCTGATGCAGCCCTGGTCATAAATATTACTTCTGCATCCATCTTCCCTGCTGCATCCTCCTCTTGAGCACTGGGAAAGGGCTGACCAGGCTAAATAGTTCCCTTGGGTAATTAGACCCTTTTCATGAAAACATACAAATCGCCATAAAGACAACCCAGTTAACAAAACGTGTCTGCAGCGTGGTCATTTTTCATGTTGTTGATGGTTTACCCTACCTTTTGGAATAACACTGCCAGAGCAACTAACATGAACTTTAAAAATGCTCAGTTGTATTTACATAAACAGCAGGTTTTTTGTTTGTTCCTGAGACACAAGAATTTACTTTTAAATGTCTCAGGAACTTTTCTTATCATCTAATCCTTTGCGTACATGACTTTAACAGTCTGGCACAGGCCATGACAACTGCTGTTTCTTTTGAAATCTGGGAACTATCAAGTCTTTGGTAACTCCTCGGTGCAAGGTTACTTTACTAAGGCATGCTACAAAGCTCAATAGTGCTACATTACAAATTACATAATGCATTCTCCAGGCAACAAGCACTCCTATCCTTTCCTATGTTTGGAGTAAGAATAAATAGAGTGTGCTGGACTACTCTCAAGTCACTCTAGATAAGGCTATTTTTTATAGGCCTCATGAACGGCCACGTCATCACACAGCTTGGGCCGTCAGCTGAGATAACTTATTAAACGATGATGCCATGTTTGCTATGACAAAAATCCTGCTTTTGTATCACTAGTGAAGGTTAAGAAAGGTTTGGTAATTGTTGTAGTTAAAAAAACATTTAAAAAACATTTATAATACAGTGAATTCTCACTGTGTAATTGCTAGACATACACAAACATATACAAAGAGCTTAACAGCAGGACTGTTAAGCAGTCCCTCCTCTGTTTGACAGGCACCTGAATTTGGTTGCCTTCCATCAGCACTCCCTGTACCAAGCTGTCATATCAAACTAGATGCAAAAGCCAACCACCCCTCTGCACAGCAGTTGAAACTGCTGAGGGATACCACCCTAATGAAGAGACCTAGCCCTGTTTGCTCATCCACTATGCAACATTTACTTGCATGGAGGCACTGCCAGTATTGGGGCACGCATCACTTGCCAGAAGCGCCCTCTGCTTAGGGCGATTTTTCTTCTTCTGAAACAGAATCCTTGAATTAAGATTTTTTTTGCTAAATCTGGGGGCTCAGTAGTACTCAATAACCCAACTATTAATGTGTACCTTCCTGGAAAGCCATTGGTAATACCACTGAAGCTGTCCAAACTGACCAACTCCGGCCAAATACAGGCAGTGCGGAGAGAAGGCATTAGACTTGTGGTTCCTTGATCTTTAACTCTTGAAAAACAGTGGAATCTCTATGCCAATCCAAAGCTAAGACTGGATCACTGGGAAGAGAAAAGGTTTAGTGGTCATAATTTGGGGGATTGACATGAAAAGATGACTGAACGCATAGATGGGTAGTTGCTTTTTTTCTCTCTCTCTCACAGTTGATTATGTGGGAATTTGAAGATTCTGGAACCAATTCAAGCATTTATCTCGAAAGTGCAATCAATTCCTTGCACTGCAAACGGGGATGGGATTCCATGTTTGATTCTATTGAATCAACACATCTCCACACTGTATACACTCGAAGTCAAGTACGCAAAATAGTTATGCTTAAACTCATGCATAACCAAGCTTGCCACACCCACCAGCCCAAGGGAACCCTGTTCACAGTAAGGTGTGCCTTGAAACCACTAAATGCAGCAGTTTTTCCACATCCCCAAACTGGAAGTTGGGAAGTAATAGCTGTGGTTAATGTGGTTGTTCAAGAGTGCCTTATGGGACATTAAATATCATTGTCAGTACCCCTCTGCAATATTTGTCCACCCGTCATGCCTTTCATTTCCACCTGACAATGCAGTCGAGTGAAGAGGATCAATAGAGATGCAAACAGCAAACAGCCGAAGTAACCTCAAGAACAAATGACCCAAAAATGTATTGATGGTAATGTGCAGAAAAGCATTATGACCTAGAATAACAGTGTAGCTGTGTATTGCAGATGTGGTTCATGAATTGTTGGGAAACTTAAAGAGTTAATGCCATATTAATTGTCCAGACAAAAGTCAATAGCCACAACTTAAATGTTACTATCATACACATACCACCACAACTGCAGAAAGGTGAAAAGCTGTCCATTATTCCTGGCTGTCCATTACTAAAATGATATGTTAATAATCTCACCATTTAGCATATGAAAAATTAAAAAGCCACAATATAGTAAATACCAGTACATTCTTAAGTATGAAGTTTATGGGGTTTTTTTTATATTGCTTTTATGCAGAAGGAGCACACATTTCTGGAAATACTTGAGACATTACTACGACACAATGTCTCTGAGACAAAATGAAGGAAAAAAAATTAACATCAAAGTTTCACTGCAAAAATGCCAAGAATGCCAGAATACATTCTGAGTCTCTGGGTTTGTGTCAGACCTCTCTAAAATAGATGATTGTTAACAGTGCTTTTGGATTAAACAATACTCAAACCACACTTAAAAAGCTATACCACATTTCTAAATGAAAGAAAATGTGTAAAACTTGTCTGTAAAAAGTAAAACTTGCCTACAGAACCGTATTATGAACAAAAGACAGGCAAAATGTAAATGTTGCTCTGGTTGTAGCTCATTTTGACTATACCCCAAAACATACACTCTCTCTCTTACTCTGAGTCTCTCCTCATCTCTCTCTTTCACACGCCACATACACACACACAGACACACAGACGCTCATACAGAGATCAGGCTTGGACATAACCATAAGATTAACAACAGATGTGTATGTCTGTTTTAGTTCAACAAAGCTCTGAAATAATACCATTAGCTGTCCCCTGATTTGCAATATCATTTTACATCCATCTTTTTTCTTCATTTAACTTAAGGGTTTTGGTTGCTATTCTATGCCTTTGGTATAGCCAGCAATGTCAGGCATGGGTTTAACCATGAACTGAACTCAAATATTAAGTCAACAAAATATTAAGCCAATCAAAAAAAAAACTGTGAGAAACATTTTGAATAATTGCGAGAAGGCATTTGTTTGACATAGACCCGTTTCATCCTCCAGGCCTATACATAGCAGTATATAACTGGAACAATAACGTATGTGGTTGGACTTTTATGCCATTGGTTGAAGCATTACTGTGGATTGTCTGACACCATGGTTTAGCTCGTGGTGTCCCACATAGTTGAGAGATGTAGACTCATTTCAACCCAAGCTAAAAATGTTTAAAAACACCTCATATCTGTCATACCTTACCATTGTGGATACAGCCTACAACAGGTAACAGTGAAAACATGACCATATTTATGAGGAATAATAATTCGAAAGTGTATACTGAAGAATATCTCCACAGTGATGGACAAACAAAGGACCACCCAATGGACCCATGAGTGCAGACTGACCTACTCGAAGCTCCTGCCCAAAGACGGTCCGCTCCCCTAGAGCTGAGCAGTTCCAGCGACCATAGCGGAACTGGTACTGACACTCATTGATGCCCATCTGCGCACCCTCCCCAATGACGATGATGGCGTCCGGGCGACTCTGGCAGATGGCCCTCTGGCGAGGGGCCAGCCCAGGGATCTTATTGCAGATAATATTGGCACCCAGGGCCACCACAGAGGAAAGGGCCCTGCAAAGGAGAGAGAGAGAGAGGCACATGCAGAAGAAAAATAGAAGAAATTAGGGTCTGGGAAGCAGACTAACTTGACCAATCCTGCCAAGGATTAGCATTTATTAGTCCATTCACAGCTCATCAGAGGGTGGTATTGGCTGAGGGGCCTCCAGCGCGAAAACTGAAAAAATAATAACCCGCTGTGGCAGTGCCAGGGCAAATACACAGGAAAATGATATTTTGTTTATTTGCTTACTGACAAGCCCTTTTCCGCACTGGCTTGGCATGGAAGCCCTTAAAAAATGAGCTGAGGTTTTGGTATTAATTGTTAGGTAACATTGCTCGAATTGTTTCCAGGCATGAGCAGAATGCTGGGCACTGATATGCCAGTTGTAACAATTGTTGCTCATATTCAGAAGTTATCGCACAGCTCTGTGAAGGAATGACACAAAAAAAAAACATTGCCTTATCATTTCAGATTCCCGTTGGGTTTGGTGCATGTGTGTAGTATAGAGCCTTCCTGCAATCCAGTGATCTGAAATTGTGGAGAGAAGCTCTCCCGCCATTTCATCTTCTGGAAGAGGAAAGATATGAATCTGCCGCGGGGGGAGCAGATCTCCTCATTGGTCACCCCATCACTGTTAATTTGTTTGACCAGATGCCCTCCCATTGCGGTCATCACTGCCTTTTAACTGACAGGATTGTAATGACTGCCACAAAACATTTGTTCGGTTCAAATAATCATCAGTGTTTATATATATATATATATATACATATATATATATATATATATATATATATATATATATATATATATATATATATATATATATATCAAAACAAAAACAGACTTTTCAACAAACAGACTCGCTGTTTATGGCTGACCAAACCCTGCAGATACATACTTTCAAACAGGCCAGAGACAAGGAGCCATAAAAGAACATGGAGGCAGATGCCAGCTTTGATGTATGACGTAGGCCTCCGTGGGTTCCACCGCAAGCAGGGCAGGCTGATACAAGCAAGCTGTGTGTCAGCGAAAATGCGAGGGACTGAGTGAACTGCATGGTGTGCATGCAGCGCCCCTAACCCCACCACCCACTGAACATCCCAACCACCCACCCATCCCCAACATAAAAAAAAAATCATAGACCAAAAACATGCTCCCCAAAGTAAAAGGAACAAAAGGGGTACATGTTGATTGGAAACTGGATATGGCCAGCCATGTTCCCTCTATTTTTTGTTGATTAACTGTTTCCACAAAGGCACCAAAATAACTCTTGAATACAAAACCACATGCTCAAATGAAACTATAACCGAAACAAGGCATATATCTGTAACACTACATTTAAGACCTATTCTTTGGTCTGCAGCTCAACGTCCCCTTTCCATTAATACAGCATGGAGTTCTTTCATGAGTTACTAACGGCCAAACATCTTCCACAGACACAGCTTTGCTGAGAATGTTGAGTTAGTTGGTTGGTAATACACAGGATTTTCTCAACTTGTGTTCAGAGAACACAACATCTGACATAGTCCTTAAACTTGAAAAAGACACATCAACTTGTGTTCAGATTGTCTCAATAGCCCTTAAACTTGCAAAAGACACATTTAACCTGAAAAAAATATATATAAATAGCATATATATAGCAAATATATGTTTGATCTGTTTTTGCATTGTGTATTATGTGTATGCTGCTGGACACCTTAATTTCCTTTGGGATCAATAAAGTAACTCTACTCTACTATAAAAAGCATGTAAAAGGTATTTGTAACTATGTCATATCCCTTATCTAATTAACAAAAAGAAAAAACTGTCTAATAATCTAAATATTTCTGACATGTTTATCATGTTGGACATCTAATAGGCCTCAAATAGCAGGCCAGATAAAGTTTAAACACTGTCACACATTGCCGAAAACATATCTGATTAAATCTACTGATTTAACTTTCTGAAGTACAAGAACTCAGACTTCAGTCCCATGAGATATTCACTGGTGATTTCAACAGTTTCTTCCTGGTACTGTGCGGGCCTTCTGAAGGCCTCACTTTCAATGAATTCTACAGACAATATCTAATCATGTAAACAGCTGTTAACAATTAGTTTGGTGAGCTATTGTCTGCATTCACCACACACAAATATTTGGTTTGAACCTTAGGAAGTTTAGGAAGTTTTTGTTTTCTATTAGATGTAGAAACAAACTTAAGGTTTTACATTAACATCCATCCAAGAACCCATAGTTATGTTGTTATGAAGTAGTTTTATTTCTGAGTATTTCTGAAAAAAAAAAACATTTTCAAACTGTGGAATAAATCACTGCATCAAAGATCAAAAGTCTCATATAAATGGGATGTGGAACTGTAACTCTTGATACTAGAACTGAAACCCCTCTAGCTATATTTTTCACACTGTTATACCAGTCTTAGGTGAGTACAAACATAAGGCCCACTAGAGAGACCAGTTGCATGTGGACATTTTGACAGGATCCTGTCAGTCATCAATCAATATTGCTTTGTTTAGTAGTTAGAGAGTAAATTAAGTCTGTCACCTCTGGCACTAAACTTCAAATATTGAAATAATCAAACCCATTTATATACCATTTATCATGTTATAAAGCATACTTCTGTGAAACTACACAATAAGACTTAGTTACATATACTCATGTAAAGCCAGAGGAAAAAGTGTTTACAAATGTGTTTCAGGTAACTTGCTGTGCTCTCATGCTGGGGTTGAATTACACTTTGTTTTGGATGATGGATATGACTTGTTTTTGAGATGTAAATAAACATATATAGGCAAACTAACTGAACCACAATAAAGTATACACAGCAAATTATCCATGTGCAAGTCATTCACATGTAACTTAATGTCCAATTCATGGTTGTGAGTGTTTTATTTTTCCCTTCCTCTCTGGCTGATGGTTTGAGGCCCTTACAGATTCACCAAGGTTCACCTTTTCCCAGGCTATCCAAGATGGATGCTCTCTTACAAGTCTCAGGGCACTTGCATATAACCTACTTTGGAATCACAGTCATTCTCAAAAAACAGCATTGCAACTAATAGGCACACATTCTATAACCTAACTAGTTCATCAGAATTGATTTCGTTCAGTCTGATGAACGTGTCAAGCTGGCCTCAGCCCATACTGTGGAAGGGTGTCTGAGAACTCTGCCTATCTCTGAGGACCTGCCACACTTCTCTCAACTGTACTTGCTCTCACCTGCCTTTTAATGTGCTGTTATTAGTACCAACAGTGTTGGTAAAGCTGGAGTTGCTTATAGTGTGTTGATAGATGACATAAAAAAAGTGTTCCTCCTGTCTCACTAAAGCAAACATAACACAGCTTTTGAAAACAGTTTAACATCATGTCTCTTACCAAAGCACCCAAACACTTGTTGTCATGCTCACCCGGCAACAATTCAGAGACAAGGATGGGTGATGTTGCTGTGCAACTGCATCATGCGATCAAAAGCTGGACATTCCACAGCTAATCTCTCAAATCCCTGCATCATCAAAGTGCACAAATGCGATTCTGTTTGCTTAGCGGCTATCCTGTGTGTTCTGTGACAGTTCACAAGAGCAGCTCAAGCGACACACATTCAAAACAGTCAGGCATGCTTAGTATTTTTTTCTCTCTCTCTCTCTACTTGTGTGAACATTACCAAATAGGATACGCATTAAGGAATAAGATGGCCCTCACATTAGAAATGACACCTGGTTGTAACATCAGAGGGTTAACTTGCAAGCCTTAAGACTTCCTAGTTTACAGAATTATAAATAATCTACTTCATGGCCAAATGCACTTCCTTTTAAACACTTCCTCGTGAAATAAATGTTACCATGACTCTGTAAAACCTGGGCCTGTGGCAGTATATTACAAACTCACCTAACACACACTCAGAGTGCAACATGGAAGGATTGTTTGGCAGCAGTTTCTTTTAAAAAACTAACAAAGGTTAAAATTAAATCTCTGTGCACAGCAGAATAAATACTGTAGCCAATTTTGGTACATATGCTTTATTTTGTTGGGCAATTTCTACATATGCTTTCAACCAAGTTTCACAAATAACTATGTTTAACTTGCTGAAGTTGTCTGTTGTTTAATGATTTAACTGCTAATATTATGTACAGGATTATAGTCTCTCTAACATAAAAAGAACACTGCTTGCCTCACTGACAACAGGCATAACAATGGTCAGGTCTTGCTACACAATTCACAATGACTCATATTACCTGTCATTAAAAACATTCACAAAGAAACAAATAATGGTGATAATAGTGTCCCAAACTTTAACCAACAGACAAGCAATACTAAGCAACTTAACCAGACAATGATGAGCTAAATTTGGACATTTACACCACTGCATCATTATCACTTGTCAGCTGGTCTCTTCAGAGAGACAGGAGGAGAGGCAAAGAAAGGAGATGAAGCAACAGAGAAAGATGATTATACAAATTGTACTTGCCTTCTCAGACATGATATACACAAATTGTATTTGCCCGCTTTACATAATTTAAACCAACTGAACACATCAGATGTGACACAGCGTGGGGACACAGCGCCCATTTCTTCAAACAGATCTAAAATTTTAGCCTCGTTGCACAAAGCTAAAGGCAGTACTTTTTTTTTTTTTACTTTGAGGGCAAGCATGAAGTGGCCTGATAACCTGGAACAGCTCTCATCCCAATTTCCCAAGGAATATCCTCCAGCCTCTGTGCACCTTAACAAATGTGAATGTGTGAAACTTTGATACAGACTTCATAAATAGACTAAGTGACTAAGGCTCTTTGCAGTAAACAACCACCTTTGTACTTCTGTTGACTATTATTTGAACTATAGACTCCAAACGATCTCTCCCCTGAACTGTATCAAATGTGCAGTGAGCATAAGTGTTTAAATTGTAAAAACAAACAATGGTATGTAGTTTCTAATGGTCAAACCAATTCTAAACATAGACATGCCCTCTTTTAACTGTAACCATAAACCGCATCTATTTTAACATCAAATTTGGGGTCCCAGGAACTAAGATGAACACCATGGTTCCGTAATTATTTTAGAAGCGAAAAACAAACCTTATGTTTGGGGAGAATCTGTCTTTTGTACACGCTTTGGAAGACATGTCAATTAGAGAGCACATGTAATTGGTCAGTGTTTAAGAATTTCATTTTGATACGAGACGAACTGATAGCAGCAGTCGTGATAACACACACAGTCTTACAAGTTGCCTAAAAGACCACTAACATTCATCGTAAAGACAACGCTTCCCACTGTCTATCTTTCAATTGTATTGAACTTCTCTGCCGCTCCGTGGCCAAACCTGTCCCACGTTGCAAATGTACTGTGGGCTATATGTCCGTTTTTCGGTCACTCTGCCGTAGGACTTAGCACGTCTGGCAAAGCTCACGCTTTTATATTGAGGATGAATACTTTTGCTCGTCCAGAGGACGCCGGTTAGTTAATATCAGATAACTACAAATCAATCCCACGTGGATCTCGAATAGCCTATTCACATGAAGAACTTTCCAGCGTTACAAACACGTCATAAGTACTAGGAAAATTACTTGACTGTCAGCGAGTACTGTCACGGACGCAAATCTGATGTTTTTTTGTCACTTTAACTAAGGATGTTTCAGTTTCTACCTTTCGAAGAATTTGTTACGCTTCTATTAAAATCATAACAGAGAGATTGCACGTAAACTCAGTGTTCGTTACAGCATCACTTGTGCGAAAAGCAATGTTCTGTCTACACCTCTGAAACACAAATGACGAACAACGTTAAGTGTCAGTTCAACAGTGCAAATATGCGATTAGACAATAAGCAGATGTTAGTGTCTCGAGCACAACATAATTGCCGTAAAAATATGTCACATGTGTTTTTCTTGTCAATTCGAGTCTGCCGCGCACAAGTGATTAAGTGATATGATATCGCAGGCAATCAGTTTAGTTTTGTTTAGTTAATTAGTGAAAGGAACTTACAGGTAGCTACCGCTGGTGAGGATGAGAAAGATCTGCGGATAGTAGACTGACAGCAGTACACTGCGCGATGAGAAGATGATCATGATTAAGCAAACTGCCGCTTTCTCATGAAATAACTGGCATAAAATCTCCTTATTCCTTTAGCCGCGCGTTTAGTCCCCGTGCATTGAAATAAAAAAGACTTCTCTTCCAGATTAGTTGTAGTGATCAGGAGAGTCAGTGTCGGTGCTCCTATGCAGCTCCCAGCTCCCAGGGCCGTGAGTGTGAGCTGGAGTCTGGCATCTCTCAGCGGTAGGGGTTGTTACAGAGTGTGCTTCCCGAGCCGGAATGATGATGGTTTTTAGGGATTTTGGATGGCAGAAAAGTGCCTTTCTCTCCTCTCATGAGACCCGCGGCCTGCCATTGGGCAGAGAGACAGTGCAATCCGCCCACTTTTGTAACATACCACAACGACAATAGGGCGACACAAGATCTGGGGCTCCAGACTTAAAACTTTTCATTGATCTCATCGGGCTGTTGAAGGTACACAATCACACATACTGTGTGACTCTTGCATGCCCCTTGTAAGGTCTGTAGCTGAAGTGCCACATTTCGCTTACCATAGGATAGCCACATCCCCTACTGGCATGCAAATGTAGGTCTATATGACTGAAATAGACAGTTTAGTCTTAGAGTACTTTAATCAAAACTCTGTCAGGAATGTATTAAAAATGCAGGCTCTCTCATGACACACATGATAAGCTCCTTGTTGTGAGCTGCCTTTTGAAAGACCTCTATTGTCTCCTCTTGAACTAAATTTTTATCTATAAGATAAGACAATCTAAGTTGACTGTGATTCTTTGGCTGCAAAATTCAAGAGCAAATCATGAACATGGATTGCTATTCACTAATTAAGACCCCTCCATACTTATATTTCAACCTACTCAAAACAAGGGGTAGGTGTTTGCTGAGTGTTTAGAATGTACAACTATCATACATTTTTAAATCAATAAGTCTGAAACAGTTATAGCTGGAGGGGTTGTAGGGGACTATCAAACAAATACCTGCACTGAGGTGAAGAGTTGAAAGGAGAGGAAACTGAAGCCACACTATGGCTTATAGGCTACAAGAACTTGAATTACATTAACATTCTCTTCAGTAGGCCTATGTTGATGTGTGGTGTTACCTATTTAGCAGCATTTTGTCTGTGCTACTGACAAAATGCTGCTAAATGGATACACAGACTCAGTGGGGTTGGACATGCCTGAGGGTGTCTGTCCACACACCCATGAAAGCCAGACCTGATGTCCATCATCACCTGCTGCCTCTCATTATTGTGAGTAAAGAGGGTATCATGAAAGATTTTCTCAGAGAAAAGACCGCTGAAGTGAGCAAACAGGTTTGGCCTGATGAAACAGCCAGATATGCAGCACTGCTTCTTATACAGTTGTGCGATGCAAAGCCCTCTCCTAATATGAACCACCATCATCACTGGCAACTTATCCTCATGTCACATTTGTCTGGTCAAGACAGTTACATAGGATTTGAGGAATTACATGATTTTGTGTGTTCCAATCTTTCTAACAATTTTTACAGGCTGTTTTGCCCTGAAAGACACTCTGCTATTTCAATTCATTAAAAAGTAACATAAAATGGTTTGGAAATTTTCCAATCTCAGTTTAAGCAATTGAAAAGCTATAGGCCTTTCAGAGGTCCATATGTCTCTAAAACTAAATGCACTCCATTCCGCATCACACTACTTCTATCCACAGTATTCATACTAATTGACTAATTGGACATCTGAATACAGGGTTAGACTAACATGTAGTTTTAACTTAAATATTATGGAAACTGACCCTAATTAATTACCTGGCTATAGGCCTACCACATCATGTTCCAAAAGAGTCAAAAAATCAAGTTAGCGCTTTGCACATACAAGCTGGGGCTTTCTAAAGAATTTAGGCGAGGTATTGCAAAACAGGTAGAAACTCCGTCTAGGCAAAGGAATGTGGAAATACAACTCAGTGCCGCTATTAAAGAGGGTATGGAGAGTTGAGCACAGGATGAAAAGCATGACACTTGCCAATAGGGAAATTAATCATCAATACTTTAAACGGAAAATAGGAAATGAAACATTTAGGAGAATTAACCTTTGGGACAGTTCTGCAACAAGAATCACGAATCGAGTGCACCAAGGTCTTGGATGTGTCGGTCAGCAGCGGAAGACAGGTCTAGCCTGCTGAACTTACTGACATTCGGCACATACTGCAGTACAGTGTTTCACACTCATGCATCAACCAATTACAAGAGTGAAGTGGGACAGAGAATTATTTGCACTTGTGAATGCTGCATTGAAAACTCACCCGAGCCTCAAGTAGATGATGCCAAAGCATAAGAACACGTTAAAAATCCAGTGTCGGGGGGGTCTGTGCATTGTCACGGTAACGTTTGCGTTCTCATTGGCAGCGCTGTTCAACCTTTCCAGGTACAGCAATCACTTCTGTTTCGAGTTGAAGTGACTCTGAAATCCTTTAAAATCGCGGATACTTTGAAATCCATAGTGAGCAGAGAGCAGGTGGAATAGAACTAGTCGTGGTCAGCTTTCGAGACTGAAAGGCAGAAAGAAGACGAGATATAAGCGAGTTCACACTACTGCATTCTTTTATATCGACCTTTTGTTTGAAAGAGGTAATGTGTTTTCACTTGCTCCTGCGCCCCCAGGTAAGGCAGTCTTGCATGATAATGTTTCTCTCTCTCTTTCTCTCTCTCTCTCTCGCTTACTCACTGGAATGCCGGCAGATTATATTCCTGTCACCTACAGGAGGTTACTAGTTCCTATGCTTTGACGACATCTGAAATTCTTTCCATGTAGCTTCAGGTACACTAGGTGCAGGTAACAAAAATCCAAATCCACGCCCCTCTTTTGAATCAGTTTGAGTATAAAGATGGGACGGGCAGCCTCTCTTAACGTAACACGTGTAATTGTTGTAGAGAAGATTAGCCAGAAATGGTAATTGCTGCGTTGCTGACAAAATCAGCATTTCTATTTCAGAAATTATTCATTCCAAAACATTAACACGTTTAGTAGAGAACTGCATCTTTTTAATTATCTCGCTTTGCTTGTCAGTATTTCATGATTTAGGTTATTCTGTTATTCTTTACCTTACTAGTATCACAAACATCTGTATTTTTGAAGTGCATATTGCAACTACATAAGGACATGTACTCTTTAAAGTGGTAAATGATTGAGAAGTCCATAGTTATAATTTACCTTGCAGGTTTTAATAAAGGAAACCCCCCCTTGTGGCGATAGGACATACTCTTCTACCCTTTATGCTTTTTTATCCATGTGATTTCTCCAGTTTGCACGGGGGGAAGAGGAATATTTTAGACTTTTAGACTTTTAGAATCTAATGATGTCCATGTATAGAATAGCAAGACGCATACACCTCTTGTTTGGAAAATGAGAGGTAGGGAGAGACTTTCACAATGCATGCACACACACACACCCACATACACACACACACACACACACACACACACACACACACACACAAAGACTGGTATGAATAGCCGTAAGCTGACATATCAGGGGGAATTGTGTGTGGTACAAACCAGTCCTGTAGCCCATAACTGGGTGGTACAATGGCAGTGGTGCCTGTCCTTGGCTAATACCTACTGGAATGCCCATAGCAGAGAAACTCTCCAGACAGTCTGCTTTACAACAAGCTTATAATTGTGGAGTGAGCAAGGAATTACAGTTGCGGCTCTTTTGAACACTTGCACAGAATGATACAGGTACATATTTCACTAGTATACTGCATTCATATACTTCAACCTCAATATATCATAAATATAAAATATTACCAAAATCAATGTATGAATGCAAGCAAAAATGTAACCTCATACAATATACAGTTCAAATACCACAAATGGGACAACCATGGTGTTAGAGAACAATTTAGATGCCCTTGCTGTGGGTACATATGCCCTCACAGAGAAAAGAAACAAAAGCCACAGAATTCTTTGTTCTGGAACATCTCTGCTTTTACCATCCTCAAGACTTTAAAACATGCACATCAAAATGCCAGATGGATTCTAGAATGATTGAAATCCAACATAAAGTTCCACACACAGGGGCATAAACTGGGCTGCATTTGATGTCCCCCTGTAAAAGATGGCCTTGTTTGTCTTAAACCCATGATGGCTGGTGGGTGGAGATGGTCCTGTTTAGTTTAATTAAAATCTTCAAAGGACAAGCATATTTATAGGGTATGGACTTCAGAGACAAAGGACAGAGTGTGTCATGTTGTTCTGCACCCAGCATTGCCCAAGAGTAGAGGAGACGTTGTTAACACAAGGAACAGAGGGGTATGGAGTACCATGTAATTGTTTGAGTGAGACTTACCTTTAAGGGAAGAGAAGAAGGATGTTTTATTATGAGTAATACACCTTCAGTACAGCTTCACTTATTTACAATAAATACTGGAACTGTGCAATGAATGGAGGTATAACATGAGTTGAAAGACTCATTATTTAATTCAGGTGTAGTGAAACCTGAGAGTTTCTTGCAGGAGATAAAATCCTGCTATTCTCTTCTGTTAAAATAAGATGAAGTGATCTTTTTTCCTCAAAGTTATACAAAGAGCGGGCTAAGAAAGGCTAGTATTGGTCCATGAACAGAAAAATAAAAACAACCTGTTAACCCCCATTGTGTAAGCACTGGTGATTGATGATTTTGGCGTGCAATTTCAAGTTTTCTACATTAATTCCCAATTTAGTCAACTTTATGTAAGTACTCTAAATTCTGTGAAACAACTGCTTATATCAATATTCGTGTGGGTGTGCTGTCTATGATATTGTGGAAGTAGTACATCCAAGCATTCCTCCAACCCCTATTACTTCTTTGGAGATATTGAGAGTTCACTGACAGGGCATGTAATTTGTTCATTTCTTCCCTCTCAGAAGGCTGTTTTTAAGGTTAGCCACTTTATTTCTGTTTCTAACAGTCAAAACACAAAATTGAAATCCTGCTGTGGAGACGCTAGTATTTCTGGTACGATGGATATTGAACATTTTTCACTGACATTAATAATTTATGCAAGCCTAATGTTGACATGGATGATCCACCAAATTTCTCTGAGCTGCTACGTTTTTGGTATTTCTGCAACAGAAGCCAACACAAAAAAAATCATTAGGTTTTGGGTTAGAGTGCAAACTGAGTGGTGAAATGGGGTCAGGTTTGGGAGAGAGTACAAGATGACCCAACTCCTTTTGGATGGGTCGAGAAATGTTAACCTAAAACAAACCACCTTGGTTACCAGCTACATTTATTTATTGTTTTTTTATTAGAAACAAAGTGTCAAAACTATATTGAATCAACAAGCCACATTTTGCATGGCATAAACAAACAGCTGGAACATAGCAGGAGTAAACTTCTGCAGGTCCACAGGTAAACCTATGAAGGGCCCTGAGGTTAACCTGGATAGGACTGTTTGAGGTGATCTTGGCAGGGATACGGGAACTGCCAGTATACGGTCCCAAAAGCACCTGTGGCCTTGTGGTGGATTTCTGAGGGTTACCGACTGTAGGTGTGAAAACAGAAACCCCTCAGTAGCATTTACACTATGTGCTGTAGAGTAGTTATGTTTTTGAAGTTGTTATAGCTTTACCCAAATCCAAATTGCCCACAGATTTCCTACACTGGACAAGGTGGGGCATGGGGTCAGGGTGGACTACAACAGAAGAAGTTCAATGTACCAAGAAGCTCTGTTTATGTTTATAGGTTAAAAAAATAATACAATAGCCTCAGGCCAAAGAAAGTGTTACTGCTAATACTGTTACTGCTAATACTTTTATAGCAAATATGAATGTTACTATAAATATGTTAAATTTTGGTAAATCTATGTTGTGTCCTACCAAACCCCACACCTGAAACTGATGAAATAGTGGAATTCCACAACACCGTTAAGTTGACTACTGGGGTTTTCAGAAACAGTGTTCTGGTGTATTTAGCATGTTATCAAACCAAGCATGAAATTCACTTTAAATATGTAGATGCTGAAGAAGACCAGTAATGGACGCTCCCATGCCAATAGCTTGATTACATGATTTGACTTATTGATAGAAATGGTAGCAACATAGAGGGGGATATCAAGAATGGAAGAATATGTATGTGGGAAAGCCCTCTAGATATGCACATGGGGATAGAGGAGGAAATCACCAAGGATGGCTGAGGAAGTGTCTGAGGAAGTATAAACCCACCTAATCTTTACCACTACTTGCTCAGAAGCAGCTCAAGTCAGCTGACCTCCTGTGGCAAAAAAAACATAGCTCCAAGTTGGAAGAAATCAAGGGCTTCTTAATGCTAAATTGTTCTTGACTTATACCTTAACCTCTACCTTAAGGTTATGACATGATTCCTGCCATGTTTGTAGCTAAATATCTTCTGCAAGTCATATGTTCCTAAGAGTGGTCTGGACGATTTGTAAACTTTACCTTAATTCACTTTGACTTAAATATGTTTCACCATGTTAAAAAAAGTCATGTTGTGCACTTACTTACTGCCACAGCAGATCTGTGTATGGTTGCATTCCATGTTGTGTTTTATTTCATGAAAAGGGAAAAAACACCAAAATATATGAACTTGCTTGCTTTTTTAATCCTTCTAAAATGCAAACATGTCACCACATATGTCATATTGATGCACTAATTGTATTTTGGGTAACACTTTAGATTAGGGTACACATATTCTCCATTAACGAGCATCTTATTAGCATGCAAATTAGTAACATGCTAGTCATTTGTTAACCATTACAAGTCACTTATTAAAACCTTATTCTACATGACCTTATTCTACTCATAATAGACCATTAACTAAGAATTTCTCTAATATAAACTCCTATTTATTGTTTATTCATAGTTATTAAGTTTGTTGTATATGAATTATGATCTTAATATGCCTTGGTTAATATGGGGCTTATAAGGCAGTAGTACAACAGCAAGAGTTATTCTCCTTCAATAATATTTAGAAAAGATGGCCTATTCATCGGAACAAAACCCAAAACTACAAGTACCTAATAGTGTACATCTAAGTCCTAATTATGTCTTTTTGACTGAGAGCAACTGTTCCTTAGAATAACTGTTCCTGTTACACCTTATAAGCCCCTTACTGGGCAAAGCAAATTGAGATCAAAATTCATATGCAACAACTAGCTTACTTACTATGAATAAGCAATAAGAGTTTTTACTGGAGAAAGTGTAGTTAATGGTCTACTGTGGGTAGAATAAGATCATGCAGAATAAGGTATTAATAAGCAACTTCTAATGGCTAGTATGTTATTAATTTGTATGGTACTAAGCTGCTAGTTAATGGTGATTATGTGTACCCTAATCTAAAGTGTAAAGCCATATTTTGGCTTTCATATTTCTTGTTGATACCTGCACTTTAATGGCCATGAAACATATCTCACACATTCTCGACAAAGTACAAATGACAACAATGGATGCGAGGAACTGGGTTCAGCCTCTTAAGATACATATAGTTAAGATCAGCCTCTTAAGACGTTTGGAAACCACATATAGAAAAGTTTGGTATGGTTATCTTTTATCTTATCTAGTCTTCACAGCATGCTAGGAGTCAATGTTATTAATCTAGTCTGAATAATAATACCACACAAATTCTCATAGTCATAAGTCATAGTCTCATCTCATAAAATAGGTCCAGCTTTGGATACTATCTGTTCATATTTCCGAGGAACACACAATTGGCTGTTGAATTCAAAGTTAATCACTTCTGGTAACATAGAATTATGGATTGTTAAGGTGCAAGTGGCTAACTCAAATATCATACATATATCCCACCTCTGTTTCTCCTATAATCCTAAATCATTTGTTATGTAATGGGATGCCTGGTATTAGCATTCCATGTCATTAGTAATACTCTAGACTATGGTACAGTTTCTCCCACTTTTCTAGAATGGTGCCACTGGAGCTGATGCATAGCTCCACACTTTAGCTGAAGATTTAGCTTGAATACTAGCCCTACGACTCTCTCCTGGGGTCAACTTTTTCACTCAGTAGTTGGTAACTCTATCCAAAATTGCATAAGTGTGTCTGCTTCTTTTCACCTCCATTTTCTTCAGGCTGGTGGGTGAAAGCTGAGTGAAAGACCCCCTTTTTTGGCCACAGACTGAAGAAACGTCCCACTGTCTTCTAAAATATTATTAAGTGCTCTTGACCAAAGGCTAAATAAGAAAACCCACTGGGCATCCTCTTGTTTGTGTGGGAGCCTTTTCAGCTGGAAAGAGCAGTGCACCCAGTCCAAGGAAATGGATTTATCCAGCATGCCAAACCATGGAGCTGCGTCTGGGCTTGCCACATCTACACACAGCCCTTGGCTATCTGCACCAACACATTCACCCCTAACCACCCCATTCCACCCCCACCACGTGGGTTTGTGCAGGAGTCATTAGGATTTCTCCAAATTTTAGCACTTGCTTATAGTGCAATGCTTGCATTTGAGGTGTGCTTTCCAGAATGTAAAATGCAAACAAGAGTATAATTTCATTTCATGAAATCATGTTATGATTGGCCATATGGGGCCATATATTTTATGAGTCTGTGTTGATTTTTAGCATTGCTTCTTACTATAGAATACGGATTCTGAAAGGACATGGAAAGTGCATTTAAAAGGAACTAATTGGCCAGCTTAGATGCATGCGTTTTTGGCTCCTTAACCGAGCAAACCACTGGATGTCCTAAATGTGACCAGCACAAATTGGAGGGACTTATCTGTTGTCATACACTTCTCTGTGGTGAATATGGCATATTCATTGTCTAATTACATCTGCAGTTATAACACATAGGGCCGAGGTCGGTACAGATGAATGGAATACACGCCACTCCAGCTGGTCTCTCCAGAACAACCTCTGCTTGACTGGCTGATTAGAGTGAATCAAAACGCTCTACCATGGCTTTTCAATGGAAAGCAGGTTTTCTGAGGTTCCCATCCCTGCCAAAGCTGAATGCCACATTGAGTGCTTGGATAAAGATTTAATAAAAGTCAAAGTGAGCAGTGTTTTGCTCATGTTAAACCTTCAAACACTAATTTGCTATGTTGCTATTTTCAATGGGCCTTACTTTGCACCAGGGACCTCAGCCAATCCATCGAATGTGTTTTTCTGATTAGGCAACCTCAGAGACAACCCTGAACGTCTGTATCAATTTCCCCCGTTTTGACAAGGCTGGGTGACGTGATGCCAAGTTCCTTCAAATACATCAACAAAGAGTGCCCTATGACTCTTTGCAGCAAAAATGATCCAGTCATGAACTCAGAGTCACTGCTTTATCTGTGTGTTTGGGGCTTGTACCACTCTGTAGCTACTAGATATCCTGTCAGAAACATGCATGTGCCAGTCACATGTGTGGTTCTGGTGTGATCTCCACACTGGAGCCTTTTTTGTGAAACGCACAGTGGGAGACCAAAGGGTGAGTGATGAAGTTTCTTTGGAGGGCGCAAGATAAGACTTTTCATGTCTGTGTTACCATGAGGTATTGGTTGTCAGACCCTGGAAAAGCAGAGGTTCTGCTCCGTTGACAGACACACCGCACACAAACTTGCGTAAATCCTGATACTTTTGCATTCATGGGATGGGGAGGGGTGTTCAGTGGAGTGGCCTCTAGTAACACTTGGCTGATTCTCTGCTCTTTAAGTTATTTGGCCTTTTCATAGAACTGAAAACACTTATATATATCAAATACTTAGACTCAACAACAAAACTGCCAAATATGGAAAGTCAGTCATTCAACTGAATAGTCGCAGTATGGATTGTAATTGTTTGAAAACAAGAATTTGATAGAAATAGGTTGTACTGTGTGCTTTGTTTTTATTCAGGCTGATTATATTATGTATCTTTACAGAACATACTGTAAACACCATGTGAAAACAGTGCACTCATGTCTCAGATCACAGTTGCTTCACCCAAGTAAGGTGTATACTGTAAATACCAATGGCATAGCTAATTGAAGTTACTGTATAAATTCATTTCACAGTGCTTGCCATTTTAGTGGTGCTTATTTATGCTCCACTGGCTGTCATTTGTTTTAGAATATTCTAGAATAGACCTGTATTGTTCTCTGGTCAAATGTCAACACTCCCTGTAGTTCTTGGAGAAGCTTTTCTTTGCTGAAACCCTGTTCTTCTGGTATCCTAAATGTTTAAATTGATTTCGTATGAGCAGGAGACCCATTTGTGGACAGGCCCCTCAGATGGAGAGAAGGCAGGATTATTTTTTACAAATGAGTGTTTGTGTTAAGGGTGCAGATATGCGGTTTAAAGTGTGGCGCAGTAAGGTTACGTTTGATATGTTTGCATGTTTTCCATGGATCAGGTCCACTTCATCTAAGATTGTGGCAGGCAGAGCAAAAATCCATCAACATCCACATAAGTGGATTCAGCCCTACAAAAACAAAACATTTCACAGATTTATTTACAGGTCAGTAACTGGGATTTATAACCATACATATAAACCCTAAAATATGAGAAGATATGGCTTATGCCTTTAAGAGATCAGACATAGCTAATTAATTGAATTACATACGTAAATTGCAGTGGGAAATATAGGCAGTCCATGTCCACCACTGCTGTAGATTTCCATTATGAGGGAAGCATTAATATGTTAAGGGTATTTTCCTTTGAAGTTTAGGTGCTTGAAATGTTTTGCAGTGAAGTTCAACTTTGTCACAATTCCTTTTAGGAACATCACAAGTATGGTGGCCCTTTCAGACTGAGTTTACATTTGCCTCAAGTTCATTTATTGAAGGAGTGGTCCTGTGTTTGCAGGTGACAGCAGTTATACGGCATGAACACATACTCAGAAACAGTGCGCACACACACATACACACAGAGACACACACACACACACACACACACACACACACACCATTATCATCATCAACATCATCATCATTATTTTAATCATATATTCTACTTTTGCATTTACTTTGTTACTCACAAAAATACATAGTGGATTGGTGGACACAAATACAGAATGGATTATTCCAATTCACCCTTTCTCTCTCTCATGTAACACACACACACATACACACGCATACACAAGCATACACACACACTCACTCACACACAACTGGAGGTGTTTGCTGTGTGTGTTCTGCTTTTTCTCCCACACAATGGCAAGCTCAGAGTCTGTGTTTGCTTGGAGCTCAGTTCAAACATGTTTCCAGTTCCAGGCCTCTTCGGCACCCTTATGAACCTCTCTAGCTGGGAGCATCTGAACACAACACCACATAGAGGAATTTCATTGATATGGGACTGTGACTATAGGGAAACCAATGCCACTTTGTAAACTATACTCCATTTATCAATGGACACACTTTACTTTCCAAGCCTGGAGTTGCAGCAGCATGTTCTTGTAATAGCAAATAGAAAAAGGTGAGCCAAACGCAAGAGGGGCTGTTTGTTAATGGTGCACAGTGACTGTAATGGAGGATATGCAAAGGGGCAGAGGAGGACTGAGAAGGCCCACAGTGTGTTCCCGCAATCGCCTTTAGACAGACTGAGAGCCTGTAATCCAACAAGAAATATCTCCTTTCCAGGCACCTCTCTTATTTCACTCATTAATCCTCACTGGTCACCCCGGTCTTTTGACAAGGTATATTCAGACCCTGACTCCAACATGGCACCGTTACAGAAGAAATACAAACTTGTGGCTTTCTGTCTGGCACCCATGCAAGTTTCTTATGCATATAACCAAAACATCAACGTGAGGATATCCATATCATGATCAAGATTTCTTCTTTCATCCTGCACTCAAATTAGTTGATGACTTGGCTGGTTTCTCAGCGGGCTACAAATTAAATCTAAACAATAATCTATGAGTGAAAACAAGAACCAAGAAAAAGTCTCTACAGTAACACGATAAAGCCGAGCTAATTTCGTCCAACACTTCATATCTGTCAAATCAAACATGTAAACCTCGGTCCATGATGTTATTTGTGATGTGTGATTTATTTACTTAAAATAACGTTAATGAATGCAATGATTATGGTCTCACCGAGATGATGTTGCGACAGCTCAGCAGTATCCACGTCATGTCCTCTTTTGTGAGCTGGCCGCAGGTTTGGCAAAGCACTAGATGTCAAACACAGGTCCTCTTTGTTTTGTCTACAGGAGACTCCCTGAGCAGGGGCCTCGCACACAAAGAGCTGTTTAAATGTTGTGGGCCTCACAGTGGTGGATCCTCTCTGGGTCCACAAAGAGCCATCGGCTCAGGATGGGGATGTCAGACATTCACCACACATCTTACGTTTCATGCAATGACTCTTGTCAGTTGACCTTGTAGAGTTCAACCAGAGAAGGTAAAACCGGAGCGAGAGGCACAAACGTTCGTTCCGTGTTCTATTTTCGCAAGGGGGAGGGAGGAAAGTCCCCCTTTATGCACACCAGAGTCAACCCCGTATACGCTGATACAGAACATTACGTTTATATTGTGACGTTTAGTGACACTCCCACTTATGCAGACCGGAACTAGTCACGTTTGCCCCCATTGTAACATATCATGTTGCTCTATCTTGGTCAGTGTTCAGTGATCTTTGGTTCAACTGCTCGATCAGAGAAACATTATGCACAGTAGTTATCTTTTCAAATGCGTGCAGGATGTTGTGGCCTGTGATGATTATGGCTCACCCTTCTGCACCACCTCCCTCCCCCAATAATAGAAATTGTGTGACTTTTCAAATTCTAGAATATAAATAGACTCAAATTCTTACAATATTATTTAGTCTAAACCAGGAAACCATTTCACCAGGAGGGTGTGCAGACTGCTGTTATTAACAGTTTCACTCAAACCAGAATAAAATTTCACAATAATACTGTATGTCTGTGAAATTATATATTTACAGTATTTTACATATTCTGCGGTTTGCTTGTCAGCATCTTGTGGTGTGACCAATTTTACTTCTTGCATTAGTACTGTCCAAAGTCAGAAGTGCGCCACATAATGGATCTCCTCTATCCCACAGCCTTGGACCTCCAGCTTCTGGCCAGTTGGGAGTCCTTCCATCTTGTAACCTGCCTTGCTCACAAGCTAAAATCATGGTGCCCCCTCTGACAGATCACATCACTAATATTGCATGCAAAGGGAGGAATGTATGTGTATGTGTGTATGCTAGCAGCTCGCGCTGTCCTAGGCCACTGCTTTATTACCCATCTGGTCCTCAGTGTGGGAGTTTGCACGCATACAAACAAACAGTATTCACAACATGCTCTTCCAGAGCACTGGTTACTGTCGTTGGTCTCTCACACATGTTTGTTCATGATCACGCTCTCTGTCCCAACTGTGTTTGTGCGCTGACAGAAAGAAAGAGAGAGAGAGAGAGAAAGCGGCTCTGTTATGTCTCAGTAAATGGAGCATCACCGCGGGGCTTGCTTCCCCTGAGAAATGGCTGTAATTTTAGCTGAAACAAGTCTGGGTCTCTGCGGTCTGTCTGCGTACCTCCTGGCTCGTCCTTGGCCCCTCGCGCCAGCCTTGGTGCAATGGGGACCTTAGACACTCGTGGAGGACCAAGGGTGATGAAGCAGTGTTGTGCGGAGCCAGTGAGGAGCCATCTGATCATTGTCACAGGCGTCCCCATCGTAGCTCAACAGGGCAGGGAAGGCGGTTTGTGTTTGGATTTGGGGTGGTGAGGTTGGGTGGGGGGAAGGGGATTGTTGGAGAAAGGGAGAGGAGACAGCTTGCCAGTAAAAACCAAAGCGCCCAGGATTCTCGGGGGTCCTTGGGGTTGAGGGTTGAGAGCAACTCCTCTCTTATGTGGTTGGCTGATGAAAACACTTCTTGCAGCTTTTCCTTCTCTTTCCCCTCTGTTTCTTCTGTTCCTCCACGGGGCCCTCCGTCTGCCGTGCGGCCTAAGTGACAACAGCTTGTGGCAGAGAGGGAGCCATCTTCAAGGCATGCTTGGAAACATGACCTCAGCTGGGGCAATGAGGATGACAATGACATTTTCAGTCTTGGCGTAACAGGACAATAAACTGCTGTTTTTCATATGGAAGCGCACGCTCATTTGGTTCTACTTTACTGCGGTGGATGAGTTGACTTGAAAAATGTTTACTGGGCCTCCTTTTGTACTCTTGCATCGCCATGGCGTGTTTTTAAGCCATCAGACAGAGGCTGTCACACTCATGTTGTAAAAAGTCATCACCAGACCCGGCTGCAGCCTCGACTGGAGACAGGAGAAGCTGTGAATTTCACAATAGACCAGTGACTACTAGCTGGAAAGCCCCTGCAAATGCACTGTTTCTCATTTACAGTAAAAGACTCTAAGAGGAAGAGTAGAAAGTTGCGGGCCATGGCAGGGCTCGCTTGACCTTGTCAAGCTTGCATGGCTGTATGAGGCTGCGTGATGTGCGGTACACGTGTTGCGACGGCTGTTTGGGATGTCCTTTCCATACAGGGTTGCATTTTTTTCTAAAGAAAGGCCGGGATGGAAGCATAGTTTCAGACATGCCACATTCTGTTTCTCTTTTTCACAGGATTTATTTGTTTTTGGTCAATTCGGCCACTTCTACCACTGTTGAGGCCAATGTTACACTTGGGAGTGGCTGGCTAGGAAGGGATCAGAACATTTCCATTGACCAGTGGTTTACAGAGGTCGTAATCTTGGTCCCCATTGAGCACTTTCCCGTCAAGGAAAGAAAAGCCGTCAATTGCGCTTACTGGAATTTCGTCCGATTTTGTACCGCACCTCTGCAAAACTGGACTCAGAGGAACTTGCAAGATAGTACTGCTGACAGTGATGTCCATCAGTCACCCATAAATGAACAGGGCAATAAAGTTCAATTTCTTTTATCATAGCAGGGCCTCAAAAACCATGACATTATAGTTTCCAAATGGACTGAGCTACTGGAGGCTATCATTGAAGGGGAGAGTCATTTAGAGTAATTATAAGTGTTCCATGAAGGAAAGATCATTGGTAAGAAAGTAATTCAATCCCCACAGTCAGAAATTCTCACAGATAAATGTACGACAATCATATGGCAACTGACAGAAATGTAGTGTGCAACAATGGAACAAAAGCATGACTGGCATCTGCAAGTGTTTGTGAGAAAAGTATGTAATAAACATCCCTCTCAGTGAATTCCATCAGAAACTGCTACATATTTCAATACTGTGTTCATTACAGTGACACAGTCAGGGTTTCTTTTGTTTAAGTGGTTTGCTGATGTCACTCAGCCCAAAAGAAGCAGAAAATGCAGGAACACTTTTTCATCAGACCATCCACCAGGTGGAGACAGAGCTTGTGGAACAGAGGAAAGGGCAAAAGAGCCTCACCAACCTTGCCGTAGTGTGTCAGTATCCCATAAATCTTCCAATTAAGATTGTATATGTGAGTCTGAAAAAATAAATCATGCACAAGCACACACTTACCTACCCCGCCCCCCACCCTCCAACACATACACACACACACACATACACAATTACTGCCATGACTACACAAAAAAACTCACTACTGTTGAACTAAACACTCTCTGCTAAAAACTAGTCATAATCAACCACCACCAACCATAATATTTGAGTGTTCATGTTGTGTAAATGAGCATCAGCAAATGACTGCAACATGTGCCTTGAAGTGAGCAGATAAGGAGTCTTCCACAAGAGGGCTCTCCCTCATAACAATTGTTCATCCCACAGGCATGGACCTGACGTCCTCAAGACCTCTGAAGCAAAGACAACTAGTACCGCAGTTCTGATTATCCTATCTGGTCCGCCATCTTATATGTTTTCTCCCTTGAAAACGAAGAATTTCAGTGTATGCATTACTTTCAGATCACTTTACAGGATGCAGGAATATTTTAGATCTTTACAGGATACAGGAACATTTTAGATCTTAAATGTGGGTCTTTGATAGCTCAACAGACGTACATATAATCTTAGTACTTTTTTTGTAAAAAAAAAAAAAGTATCATGTATGTATCAATTTCATACAGAAATGAGATGAGCACTTTATTTAAAACTCTAATATGGCAGTAAGGTGATGATAAGGTGGCAACTATGAACTTGCGTTATACTAACATTGATTGTACTTATTCATTTAATGTTAAAATATTAATCTGAATTTTTAGTGTCACTCTGTACATTGTTGAATTTGACTCAATTTTAGTGATTTATATAGTGCACTTGTGAATAACAATACAGTGCTGTTTTTGCGCTTCAGCAAAAGATGCCTAATGTTCATGACGGACTGCAACAGGCATGTAAGCCAGCATGCAGTAATGTTTTGTTGTGAATGTGGTGTTGCAATAGTCAGCGATGCAGTCAGCACAGATTCAATTCCTTGATTCTGCAAGGCTTTGTCAGTCACTTCAGAAAAACACACCTTGTACATGTCCTGCATTTAACTTTAGTTTTCATTACATCATAGTCCATAAAGAACCTGGATATGACATACCTTTACATAACCTCTCATGCACATTTACTTTTAAAAGACTTAAATAACTAGTCACATTGTTTAAATTTTCAAAATGACGGTGTCTTTGAAAAAAAAAGGGCTGGCTGTAATGGTCCATTTAGACTTGATAGTTGATTTCCCTGATGGAAAAAACAAAACAAAGCAGGGTATGCAGGACTAATATAAAATTAAATATATTTACAGTGGGTGTTCACAAGACCCTTTTTGCAGGTTCATATGCACATCACTACATGGCTCTTTCTTCATCTCCGGACCATTTCCCAGTCAGCTGCCTGGTCCTCTAACCCCTAATCAGTGCGGTGGCCAGACTCTGTGCTGCTGGAACAGTGAGAGAGAGAGAGAGAGAGATGGCTGCCATGGCCCTGAACACATGCATATCATTATAATGTTCATTCACCCACCCTGACAATTGGGCTCTGCTCAGCTAGATTGCAGAGGTAAATGAGATGGGGATTGCGTGTGTGTGTGTGTGTGTGTGTGTGTGTGTGTGTGTGTGTTTGCGTGTGTGAGCATGGAAAAGAGGGGGTGATGGTTGCAGGTGCATGGAGGTGCTCTGATTGCCTGAATCCTTCAGGGGTCAAAAACATTTCTCCTCCAACCCTTTTCCCTCCCTCTCTCTTTTCTCTTCAAGTGGGAGATGGTGACGTGGTGGGACACAGATTCTGACACATGGTTCCGACAGGCAGGCGTGCACCAAGGTCTCCTCCAGGTTCAAAGGCAGTGTGATCAAAGGTGCATGTTATACTCTGTTTGCATCTTTAACACATACAATCAGGTCAAATATCATTTCATATAAAGCCTTTAATCTTTTAGAAACTCCCCTCAATGCTTTCAAGCTAAGAGTTCTAATACAGGGCTTGGGGAATCACTAGTGCAATGTTCCCTGACAATCATGCTTTTTTACCAGGCTGCCAAAATGGAACAACACCCTGTCTCATGGGCTTTCAAACGTTATCCCCCTAAATGAAGTAAAATCTCTCATTTAACTCTTCTGCTCTTTGACTTGATGACTTGATGAAAAACTTTGACCACTAAACTAATTTTGTTGACCATGGTTTGTCAGCAAGGACAACCTTGTAGCCTTTTTTAGAAATGTACTATACATTAGGTTGTGATGGTTGATTAATGTGATGGTGTCATCTGCCACTTCACTCCACACATAGGCCTAGTGCACCCAAAAAGCTAAGATCAATACTGTTTTGCACATAAATGATTTGTGAGACATATGTATAATACATCACATCACATTGTATAATATAACATGAACTTGCATTTGATTAAAATGTAAACTGAGACCTCTATCTGAAATTAGAGGCACATTGAACAGTTTTCAAAAATGCCAGTAACATATCTAATGGATGTTTTTTTCTTTTTAAATTAAATGGCCCCTAAGACTGACCACAAATTACATACATTCTCCTGCCCTGTACACACACGTCTTTTATAATGAACCTCTCCTGATTTGGGCGTTTTTCCAGGAAGCAAACCCTCAGAGGCAAACATTTAAGCCCTATCACTTTGGAAGTGACCTCACTGATTGAGTTTGCTTTTAATCATACAAGTTGCCATTGGGGTCACCTAAATGGCTAATTGCTCATACTACTTTTTGTTCCCAAATCCAGAATTGTTTCCTGTCTTTGTCCAGATGTATTATTACTATTTGCTGAAGCAATCAAGCCCTTCAAAGGTAATACTGTCTTACCATTTACAGTGCATTATGAACAGAGAATAATGAATACATAAACATTGTAAACATTGGTGATCATAGATGTATAAGAACTGTGGACAATGGACCATCTTCCCTTCTGTGAATCTGTCATCATGTATTAGGCTACAACAGTGTGGGGAGTACTCAGGGTATGAATGTTTCATGGCCAGAGCAGGGGTGGAAAAACTCACATCAACATTCTAATGCGCTTCCTCAAAGCTCAGTAACACCCCAGAGTAATCATTTGCCTTTGGCAAATGTATTTCCATATTTGAGACAATATACATGTGCAAAAAAATTGCTTTCACATTTAGCACCACCAGAGCAAAACACAAAGGTGACTGGAGGGACTACCAAAAGGCTGACTAGAAGCATCAAACCCAAATTGGAAATGTCAAAACCATTTCCCTGTGTTGATAACTGTGGCTCTGGTACATCTGCAGGCATTCACACGTTTAATGAATGATTTATACACTTGTGGTGTTTTCAGGACAGCGTAGTCTCACCCTGTATGAGTTCACACAGTGATTTAGAAGAAGAAATGAGCAGTTCTTGCAGATAAAACACAGGGCCAAGTATAACACACAACATTGACGTCAAAAAGAAAAAAAAATCTGGATCATTCTCTGGAGACCCATGAAGCACATCCTCTCCCATTAATTATCATTTTTAATATAATTTATTATCATCATGAGTTGGCCATCTTCAACAGGCTTTGGACGATCTTAAATTGCCCCACAGAAATTATTTCTTTCTCATCACAGTTAAACCTCTCACACAATGCTAATCCACAGGTCTCAGGATGTCTTTCTCTGTCTGTTTCTCTCTCTCTTTTTGCTTTTTCACTTTTATCTGACGTTGAGAATAGCACTTTCTTACTCCAAGTGGGCCGAGCCACACTTGGAGCCCTCAGCACCCTCAGATTAGGGGGAAAAATATTGCTTCAACAGAGCAGGGAGAGCACACAAGGACATTCCCTCTGGAGATGTGAAGCTGAGGTTATTTGAGGCAAACTCCAGGTGTCTCTCACACACACACACACACACACACACACACATACCCACACACCACTAGTCCAGGCAAAGAGAGGAAACTCTGACTGCAGCATTAGTAGAGCTTGGCAGTGACTGACCATTAGGGTGCTTATTTTAGACCTGTTTTTATGAATCGGTTTCATCTCTACCTAATTCTCTTACTGTGATGGTTAAAACAGCAGTGCAATGGCTGAGTGAAAGACACATGTAAGATTACAGCAAGACCAAGTTTTATGTGGAGTTTATCTTTTGGAAAGTGTGGTTTCTTTGGCATATTTATCTAATAAGCCTTTCAGAATACACAACTTTTTAGTTACTGACAGTAAAGTGGTGGTTGTGGGCATTTAATACTATACAACTGAACTATCTATGGTAAACGCATGTGACTCATGATGACTGTGTGAAGGCTGAGGCACTACACATCTGTTAGGGAGAGTAGAGGGAAGTCCCCATGCTGCACAACTGTAATGTTCAGAAAATTATTTTTCTAGATTTGTTCAGCTACGTAACCCCGTAGCATCCTTGGGTAATGTTTTATTTGAAGGCGTCTACATAAGAGTGACGGCAGTGTGTTGCTAGTAATGAGATCGTTGAGTTGCAACTGAAAATAGAATGATGAAAAACCACTGGCACTGTTTGTCATTTTTTTGGATACTGTACCAATGTGGTGGCCTAACATGGCAACCCAATCTCCAAACTTATATAAATGGCACATTGTGAGCTAAAGTACCTAAAACACAACCATTTGTATTTAAAGGTAATTATAGTCAAAGGAGAGCTAGAATGGAAAACCATTTTTGCCTTGGCTTTGATGAATTAGGACAGGTTGTGCATGGCCAAAGAGCTATCATTAACATGAGGCATGGTTGGGCCCTCCTTCATATGAAAATCTTGAACTTGAAGTAACCACTAAAAGTCTTTTAACTACAGAACTACAGTACCCTATCTTTTTTGTAACTTTGTAACACCAATATTCCTAAATTTTCACCAAGACATGTGGATTTGTTTGCAACCCAAAGAATTTGATTCAGCGATAACAATTTAACAAAGAGTTATGTTGACTGACAAGGACTACATTTCATTAGCCCCATGAGTGAAACGGTTTCAGTTTTGTTTTACACCAGGGCGCCTTTGTAATCTTGCAAGCGCTGTAAAATCGAAACGGTACAGGGAGCTGAGAGAACCTTCATTAACCTCTTAATAAGCCATTTAACCATACAAATGACTGTTGAGCTGAACAAAAACATAGCTTTAGTTCCCTGGTATGCTTTTAATGTCATTCATTTACAATATCATGAGAGAGGTTTTGTCAGTAGATGTCTCAATGAATTGTCAGCTCAGCAACAAGTGACACAAACAGTTAACTGCACAAGCAGCCCAGGCAATTTTTATGTTCAGCTATACAACAGCTACAGTATATCTTATTTCACTTTGCATCACAATTCAGACAACTGGAGTTTCCAACATATTCAGAAATTAAATCCACCAGATGTCCTTGCAACCATTCTCTAATCATCTGTGACTTAGTACTTCAATTCACACCACACAACTAATGGAATCGCTCTCTGATTTTCCAATTGCCTTGAGCTAGCACTTTACAGCTGCTGACTGAAAAGTTGTGTGGCCTGAAAGGGGAATAATGAAAAGAAGTCATCAAAGAGAGGGGTTGGGGACGGCGGGTGGGGTGTTCACAGTTCTTAAATTCAGCAGATACACATGGGCCATATGCATTCAGCAATGAACCCAAATGACCTAAATCTACCTCTCCTGTCTGGTGGTGTTAGCAAATAGTTGATGTCAGAGTGTCACTGGGTTGAGCAAGTATCTTGTTAAGACACATCCAGCTTAAGGGAAAACAAACAGGGCACGGAGACAGTTGGCAGATTGCTGGCTCATCCTTTCAGAGTTATCCTCAAAATAGGTCACAGACACACAAACAATTGTTTGAGTGTGCAACGCTGGAGAAGTACGGCTCCTGCTGAAGTTAATGTGGTGTCTGTGAAAGCTTCCAGCAAACCTTAGCCTTACCTCCACTTTTCTCAATCTTCTGAGAGTATAAAACATTACATTTCATAGCCATGTGCTACTTTAACCAAACGCCATTACAAATCCATAACACAAATCCACAGACACACTGCCAAAAAGTTCTTATTTGGGATAACTCCAAGTGGTACTGGTAATAATTCCTGAAATATTTATTATTAATAATCTATTTAATATATTTGCAATTATTATGTTATATTTGCATAACAACTTTATAATACAACATTTTCCCTTCAGTCCACCTGCAACATCGCCTTACACAATCTTTTTTTGTATTTCTTATAATTTTCTTGGTTGTTTTTAACATCTAACCCAGCATATAACTAAAAAAAATCTCATGATAAAAGGGAAAAAGGCCAAACAAAATTTTGAAAGGAAAACCATGCAGTCTATATAGCTCTTTGTCCAAGGTGTACACAGTGTACCAGCATTCTGACCTCAACTAAGGACACAATTCAAGCTGTTGTCTGTAGTCTCAGCTGGCCTCAGATCACCTTTGAGGACAGACTGTCAGTAAAACTCCTCTCCTAAGTGTGTGGGACCCCAAACATTTTGTTTAACCTACCATGCCATCTATGGGCATTTTTAAAATATTGTAGGAACACATCACTGACTGATAGCTGTTAACTGTATGGGAAAACAAACTTTTGTTGACCAGCACTGTGAAACTCTTAGGGCAAGCCCTCAAGTTATGCTATATTGTAGGAACACATCACTGACTGACAGCTGTTAACTGTATGGGAAAACAAACTTTTGTTGACCAGCACTGTGAAACTCTTAGGGCAAGCCCTCAAGTTATGCTTTTGCATGCTATGTGAGGCCAGTCCTAACTGCTCAGGGCTGTCAAACAATTTCATAAAGAATATCAAAAGAATTCTCGACCTGCACTAGTATTAGCATTTTATGTTTGGGGCCTGCACTGCAGCAAATATGCTTGAGGCACAAAATCATGTGCAACTTGTTTTGATTTTGTTTGGTCTCCAACTTCTTGGCATGCTACCAACATCTGTGCCCAATAGCACATTTTAAATTTTATTAAGTACACATAACCTTATGTGGATGTCTGTGATTATTGAGTCTCTTTCCGTAGCTGATTAGTGAGGGTCAAACAAATACAATTATAACCAGTAGCTTTTAAAGCAGCCTTTAGAGCAGATTTTAGTTTGGATTTATTCTGGTGTGTTCATAGATAGGTGTTTATTAACACCACTTGCATCAAGTCTAGGTCAGCTTCATTAAATCACCATGCTCTTACCTATATATCATACTATTATTTCCTCAGCATGCTCTGCTGGTTATTAAACTCCACCAATACTTTTCAGGCAATGGGAAGGAAGTAGACTCATGATTGACCTGTCAACAGACAAAGAAACCGGAAAAGAGCTCGGAGAGTGCAGACCTCCGCCTAGGCAATATTGTGTCACTGAAGCAATACAGATCCCAGATGGTGTTCCAGATCACCACAAAAATGTAATAATTTGTTCCTTGTCCTAATACACGCATTGTCTGAAAATTTCATCTGGTTCCGTGCAGTACTTTTGAAGTTGTTTTGCACACAAACAGACAGACAGACAAACGCTGGCGAAAAACATAACCTCCTTGGCGGAAGTAATTATCCATGGCCATTTTTAGGGGATAAAACTGTTAAAAAAAGGTAACCAATTTCAGAATATTGTGATATTGACTGACGTTGCATGAACATTCCAGCGTATTTTTGTGTCGTGTTGTTTCTCCATGCTCTGGTGTAAATGAGACATATAGACATGAACATACAGTATCTTTTGCAATATGTGGCAATACATAATGTGACCCCTACATGTTCATTCAGATACTCTGTGGACTACAGAACACATATTTCCCTTTAGGCATTCTTGAAGTGACATATCTGATCTGTCCTCGATCCAACAACGATCAAAGGAATTTTCTGGAAAGGAAATGTATTCAAGATTGTGTTCCTCCACAAACACAGCCCTGATTCAGCTTCCCCTAAATATACCCTACTTCAGAACAGGAGATGATTGTTGAAAGACTGGCCATTACTATGGTCATGCATATGGATTTTTTGGAAATTCTATGGCTAGCAAATTAATCAAGAATGCAGTCACGCAAGCTTTTCAGCTCCACACGAGCTTACCACTTATAGCGATCATGTCAACTAAACTGACGACAGGAAATTACAAGTGTATGCACAGGCTATTTGATCAATAGAATACGGAGTAAGTAGGCCCACAGCAGACATTTAGCACGAACACACCGCTCAGGCAGTTATGCTCGACATCCTGCTCCGATTGGGTTGCAGTCCGAGGTACAGGGAGGTATTGTGCTGGCATGGCCGATGGTGCTTTTGTTGTCTGGCAAGGAATGGCGTAGTCCTGAGGTGGCGCTCGTCTGCAGGGCCAGCTTTGCCATCTGTGCCCCTGCGAGAAGCAGCACTTTCTCTCTCTTTCTCCTTTTCTCTCAGGGAGTCATGATGAAGGTGGAAACACATCCACCCCAACATACCCGTATGAATCTTCCATGATGATGAACATATATATTGAGTGAGCACAAAGCTTGCATGGTGAGGTGAAGCCCTCATTCATGGTGCCCCAGGACCAGGTGCAGTGTGTTACAGAGGGTTAAGTCTCCATTAATAGGGCATTCATCTGAAAGGCGCTGCTGTTAGCCCCTAGACTTTAAACTGCAGAAAACATTGTAGATGATTGGAGAGGAAGATGGGGTGCAGACTACAATGGTACTAAAAACAGATTTAAACATTTTCTCCAGCATTCATGCTTATTTTATTTATTTATTTATTTTTGGACAAGACTGCAGCCTGCATTAGAGTGGTGGCAAAAGCACTGCTTTTAATCTACTTTTAATAAATGGAACCAGTTGTATTAACAGGGTGAGCCCTTCCCTTGGGCATGGTATTAGGATACTGTGAGTATGCTCACTGTGCTTCATTCAATGCGTACCAATGAGTCTGACTCAGGGAAAATTACAGCTAATTATGAGCTGCGAGTTGTCACACACTTGTCAGTGATTAGTACCAGAGTTAACATCACATAACTGTCTACCAGGGCAATGCTAATATTCATGTGTGTCCCCAGTGCCTTAAAGCAATAGTCAGGAATGCTTCTAACTTCAGCCCTATTGTTCAAGCTCATCCAGTGATGTCTATAGGAACAAGAATGAGAGAATTTGGTTCGACATAGACTGAGCAGCTTATGCAAACTGAATGGGGCCCTGGGAGATGAAACTGTAAGTAAGTTTATGGCCTCATTATCATCCGGAGAAATTAAATACTGTTTTCTGACCATTATTCCCTGACACCTATGACATACATCTGGTAAAAAAGTTGAATCACTCTTCCATATCAATGCTCTTTTGAATGGCAACTATAGCAACCACAATAAACGACAGTTGAACTAGCAAGCAACATTATCAAACTCACCGTATTCAGTAACCAAAGACAATATTGCAGCAACCAAACAGGTTAGTTTCTTTTAAAACTGAACTGCATCTTTCTTTTATGTTTTAAATGCTTGTCTATTGTCTATACGCATGAGTTGCAACTGGGTGATAGGCGGAACAACAGCCTTTGTGGTGTTCTGATATTAAATTAGCATTAGCTGCCAACAGGACTATGGATAGAAGTACTCCAGTCTTTCACCTTATAAAGTCATCAATGTACCGGTCAAAGGTCAACTAAGAAAAAAAAATAGAGTTTGAAGCTTTAGCTTTAGAGTTTGACACTGATCGCCTTTGCATAGTCTGATGGAAAACCACAAGAGAACATAAGATTACAAACAAGCATAATGGAGACTTAATGAAGCCTTCCAGACAGCCTAGTTTTTGTGTTGATTCCAGCAAATACCAAACAAAGCAACCATAAGCCACCTGTAGTATTTCTATTACAATCACCAGGCCTGAGGATAACAAACTGATGGAATATAGTGCAGATAGAGATCTTTTTTGCAATTGAGTTTAGAAGTCATTATTTGATTGACTGGGTTTAAGCTTTTTGTAATTGAGTTGGAAATTGAGAGAAGCATGGTGATCGATTAGTTGGTGACAGTACTACTTTAGTCTGTGAGCTGAGCTGTTTTCCTTTTTCCATCTCCCCCTGACATGTGGAGTTGAGTGAGCCAAGAGGTAGTGGTCAAGGCCTTGTAGATACTGTAAAGCTGACTTTCCCATACCAGCAATGTCATCAGCCACTAAATCCAAGCTTTCTACAACATTTGTTCCTGAGGATATTTGGGCTGGGAGAATTCCCTTGAATCGTGTAGTAGGAAAAGAGCAAACGGTGTTTACTCAAGACAGACACTCACAATTGTCTTAGAAAATCAACAGTGAATGAACAGCACTAACAACTGAATGTTGCAACATACACGTTGAAACCCAACTCTGAACAGCTGACTCCAGTGTTATGAGAAATTTCTCCACCATGCCAACACAACAGAATAGCTTTAGTTCATGTGACAGGTCATTGCATCTCTTTATCATGGCCTAGGCTAGCAGAGGGATTCCCTCAAGTATTGTCTCAGTCCCTGCTGCAGGCAAGCAGATGGCTCCAGATGATTTCACTGCTGCACACACTAAGATCCTAAGGTCTCGTGAACCCCGTCACCCGCGCACTAATCTCCTGCTCCTAACCTCTCTGATCCCACCACATGACTGTGTGGCTAGAGAAAAGACGTCATCACAGACAGTCACACTTCAGCCCTCTAATCTCATTACCCTTGTCTTTGAGCAGAGAAGGGGTCAGCAGGGTTGTGTTTGTCCTGTACCACCGCAACTGCATGCACTGACATTAGAGTGCCTCCGCTACAGATGCACAGTGTAAGGGAAAACAGACGTAAACAATAAAATATGTCCAGAGCATTGGTGCTATTTTGGCACATACAGTTTTGTGTTTCCATTTTGTGAAGTACAGTTTACTTGATGTGATCAAGCTCTTTCTTCTTGTAGCACTACAGTGAAAATTAATCACATTCTATCCACAAAATTAAATCTTTACCACCTGAACTTTAATACTTGTATATAATGACTACTAACATGTCTTAATAAAAAAATAGGATTAATATTAGATATGTTTATTTTTAACAACACAAGTAACAGAAATGCCACCACATGAATAGCAGTATTCATAAAAGTAGCTTTACCAAATGTAAATTAGATTAAATAACTCTAACATCAGACTATTCTGGCAGTAGAAAAGTGAGTTACAAAGCAGCACTTTATTCCCTGTCAGTAGTTCAAGACAACCGTGCAAAATAATAAAAAAAAGGGGCACAACACACAGCATTAACTATAACCATCAGTAGTTTAAAGATTTCAGATCTATAAAATAGATTCAGTCAGTAAATTGCACCTTTGTCAATGTCATATTAGACACAGCATCGCATATCACACCATACATCTGGTGTCCGACTCTGACCATTGGTAAGAACAAACTGCCCTGACTGCAATAATATACACCTCCCACCATAACTGCTCTAATATCTTACTTTGTAACCTGCTGTTAAATGTGTTACGGTGTGAGTTAAAATATCATCTTTAACAAAGCAGAGTTACAGAGTTGCACTTTACCTGTCCTAATGTTACACTGATAACAAATGTTAAGATTAAATCTCTGAAAGAGCTGCCACTCAAACCCACTTATCTCACCAACACGTGCAGTGACACACGTTAGTGTTAGGCCTAAGTGATGCAGAAGAGCAACAGGTTTAAGGTCTGCTACGGAAGTTTCTTGAAAATCTTAAAAGTAGACTACACCTTGTCAATGCTTTTCCTCTTTCTCGCTCCTTTTCTCTGGATGTAGATCATCTAACGGCTGGTAGGCTACCCGACGCATTATATTGCATTAGACGTGAATCAACAACATAGAGACTTTACAAGTGAAATGTTATAGACGATGAATGTTACAGACGAGGAATACGGGGATGTGACTCAAGTCTTTTCTAGATTGCCTGCCTTCATAAAAATATATCTGCAGGAAAAACATTTTGGCGACAGTGCAATTCATTACGCATTTTGCGGTCTCAAACCACTAAACGTTGTGGTTTATGTCCCGTTTACCGCCAAAAGACTAAAATATGTTCAAAACAACAAGAAAGAAAAAAACAAAATCCATTTCACTTGTACTTCCAGTCTATGCAAGCACCTATCGGCTCACCTCAAATGAACCCTTCGCAGTGTCTTGCTGTTGCAGCTCGTTTACTGGGTCGAAACGTCGCAGATGAGACTGTAGATGAAAAGCTTATCCGGGATTTAAACTTTCAGTATTGGACCTACATTTCCTTATATGTCACGGACCTCTCAGTCTTTACAACTGGATAGTTCTGACACTCTCATTGTGTACCAACGGTCGAAGCACGAATCTGGGTTAGATATCTTTAGCCAAGGCGCTTTGTTTTCGCTGTGATGTTTTGGAGGGTGAAATACCTCCCGCTGCAAGAAATTTACACTTGAAATTGAAACTGGACAAATCCGGGAAGAGAGACTGCCCTTTCCCTTTCTAATGTGTCACATTCAGATGTCGACTGCCTTGTGTGTACATTCGCGCGCAAGGGGGAAATTAAGCAGAAAGAAGAAACTTCGAAGGTCCTTCTAGGGTGAGTATGCTCATTGATTGACTATTATCCTTTCTCTTTTGTACATTAACTATATCGACAACTGTTTTGTGCGTCTCATTTGGAACAATAAACAACTGAGGCACAGATATAACTGATATTTGAAAAAAAGACAACAAAAAACAAAAACTTAATATGAAACCTAGTTTGAGTGAGATATAGGCTAATGAATAGTAGCAAACGTGAGCACAGATAGCTGTTAAAAGCACTCCAGATAGGCAATCAGTGCTGAGTATTCCAGGGATCTCTACAGAGGGGGTTATTCTATTCTATTCAGATATGTTTTTCTGTTCTGATACATACCCTTAATTTTAAAATTACAGTAACACTATACTAAATTACTTGACCGTTAAAATGTTAGTTGTTTCGATGGTGTTTGAGAGCAGTTCTGCTTAATGCTGGCCAGAGGATTGACTGTTCTTTTACTGTGAACTTGGCTGAGGTACCTGACTAATTTATATTACAACAGAGGTAGATACACATTTATTTGCTTTACTTGAAAGAGGTAGAAAGTGACAGTAATTGATTTCCATGCTGCTAAATTTTCTGGTTCAAGCTGCAGAATTATTTGACCCTGTTATTTTACAACCCTGAATGATGTGCTTACCCAGAATCAAATTCTTCTCGTTCTGTCGCCCTGTTGAAGTGTTGATGTGAATAAGATTTTGGCTATAACCACACTGTAAATCAAAGCTAAAAAATAATCTGTAGGCCCTATGACTTTTCTGTCTCTCTATAGAGTTATAAGTTTCTTGACAGATTATATCCTGAAGATAAAATGATAATGATAACAAAACTTAACATTTCTGTTTTTACTGTTGGCCAGTTAAACAATTAACTCACATGTGGACTCTCTGCTAAGGTTATATGGTAGATGGTCAGAGAACCGATAAGTTCTAGTCCCTTATACTGTAACAAACTAAATATATATTCTACTTTTTTAATGCACGGTCCTTGTTTTGTCCGTGCTGCAGTGGTGGCATAATTAGAGATTTTAGAAAGTCTTTTAGTACTGGGTGACACACTGTACATAACAGAACATTCTGGTGCAGTATTGTTTTCCCCACCCTCTGAATCATTCTTCAGGGTGAGGTGAATAGATTTAGGATTTGATACTTTCATGTAAGAATATACTTAAACTAATACAGTAGTAGTGTATGTTTGCCAAAATGTCCAATGTACATTCCTCCCACAAATCTGATCCGCAAAATATGTGATTATTGATCAAAATACCATGATTTGATTGTAGTACAAAAGTACAAGTACAAAATACTATAATGATTACTTAAAACACTGCGCTTCACCAAAATTGCAATTCCTTCTGCTCTCTCCGATCAAATCCTTGTGCCAATCCTTGTGTTTTCGATTTGTTTCTGACATTGCTTTTGTTAGATGGTATGCTGAAAAGCTGCACTGTTGAGCTTGAATTGAGCAGTGAGGTCAAGTGCTGAGCCTACCAGTGGATGAATCACCATCTTACACCATGTACAATAGTGTAGGGCATTTTTTTTTTTTATTTTAGTTTTTTTCCCATTGTGCTGTTTTATGCCTTATCTTTATTGTACTGTATTCCGCCTCAGTCCACTTAACATCACACACAATACGGATAAATCAAACTAGTAGTATTAAATCATCAGCCACTTTATCTAGAGCTTCAAAAACCGGAAGGCAGATGATAAACGGCACTACTTTTGAATAGTAACTAGCTTTGCAGTAGGCTACTGGTTTTACTGGACTGTTTAGCTTTGTTTGTAGCTCGAAGCTCATAGCTTTGTTTATAGCTTGATTCGGTCTCTGTGATTAACCTTTGTAGATTAAGATCTCATATTCATAACCACATTGCATTGTTGAAGATATAATACATCAAGCCTAACATGTGTTTTGAGACAATGCAAGTGTTGCACATGGGACTTAGAACCAAAATATGTACGTCTTGTAATAAAGGAAAATATGAATGCCCTAGGTAATTACCTGGCTGTAAACTTGCTACTTGTACAGTAAGCCTGCTAGCTTCTGGGCAGTGTTAGCTAAGGTGACAGGGCAATGATAACAATGACTCCAACTGCTGCCAACGGCTTCAACTGCTGCCATTTCTGCTGAGCAGAGTCAAGCCCAGCTGTTCCTGAGAAGCCTGTCATGTGGTCTGGACAGCCTGCGCAGATCTGAACTGGTTTGGGCTATTGAGTCAGTGAGTATACAAAGTTATGATTGCAGAGAGGCCAAATTTGACCTTGTTTTACGGTGATATAAAACAACCTTTTACTGTCTTTGTGCGTCGGTTCCCCGATGAAATTCCCAGTGTTTTTTTCCGCTTTCTTTGAAAATGTCTCTTGAATAGACTGGATGTTTATCTTTGCGTTTTCAGCTTTTATGTGCATGACCTAATTCTGCAGAGAGCAAAAGCAAAGAATTTGCAGTGAAGGCTCCCTCCCTCTCTGTCTCCCCTCCCTCTCTCCCAGTTGCTCTCTCTCTCTCTCTCTCTCTCTCTCTTTCTCTCTCTCTCTATGCGTGAGAGAGAGAGAGAGAGAGAGAGAGAGAGAGAGGGAGGCGGGGGAGTGAGCGAGTGAGAGGGCTGTCCCCTCCCTCAGTGTTTCCTTGTAGGAGCTGATGGAGAGCACACAGAGTTCATCTGAGGACAGGGAAATGCTTTTCTTTCCAGTGTGAATCATTTTGGAAAAATGAGCCGCTGGACTGAATTGCCCTTGCATTTTGGCATGTTACTCCTTTCTGCTTTATTGTCTATTTTGGCTGAACTCACAGTTCTTCATTTAAGTGCCAAGAAAACTTCAGGTCCTTTAAAGATACAGCAGGCAAAGCCAGTTCCTGAGTCAACCATGTCCTGTAAGCAAATAAAACAAATCTCTGTAGATTTCTGCCATTCCTTCCTGTTTAGTTCTGAATCCCACTGGGAGCTGAGCTGTTTCTCTGCATTGAGTTCGCACTGCATAGAACCTCATGATGGAGAGTAACTTGAAGAGGGCCATGTGAAGATTTTTTTCACCACATTTCATCAGGAAGTACGTGACTTAAGTCCTACTAGTGCCGCTAATCTGGTGTATTCTCTACAGTCTCTTGCGTTGTAAATGTTTACTGCTACTGTTACTGCTGTAAACTCCTGTAGCATTTCTGAGCTTCTTCCAGACTAACCCATTGTGGTACAGTCAAAATAATTCACAGTTAAGGATGCCTGTCTCCTGGGAACAACCTTGATTAATATCATTCTTTTTGGTTTTATGGTGTATATAGGTTTAAATCCAAATCGATCTAGCTGTGCATTGGACTAACTCTTTTATTGCAGTACCCTCCATACAAATCAGAATCAGAAATACTTAAAATACTTAAAGACATGACTCATGGCAGCATTTTGCATAGATATTTTGTAATAGAGATCTTGCAAAATAGATATCCACACCAGATTTAGTACACAACTAGTATAATTCTCTTAAAATCCTGCCTCCTGTTGAGGTAGCAACCTGGCCTATTTGTTTGTTTGTTTAAGTGTGTGTTTCATCTAATTTGGAAAGCTATCTAGTGAGCATGTTTCATTTTTGTGGTCCATCTTCCTCTCTCCCTTGTCGCAGAAGTAATTTGGTGTCCTTATCTGTAGGAAGGGAGGAGTAGCCTCTTTGGTTAGTATGCACTGGACACAGGCAGCAGCTGGCCTGTATGTGTCTGGGTTATGACAGCTTTAGGATGGCAACAGGCCTAATTATAATGAATAATTACCATGTGATAGACTTTCACAGGCTTTGATTGTCTCATGGGCAGATAGGGCACTTCAGAGGCGGGCTTTGTGTGTTGGTGGGTAGGGAACGGGGTTCTGCCATCTTATTGGCTGCTTCCTATGCATGTAGACTTGCAGCAAGAAAGTCAGTTCTGATTGGTCCTGACAGTATTAGCTTGGTTTCAAAAACGTTCACATTTTGTCCAGAGGGATTTAGCAAAACTGGGTTAAACTCTGAAAAAGTTATTTTGTAGTTCACACACAAGGCCAAATAGGCAGAAAGTTGCAAAACAGACAAGTACCAACTCAAGGTATGGCACAGTCTGCTCACAGTTTCAAAGTCATGGAAGCAAATGTGAAATTGCCACTGTCAGTCCTTCAGAGATAAAATAGTGGTACTTTGTTATACAAAATGCTGGTGTCAAAGATGACATTTTGCTTAGATTATGAACATAACCCTAGTATGAAAGTCATATGTTGCTGCTGACATATGTTGTTTTAGCCTAATTGTTAAAATATGCTAATACATATGGACTGTATTCAGTAGCTGTGGTAATCAGTTACTGGCCTCCAGATACAAAACTCTCCAGTGAAAAAAAGAAAAGAAAAATCTTACCATGAAACTATAAGAAATTGTCAAGTGGAGAACCCAGATGCTGTTATCATTACCATGATCAGCTTTGCGTGTGCAGAGGTGAAGGCCAGAGGCCAGTGTGAGATGCCCTATAGCTAGACATGCCACAAAGCAGTGTCCAATGCCTCCACATGGTGTCACCACTTACGATGTAAGGAAATTAAAGTTCGCCTCTTAGCTGCTGTTGGCAATGATGTGCTATTTTATGAAGTATAATGTGCTGTATAGTAGACATTAAAATGGTAGACTAGAAGATAGCTAGCTAGAGATAGGCCTGACTAGAGTTGTCATTACACCAATCTGACTTCTTTTAGACATTTCTCATGCAGCAACAGGTTCCTTTCAGCAAACCGAATAAAATTGCTGATGTGTCCAAAACGTGGAAACTCACTGTTAACACACAGGCTGACACACACATTCACATGCATACATAGGTCTACTGACAAAATATGTGATTTGAATATGATAATATCAAATCATAAAAAAACATCATAATGATATGAAAGTAAAATATACTATTCTCAAAATTCTATTCATATGTATGAAACAAAATGTGCACCTTATATGGGATAAATCCAACAACAAAACAAGTAGTGTGAATTAGATCAACATAAAACCAAAAATACATGCACATTCTATTGTAAAGCCAGCATAGATATAGACAGAACTACAATCTGATGGGAGGCTAATAGCTTATGGAGAACTTATGCTTATTGTTACTACTTTAATTTTCATTTATCAATTTCATTTTCATGATATTAAATTAGCAAAATGATTTTGCCCAGTAATGAAGTACCATTAGCTCATGGGTGATGGTATCATGATCATGGTATCATTGCCTAATGCATTGAGCGTCAGCTATGTCATTTAATGTCATGCTTTAAGAGTGATTTTGAATATAGGTACAAAACTAGAGCTAGTTTGTGTATTTTTTCTGCAATTGGTAGTAGTGAAATTTTGTTACATTTCTGGTAGTTCTGGTTCTTGTGATTGAAAGCGTTAGAGGTCAGGTGTTTATTGAGGAGAGGAAGAAGAATGTTTATCCTGGGGAAGATGCCTTATAGTAATTTTTTAAATAATCCTTACACTTATCGAGGTAAAGTGACACAGATATATCAGCCATGTCATACATCTATAACTCTAAAGAGTAATTTGTGATAAAAGCGATTTACTTTGAAGTCCATGCTTGTCCCATAGGGATTATGGGAAATTTCCCATAAGGAAACAATTTTTTTCAGTAGGTTAACAATGCACTGTTAAAGTGTGTCTAAATTGATCCAGGGGCAAATCAGTAGTTTTGTCCTCAGTAAAGTTTTGGAAGAAAATGGCACAGCATTGCATCTCCTATCATCAGGTAGATGGAGACAGGACGTCAATAAGTTTGGGGGTCAATTCACTTTTTTATCTGTTTTCAAAAACATGTTAAAACTCCCAGATAGGCCTTGTTAACCCCTAGTGCAACTCCGACGCCCACCCCCAGACCCCTACCAATGTTTGAGCATATTAAAAAGTCAGTTGCATTCAAACATATCTGAGTTAATACTTTATTTTTGTGAACTTTACTTGTAAACTACCTTCAAATATGCTAGAGGCAAGAGTTAGGGAACGTTATTTGTGCTGACTTCAGATTCCTTGGAATTTCTCCTAATATGTCAACCACTAATGTCTATAACACTCGCTGCCCTAATTTATATGAAAACTCTTAAAAAGCCTGAAAGGGGAAAAAGGGGGACAGCAAAGGATATTAAAATAAGTGTTAAATTATCCAGCAATTGGCTTCTGGCTGTGCTGCTCCCCAGTTTTGGCCTTGTGTATCATTTGGCCCATACAAGTAGAGAATAGGAAGGCTCAGAACGAGTCATTTCCAATCTGAGGAGGTGTGATTTGTCTGTTAAGTGTGAGGCGGCTGGGTTTGGTTGGCCTAATGTGGTGCTTTTGCTTTTGTTCCCCCTGTAATGAAATGTCAAACCCTTGGCCTCAGCTGTGGTGTCTCATAGCAACTGCGGAGGACGTTGGCAAATGGAGAGAGACACGGCGAAATAATCAAGTGCAGATTTTGGGGGTTTGGTCTTTAACTCTGTGTGCAAAGGCAGTACATAGTCTTGCCTGTCTTTCCTCTGCCCCCTTGAAGTTCACTATGATGACTTGATTGAGGAGAGATTATCAGCATAATAATGCCAGTTCATTTTTGACGTCTATTTTTGTAGTTAATCTTTGTACTCCGCAGTGTTTCAGTAAAGTAGATAACCTTTGTTAAAATAAGGGCTTTGTTAGACCCATCAAGGTTCAGAAACTGCTGATCTTATCCAGTAGGTATTTATGGCTTAAAATAGGACTAGTTTATTTATCCCTCATCTGCTATGGCAATTCAGTGCTAGTGCAGGGTGAACATGCATAACATACATAGCCTATTGGCTGATTAATTAAGTAGAGATACATTTCTTTACAGATATATATATTAATGTTGTCCTTTGTGACGAGAAGGCTAAAATAAAATGTTAAAGTGAATGTATCAGGCACATGTTTTATGGCGTTATCCTCGACACAGCGTGCCTCACCATCCATTAGTCAGCAGGCATCTCCCCGTTTCTCATTCCTGTCTCAGACATGCTAATCATATTTGGTTACCATGTCCACTGGGGTAACATCATGTAAAAGGATTTCTTCTCTTAAAAGCACTGAGACAGACTGGTGAAGTGGTGTCACATTTGTTTATGTTTGACCAGTGCTCAACTGGCCATAGCCACCTGTGACAGAAGGCGCATGCAGTGTGCCAAATATTTATTAACTGACAGAACGCCCCAAGGCCTGGTCTCTCTTACCCCGTGAGCCAGACACCACCTGTCTGTTGCCATGGTTACACACACAGTGCAAGTTCAGTGCTCCCACTGATAACCTCAGCAGACCGTCAGGGAACTGGCTGTGCTCGAGAGACCTCTGCCCCAGCTGTGAATCTCTCAGCTGCAGTGACTGGTCTTGGCCATAACAGCCAGTGTTGTTGGGAAAGCTGCTTTGATGGCATAGCTTTGCAAGCTACCAATTCAAAGTTTAACTAAAGCAAAGCTATATTGAAGGGGGGATTTTGAATTGGTGATCTAAATCTACTAAAATTTAGAAGTTTAGCCAAAAGTCCAACCTGCAGTGTACATGTGAAATGAAATTATAGTAAAATATGATACAAAAATATAAAAATGACAAGAAGAAATGCTACTTATTTGAGTTTATAACAAAAGTACTTGGTTGTTGATTTCTCAACCATGTTACTTCAATGGTAATGTTTCTTTAAATGTAGCATTTCTCAGTATTTTACTCAAATGACTAGCCTAACAACAAATAGATTCCACTTACAAATTGACTGGTAACCATAAATATTAAAGCTAAATGCTTTTTACAGCTTGGAATGCACAGCAACCTAAACCTATTCTAACAAAAGAATCACATCTGAGCTTTTCAAGGATAGCATTTCAAGGCATATTGTATTTTTCTGGCAAACATCTAGATTTTCTATTTCTATCTGATGTCTAAAATAGTACAGAACAAAATAAATAACAGAAAAACAATGTGCACTTGGATCATTTGACCAACCTGGGTCTGGGTGTGGTACAGTGAAGTGGGCTATAGGCCCACTTGACTACTTCCAAAGACTTCACATTGCGCCTTTTTAGGTAGTATGAATAGCTTCGACGCTGACCTTAATTATGGGCAATGGCAAATCTTTTGCACATACAGAATACATACGTCAAGTCTGTTGTTGTGGCTACCTGACAAATGTATTGTCTGTAGTCAAGCTGAAAGAAAAAGGTACAGATGTTGGTTGGTTAAAGAGGCTTGAATTACAACAGACAATTAATGACGGGGTGAAATTATCCATTTCTTTTTATGTTGTCAGTTTGTTTGTAGTTTCAGTAGTTGCGCAAGTAGTTTCAAATATGAATGTAACTGGCTGACCCGCAAGCTAGAACAGTGGTGTTTGTCATGCCAAATATTTACAGAATTAACAGAAAAAATACATTTGTCATAAGAATGCAGTTATGATCTAACCTGCTGACCCAAACAAAAATGACTGAAAACAAAAAATTCTAGTGGACAAATTCAAGGCATAACCTCCTGTTCCAGCAATTTTTGCCACTGACTGAGCAAATAGTGTTGTAAGTAGAAAGGCATTGTCATGCTTCAGTTTTTATAGTATCAGAGATAAGAGGCTAGGGAGAGTGACATAACATAGGATGCTTAGAATATTATAGAACTTATGAAACACAATCAGTTATGGCCATCCATGTATAACTTATGGATGTATGCAATGAGTAATTCAAAGAAAATGCAAACACATCTGGAACAAAGCCCAACTAGTAAGCGAGCCTTCAGTACTTAACTGTGAGCCCAGGGGCTAATTGGGTACAGGATATGTCTGCTGATAATGATGCATCAGAGGGCAGCAAATGGGCAAGTTGTTCCAATATGGTAGAATGAGCCCTGTTTGATTGTAAATAGCTTGAATATATAAATCTGGTTAGGAGTTCTATATCTTGAGGCTTGAGAAAGGTCTGAAGTCATTTCTCTGTGCAGGTTTTGTTTTGTAACAGCAGTTTTGCATTGTTAGTTGATATTTATTCAACTGTAAAATAGCTTTTCTCCGGTAATACAATTATCAACACTTCAGGGTATTTTCTACAGCCTGATGTGAAGTAGACCTCTGCATATTGCCAGTTGTGTGTTTGTTGACAGTTTGCTGCAGCATCAGGTGCTTTACAAAATGTTGGCTTGATTTTTTTTTGTACTGCATTTGGGATAGAGGCCTAGTACAAGTATATAGTTATTTGTTAGAGGAAGTTGTATATTGTGGATTTTGTGTGGAATGTGTCATGGGTGTTTTAGTAATTGCGCTTTTGCATTTTTTTGTGTTTTTTTTTTTTTCAAAATAGATTAGGTAAGATAAAGTCTTGTTTTGAATGATGTTAATAATTGTGTTATTAGTATTTTAATTTAATTCATTGGATTTAATTTCATACATATCAATTAATTTTTAGTGGAACATTTAGTGAATAGGCAACATAAAATTCTTGTATTTCTTTTAGAGAATTGTTACATATTTAAATATATTTAATTTCATCAATACAATAGGGCCCCTTAATGTAGTATTGTCTATCCAAAACTGCAAACATATTCACTTACATAGAACTTAATAAGCATCTGCCGAAAGATGAGGCAGCCACTGCTGAATATGACAGCACTGGAAGTGGCCATAGGGAGATATGGCCAAAATGTGCCCCAAGAGATGACAGATTGAGGTAATACTGTCCTAAGTAAGCTTTACATGATTTGGGTGCTAGCCTGGAGTCTTCAGATGGCATCAACTCTTTTAGTCAGCCTGTTATGTGTCTTGTTGTAATGTAATAAAATAAAAATAGAAATATTAGGCTAGGATTCCCTGTGCGGTTGTATATACAAGGAGGCAATAACTTGTTCATGAAAACATTTTTTATTGCCACTCAGTCATAATGCTAAAGAGTGTATCTGTTGTGGAGATTTTGAATGTGGTCATTGACATCATACTTCACATCAAAATGAAGATCATCTCTGTATTATATTTCTTATTGCTTCATTTCATCTCAGTCTTGAGTGGGGAGTTGACAGAGTAAGATAGCGGCATATCCCTTTCCAAGTTTGTGTACAGTTTGTAGATATGCTACATTTACCTTTTGAGACATGCAGTAACCTATTTTCCTCAGGGCCTTGAAAGAAGCCTGTCATCAGTTACATTTATCAAAATGATGTAGAGACGTGGAAACAATTTTCTATTATAAACTTTTTCACATTTGTCCATCTATCGCACCACTCAACTTTATTCATTGTCTGAATTTTGCAGTGTCCAACATCAGTACATATTTAATTACAGATGTGTCAGACTCTACCCGTGTGCCTTCAGAAGTGATAGATCACAGTTCTTTGGGAACACACAGTAGCTGTCAGCATCATAAAGGTAGCTGCTTAAAGAGGAATGCTAGCTGTTCTATATCTATGCCTTTTTTGAGCCAAGCATGTCTGCCCTTGATCTATCCTCTCTAAATGAGTGCATGCTCCGTCTCCCCTGTCTTCCCCGCTCAGGCAACTCAGGTTAACTGAGGCCCCCTGTATGTGGACAGGCACGCGTCCTCCAGCTGCAGTCCATAGCGCTACACAGCCCACTTGACCTGTTTCTAGTTCACACTCCTTGGCAGTGGTGGAGGATATAAAAATATAAAACAGGTGGAATGGGCCTCATCACAGATGAATATAAGCACCTGAGCTGCTGTTAAGCTCCATATATCCAGAACACTGTCTGACCATTCAATGTTATCCCTTTTTATTAATGGTTATGATTGATGGTTGATATTTGAAATTGATGATCCCTGAGGTTATGCTGACATTTCATATCTGTCTTTTGAGTACAAAGTTTATCTCAATTCTCTGGTTGAGTTGTTTTTTTAAGCCTGCTCCAAGGTCACCATAGTGCACAGCACAGGGGGGGTGACTATGTCTGCTGATTATGTGAATAACTTCTTTCATCTTTGAAGTTTTTTTTTTGAGGGCCTAACTAAAAAGGCAGTGTACACCCATTAAAATCTGTCAAAGGGCTTTGATATTCTGGATGTGTAGTTACCTGCTCTTCATGAGGGTAGTCATGCTCATCTGCACAGTAGGACATGCTGTTTAGTTATTCCAATTACTGTAGTTTTGACTAACATCTAATTATATACTGCACCAGGAAAAGCAATGAGTGATCACTTACCTTTCGGGTATGTTGTACTAGAGTGCTTTAAAATAATTCTGAACAAAAGTGCTTTCACGTAGGTTTGTTTGCATCTGTGCCTTTTAAGAAAACCTGGCCTTGTAAGCAAATCAGGTCCTCATCATGTTGGATGTTTTGGCACTTTAGACAGTCAGCTTAGAAACCGCCAGTGCAGAGCCAATGTTGGCTACTCACTACCTTTAAAACTGCTGTGTAAGACTGGATGCTAAAAGGACAAGCTAAACAGTAGCGTATGTTGCACAGAGGTCAATAAATCATCAGCACAGATTTATATCGTTCAGCACAAACAAAATCTTTTCACAGCACAACTTGGAAAGGTCTATAAATTGTGCAACTGGTGTTCAATTGGATGAAATCAAGGCAGTCCATTGGTGGTGGATGGTTTGGTTTGGTTTGGTTTGGTAACTTACTAATAGCCAGTGAGCCCCAGAATGGAGATTTACCCCTGCCATTGTCAGTTGGTTGGGTTCTCATTTGAATAGCTTGTAGTGTTTTGTGTGAGCCAGTCTGTGCTATTTGCATCTTTTCCAGTCACAACGGTTTACAGGTCAATTGAGGTAGGCTGGAAAACTCCAATATGCCAAGGAATGCTCTATCATTCTTTTATATCCCTATTTCTTCTGCTTACATCCTTCCTTCATCCACCCTTTTCTGTGTCTCCCTCATTCATTCCCTTCCATTGCTTCTCTTTCTGCTGTTCATTCTTCCCTGCCTTTTATTTCTTTCTTTCTTTCTTTCATTCTTTCTCATAATGCACAACCTCCTCCATTTCCCCTCACCCTCCCACAGCACCCCACCTTCCTTCCTGGTGTTTTTCGCTTTCTCAAATACGCTCGCAAAAAAAATAATAATAAAATAAAAATGAATAAAACCTCACACAAATGCCCAAACAAAAAACGGACATAAAACGGAATAAATGCTTTCACTCACTCTACCTATTCTCTTTACCACACCCTCTTTCTCTGTGTCTTGTCTGTGGCTGAATGTGTAACATTACGGATGGGAGTACTTTTGTTGGTGAGAAGGACTGCAAGCTTTGGCTAAGATGGCGGCGGTGTGAAGTGTGCCAAGTCCTCACTCCTGGCACAGAGAGGCGGCGCTTTGACAGTCAGCAGCAATCACCTCTGCTGAACCTCCGCTTTGTCCCTCTAATCTGTATGTGTGTGTGTGTGTGTGTGTGTGTGTGTGTGTGAGAGAGAGAGAGAGAGAGAAAGTTTGTTGTTTGTTGATAGTTTCCAGATTGACAATTGTGTTTGTATATGGAGCTTCAATGAATGATGTCTTCACTTGAGTAAGGCAAGGTGTTGCAGACAGTAGGTGCAAGGCAATTTTGTATCTTATTAAGTGCTGTAATCATTACGTGCCCACCACAGATTCATAATGTTCACGCAATGAAATGAATGACAGTAGCAAAATTGTCCTCGAAAATGGTCCATGGTGTCACATACTATTTCCTTTTCTTACATGGGATTGCTATTAAATGCTTTTGCAAAAGATCAGATGTGGCAAATATGAGAACCATGAGAATTTTATGAGTTGAAAGACTGAGACTGAGAGACAGAGAACAGTTAGAGAGAGAGAGAGGAAAAAGAGGGAGGGAGAGAGTGCGAGAGAAACAGAGAGAGAGAGAGGTGATGATGATGATGCATGGTTGGATCCTCCATCTTTTCCACATCAGCTTGAGGCTGAGAGAGAGGTCCGCACACATGGGCCAACAGGCCGGGCTGAGGCCAGCTCTGATGAATAGCTCTGCTTTTTCTCCTCCAGCTGGAAGCAGCAACCAGAGGCAGGCCGAGGCAGTGCCACTTGGGCCGCACTTGAGGTGCCTGCTCTCCGCAGTAGCACACTTCAGTCTTCCATTTTTGTTCACCTCGCCACAGGCGGTTGCAATTCTTGTTTATGTTATTATTGTTGGTGGTGTGGTGTGATAGATTTCACTATCTTCCTTTGCCTCTCTGTACTATACAGTGCAGTGTTGATCAGTTAGAAGTGGATTGTCGCATTTAATGTTTTTTTTTTAATAAAAAAAAAGAAAAGAAAAAAAAGAGTCCTCCTTGTTGTTATGCTGGTTAGCTCCAAGGGTTTTGGGACTAGCTAGGCTGTCCTAGAGAAGTGTATCCTGAAGGGGGGACACACTGCCCACCTCCTCCATCCCTGTTCCTGCTCCCTCTCCTCTCCCCTCCTTCTCTTTTCTCCCCCTCTCAGCCGAAACAGACCCAAACCCAGGCATGGGATCTCAAATCTGAACACAAAGGGGGCAGCTCTATCTGCATACGCTGCACATAAAAGGCCCTTTTGTCACGGGCTTGGTGCACATGACCATCCACACTCCTTGCCCTGGCTCCACCCCTAACTACCCCCCCCCCCCCCCCAAACACACACACACACACACACACACACCAGCAAACACACCCTCTCAATTCCGACAGCCCTCTCTTACTGCATCTCCTGCCACACTCTGTCTGCCCCAAATCCTCCTCATAAGCAGTTAAAAAAGGAGAAAACATAAAAGAGAAAATGTATTATTATAAAAGAGAGAGAGAGAGAGGAAGAGCTCTGATGGGGCATGTGGGAATCTTGCCTAAGTGGAAAAATATGGACAGCCCTTACAGGGGTCACAGGGTCCACATTTTGGTCATTATGACATTTCTGTTGTAGCCTGTTTGCCTGCTCTGTCCGTCTGTCTGTCGGACGGAGGGCTTTTTTCCCCCGGCCCCTCCTCCCTTGCCGTTTGTCCTTGACGGATCTGTGACTTGCAGGGGGCACTGCAGTGTGACTGGCACGGCGCCAGCTTACCACCCTGCTCCACCCTCTCCGCGCCGCTCCCCATGCACTCATCCACAGGAGCACGAGCTCTCAGGAGCAGATGGACAGAGAAGGAGAGACTGGGTGGCAGAAACACAGACTCACACACACACACACACAGAGAAAGAGAGAGAGAGAGAGAGAGAGAGAGGTGAAGATAGAGAAGAAGAGAGCTGTAAGCATGTGAGAAAGAGTTAATATGTGCTTGACAAGAGAAAAGAGGAGTGTCTGTGTGTTTGATTACTTGGGAGAATGAACACAAGAGGAATGGAGAGAGAGCAAGGCTGATAGTTGTGCTGCCCCAGTTCTTTTTTTGCTGGGGTACATAAAGCACCAGGGTCAGGGGGTAAGGTTCATGCCGGCACATTGGCACAGCACCCCAGGGTCCAGTCTGCAAAAAGCTGGCCACGCAGGTGTCATGTTTGGGCAATGTTAAAGTGCAAAAGGCTTCTAGTCAGGGATGGCATAAGGCTTTTATCATCTACCACAGCAGAGTCTGTAAAACACTTTAACAGAACCTCAGGCATTTTTTAGGAAACATATTAAAATTCAGTGTGATTGGATCAAATTATAGTCCTGCACATTCAAAACATGTGCAGCACGCTTCCAAAACTCTGTTGGGCCTTTAGGTTATATCAATATGTGGAATACTCATGCTGGTAGCTAATTGTTCCTCTCGCAGTAATTTTGACCAATCACATCCAGTGTATTTTGGTGCATTTGGGTGCTTTTGTGTAGAAGACAGCATTAACTATGGTCTGAGATGTAGTGTTGCTTGTGTGAGAAATTTGCAGTGTGTTCCATATTACCAGTGTCGTGTGTCCTAGCACCATATCTGACCACATATGACCTCAGTCTCCAGAAGAGCCCAGCTGACCCCTCCAACCCCACCCTTACCATCGTGCCAAAAAGCTCGTAGTGCAGAGACCCTGCTTTGTTCCCTCTGCACAGCCACAGGCTCTAAGTCCAATGAATGTATAATAAAATAAACCTACACGTGTATGTTAATTTCTTTTTTATTTATATACCTGTTTCAGTTTGCATATTGTTTATAATAACAGCATGGAGTTCATTCACTCAGATCATTCCTTGGCTGAGGCTGAAAATATTTTGCTTACTTACAGTATGGTGAATAGTGGCATTGTGGTAATATATATTTTTTGTGCTCAGAAAATAACTTAAATATCATAATACTGAAATAGATAGAAATAGAATAGAGTCTAGAATTATTTTATCACAAAATGTGCAGATCATTGTCTCTGTCGGATGGGCTTTGCCTATTTTTAATTTCCAGATTCACTATTTTCCCTTCTAACATGACTTCACTAATGTGGCTGAACAGGCAGGAAAAGGTAGATTGATAATGAAATATCTCAACTAACTAAACATCAAGAGATGATTTGTGATAAGACGAATATCTGTGATAAGCCGTTTTTTTAAAGATTGAACTTGAACTTGAACTTCGTATCCAATATTCATGAAAAAATAGAAATGAAATACACAGCCAAGTGTGTAAACTCCCACACGATGCCACATAAAGTGGGAAATATTTCACGTAGCACTTAGACAAGTATTGGGAGCTCAGAGGTTAAGAAAATCTGCCCTCATTACGCTAGCTGCGCACATGTCTGTACAGAAAGACATTTGTTCAACAACATAATCTGTAGGAAGAGGAGCAGAAGAAATCAACAACACATTTCTCATATTTTATCAATATGTCATGACTCCGTCTCTTTCATTTCATATGTTTTGCCTCCACATATTGTCATACAGAAATGAACCATGGGCTACAAACACAGAGTGGTGTTGAAATTACTTGTTAACCACATGAAACGTCTTTGAAACGAAGTACTCTGGAGATTTCTAATGCCAAAAATTGAAAAATAGCAATGGGAAGCTTTGTAATGAAAGAACATTTATCTTTAAAATGGTTGCTATTTAGACACTGCACAAAGCTCTTTCTTAGGAAATGTCAAATATAGCACATCATAAATACTCAGGAAAGAGGTGGGAAGAAAAGGAGGAATACCCATGGATATAGTTAATTGTGTTCACATTTTCGTAGCTGTTAATGTCACACAGGGCCACACAAACTACTAAAAAGAATAGAGTCAATTTAAAGTTAATAGAACATTAAGCGACAAAGTGACCGTTGTCTTAAAAGTTCTGGTGTGGAGTAGAAGAGAATTGCTGGGATAATATAGCATTTTCAAGTGACATATGGATACTTACCATTTACTTTGTATTTCTGTCTCATCTCAGACATGAGCATTGGGACACAGAGCGTTAGAGGAAGTTTGGGTGCGCAGGGTTCGACTGGATGATGTGTTCAGTTTCAGCTTTGAGGCGATGCTGGCCTCGTCCTGGTCTTTGCACATAAAGGTCACTCAGGTTTGCTTCTCCAAGAGATTACATTGCCAGGTGTCTCGGTCACTAAGGTGCTGAAGGGTCATAAAAGTTCAAATCCCTTTCAGTAGCTCAAGATATTGAATTCTGGAATGATGTGAAAATTCCTAACAAAAGAGAAACCCTTCTGTCCATAAATTAGTTATTGAAAAAGTCTGTTATTTCAATTGGTACGATTTATCAAAGGAATATCAATAAACATATGCCTATATTGTGTAGGTAGAATGACTGAGTTTTAGTGACACAAAATCTGTATTCTGCATTTTACAAATGTTTATGAATGAATAGGAATGTTTACCTTTTAGGGAAAGAAAAGAAACCAAAAGTAAACATTGATTACTAATTAGTGAAATGAAGTGGCAGTCTTGAGCAAGGCTTAGTCAGGCTTTCCCTTTTTTCTGTAACTTTCTCACTTCTTACCTTCTCTCCTCTACTCATCTTCTCTCTCTCTCTCTCTCTCTCTCTGTCTGTCTGTCTGTCTGTCTGTCTGTCTGTCTGTCTTGTTCTGGACGAGGCAGCAGAGCTGCTGCTGGTCTCTTGCTCCAGTCGGGTCCCTGGCTAAGTTGTTGAAGGTGCGAAGGCTCTCTCCAGTAACATGCAGCAATACTGAGCACTCTGATGCACACAAGTCAGTCTTTTCTCACCCATTACAACACTCTTGCTGTGCACATCAATACAAGATTTTTTTATTTTTGAAAGTTGCAGAAATTGTCTGGTGAGTTTCACTCAAATGCTTTCTGTTACTTGTCAAGTTTTTCAACTGTCAGTAAATGTAGGCTATACAGATTACGGGTAGATTATGTGATGGTCTGGAGTAGTTGTTTGCCTGCAACTTGTTAGAATGGCTAGAGAAGATTTTCATTCAATCATTTTACTAAAATGACAAAATGAAATATTGATTCTTCCCCAGTGATTACATTAAGTGCACTGTAAAAATGTAAATAGAAAAATATGTACTGTAAAAACATAACATAATAGACTGGAGGATTAATGTAATTCATGCAGATTCCCTAAGGTTTGCTCTCACATGGCTTCAATATTCTCTTCTATAGCATCCATGTTAGTTTTCCATATTGTTCAAATTAATGAATATATTAGGGATTCTTCTGGGGATGTTTCTGTCAGTTTTATTGGCTCTTTTTACTCTTTATTCTTCTCCCTCCTTTTACATCCTCTTTACTCTCAACAACAGACACATAAAGCTTGTACTTTGACTTTACAAATTTCAATCTAATTAAATACAGACACAAAATATGGTAAGATGGTCTCGTAATTTCAGTGCTAAATTTCAACAGTCATTGAGCACACCACATGCCTTATATATAAAATAACAGTGCTAGAGAGAAAAAAAGAGATTTACAGAAAATGAAACTGAAAGATTATTTAAATAAACAATAAATCATTAAAACCATGTGTAACATAGTTGCATCACATATATTAAGAAATGATGAATTATATATATGCATAATTAAAGACAAAAGTTGGAAATGTAAGATTGTTTCCTGATTTTGTCATTTCAAATGGTTATTAAATGAAATGCATTTTCTGGTTTCCTATTTGTGGAAATCTCTCTGATTCGCAGAAATGAAAAAATACAGACAAAGCCCACCAAATATTATTTTACTCTTAAAAAGTGTTTTCTAAATTGTATTCTCGTTACCATCTACAAGACATATACATTTTTACGTTCTTCAACAGTAGATAAAATCCCTATTAATTGATGTGTGTAAGACATTAGCAAGCAAAAGGGTTTTTAAAATTTATTTTGTGTGTATATTGACAGTTGTATGCATTCTTGACTAATTTAAACTGGCCATGGCTTTTAATGTGTGGGAGTGTACCATTTAAACCGACAAATACGAAATCAAAAAAAGAAAAAGAAAGCACACACACACTGAAAAAGTGTCAAAGATATTGTAAAAATATAATTTTTAAACTCATTGTAATTATGTCATGTTTTATAAGACCTTCAGAAAAGCAGTATAAAATCTGAGTCTATTGTGAGGTATGTGTAAAAATATGAATCAAACAGGCATTGTGATAAAGATTTATGATGCCCTTGGTCATAGCCTCTGTGCTTTTCAGACGTCAAGTGAAATGTATTTATTTATTTTTAAAATGATGTTAAAAACGAATACCGAGTGACCTGATAGATGTTTAGGACACAGTTTCCTTCACCAACAGCTTTGTTAGAAATTGCCTCTTGAGATGATTCTCGACAATAGAATAACTTGTAAAAGTTATAGAAATTGAGGATTTGTCTCAAAATTGCCTTATGGACTTTTTTTATGGACTAAGAGTAGTTGTATAATACCTGCTGTGAATTGAAATTGTATTGAAATATTTGATCACTTTACAAAATACACTGTACTTGTATGCAATATCAAGCATTGTACTGAATGTATTGTTAGAGGCTTTCTGGATTCTTTTTTGAACTAAAATTCTGATAACTTTGTGTAGCTCTTGTTTTATTTTTATTGGCCGTAAATAGATTTTAAAGACATTGTTTGTTTTGTGATATTCCAAAACACTCACAAAATATCAGTATCATTATCAATTTCAATATTGATGCCTCAAAAGAACTTAACTGAGCCAGTTAATAGACAGGCCTGATCAGTTGCACATACAGAACACTGCATCAGCCTTGTGTCCTCCATTTTGTGATGCTGAAATTATCTAGCTCCCCCATTTCATGATTTCATGTGCGCAGGCGTATTTCAGTAGCCAATAAAACCAGTGCGCGTTGAACATGGTCAGATAGGTCATTTAAATGATTACAATTGCTTATTACAGCTCAGTATGAATGTACAAATGCAAATGTTGTACATTTCATTCTCCTGTTCACATTTTACTGTGAACAATTTCTATCACTGTATGGTAATCATTGCTGCTGGTAACTGGGAGGTGCTGGAGGTAGGCAAAAGTGATCATTTTAAAATCTACAGTGTAAAATGACAAATATTGAATTATTATGGATCATTTGCTTGTGTTTTCAAAGCTTTAAATTCAGTAATATGACTCACTAGCTCGCTGCAAACCATATATGCTGTCTCATATCTTGATATGTGACATTTCTGAAATGCTGCAATCTGAAATCTCTGAAATGCTGTATTTTTTAAGTTAAAAAAAATACTAAATGCGTAATTGCGTAAATGAAAAGTTACCATTGAACTTCATTTAAAAAAAACACCTGAGAGAGATTAGAGCCAGTGCTATATACATATATTGTGTCGGCCGGCTGCGAGGAACTTGTGCCTGTTTAGTCCCTGAGAGGTCTGCCATTCACCGATTGAGTAAGTGAGAGTGGTCACGCTCGGCTGACTGCTGAGGTCAAGGGTTACTCTGTTCCTAACAAGGAGTGCTGCCCAGGGCCCTAAGGGTACTCCCACAGAGGCCACCCTCCCCTAATCGGCACGAGTTAATCTGTTAGCAGTCTTTACCTTGTCAAAGCAAACAGCCTCCATGTCTCTTAGCTAGACCTAACCGACCTCCCAAGTAACACTTTTGACCCTGGGGTCATGGCCTTTGTCCAGGTCCCAATAGGGGAGTGTCCTCATGGGTCTCAGGCCTAATAGAATAGTTGTTTAGACACGTGCGGGGGCTTTAGGAAGACCACCTCAAAGACTGAGTCCCACTCCTTGTCCGTATTAGCAGTATAGGCAGCTCCCTCTTGGAAGCCTTAACAGGAGCCCTTTAAAGTGGCAGCCTGGAGGAAAAAACAAAAGGAAGCCATACTGTATGTGTTTGCACTTGGGTGGGTTGGGGGGGGGGGGGGGGCTGTGACCAGTGCTCCTAGATAACTGGGCTTTTTTTCTCACTAGCCTTTGCTAGGGAGTCAGTGAGAGCAGACCGCTCTCCTCCGCTCCGCTTAACTCAACTCGACTCAGTTCTGCTCAGCTGGCCCGGGGCTGGCTGCCCCGCCTGGTGGTTCCTTCCTTTGGCTTTTTCCTCAGCACTTCCTGTTGCTACAAACACTGGCTACCCGGAGATAAACAAACTGCATCCCCGGTTATGTGTCCTTGCTCTCCCCAAATATCCGTGACTGTAAGGGTCTCAGACATGTAGACGATGTGCAATGACAGCACAAGGCACAAAAGAGACAAGTAAAGAGTCTCGCTCTCATCACAGTCTCAGCATGTCCTTGCACTGTGTGTTCGTCAGACACAGTGAAAAAATAGATGGAAAATGATTAATGTGAACTATATTTTGCATATTTTGTATTGTATATATGTGGAACATGCCAACTCCCTTAAGCCAGACCTGATTACAGATTTTTTTTTTTTTTACTTAAATAGAATAGGTTGTTTTTCTCTGTATTGGTCTCTATTGTTCTCAGTCTCTAGAGAGGTTGTTCTCTGCTCAGACACCACAGAATATCCTGATCTGATTTGACTTCAGTTTGCTCTTATTTTCATCTATCAGAGAGAGATTTTTTTAATGCATCTCTTACATCTCTATCAAAGTTAGCAATTTGTTATAGCAGTGTAATTAAAATGCCAATGTCAATGATCACTACGGTAGTTTACAATTAACACATTTTGACTTTTAACACACACTATAGTAAAATCTATTTAGTTAATATTCTAGAATGTACATATGTACAGTACTGACCTGACTGACCTTTTTTTTTTAATCAGACTGATTTTAATCATCAAATCATAACTAATGTAGCAAATCAAAAAACTCAAAAAAACTCAAAAAACAGTGCAACCTTGCTTCAAAACAGCATCAACTAACCTATAGGTGCACTTGCACAATGTACTTGGCAGTTAGGTTATTTCAAGCAATTTCGAGAACGGAGCAACAGCATAGCTCAGCTCTTTGGTTGATTTAGACTGGCTGTTTTTTTTTCTGTCTCTTTTCTCCCCCCAGCACTGGTCTGTAGCAGTGCGGAGCCTGTAGTGCTGCAGTCTGCAGTGTGAGTTGTTACTTTATGTCTCATTGGAATTCTCTATTCTCTTCTCTACGATTTTCTAAAAAGTGATTAACAGCTTAAAATGTATATTTTGTATTGAAGCATTTACATTAGTAATAACAACAATTAATTGTTTTAGACAGGTGCTATACAACAAACAAAAGACTAAAGTACAGTATTTTAACTCAGTATTCTATCTAGTACCATATATGTCATGATAGTGTTCATGGTTGAGCAGCATTACAACCTCTTACAAATTCAGGTAACACAAAAACTATTACTTCCTAATATTTTCTATTCATTGCAGTGCATTTCACAATATCTGGAAAAGAACAGAAACGAGAAACAGGAAAAATATACATTTGGGTAATGGTGTTTAATTTCATTTGTAATAGATTTGCATGTTTCATAGCATATACTGTTCCTGCATATACAGCATGTGCCTATGCAGTGAGTGTCTGACACACGATGAGGGTAGCCATTTTGTTTCATATCTCAGATTCAGTAAGAATGAACTGATAAGGAGAGATATGGGAGCAAGGAACAGGGGTTCTCTATCAACCTCTCGTCTCGGTCGAGGCTTGTTTCTTTCTCTTACATCATGTTTTGCTATGTCTATTTCGGGGATTAAAATTCTGTTTAGAAATCACATGGTTTTACCAGTTAACAATATGACTACTCTTCTGCCTTATGCAAAGACTGCTGTTGCAAGAAGGCTTTCTTCTCATATGAAAAACCATGTGTAGACTTTTTCCAAACTCACATTTATCCTGCACCTTCCAAGAATCATAACTGGCCTATTTTGTTTTTATCAAAACATCAGTACTATTTTAATGCTTATTTATTCATAATTGCCATGTTGTCTGAATTGATGTGTTTATTTTAACAAAATTATTCATTGGAGTAATTTAAACTGAGTGCCGCACTGTCATAGCAAGGAAAAGAGCATGTATTAATGTGACACAGTCCTCGAGAGTGAGGGGCATCTTACTGGCACGCGCTGTGAGGCATTGGCTTTCAACCCGAAACCAAAACGGTGTCCTCAGATGAACCTTCTGTAGTGCACCACAACAGGATACACACCAAGGTTACACACTCAAAATGGATGGAGCGCAAACAGCCAAGACATTGGATAGCAGAGACAATGAAATAAACCTCTTATATCCGAGATACCCAAGAGAGAATTTGAAAAGCACATATAAACATGCGCCAGATGTATGCAATGCAACATATGCATATATGGTTAACCAGTCCGCCCTAAAAATAACATTTTAATTGGTTAAAAATCGGTGGTGAGATGTGACGTTTTAACAAAGCATTTCATTGGTCAGGTTGTTCCTCATTTCACAGCCTTTGCCCCTTGTCCCTTTGCATTGTATGGCTCAGTCAATTCAGAGAGAAAAATTACAGTAATTTTTGTTATTTAACTTGTGGCCATTTTGTTGAGGATGTTGCTCTGCCTGCAATGCTTGAACAAAAGATAAAGCATTTGATGCCTGGCCTCGGGTCTTCTCCACGTTCCTGCGCCGGCCAGTATCGAGAACAGCCTGGGAGACAAACAGAACTGCCCGGCCCAAAAAGTAGAAGCTGCACAGATTTGAGTGCAGTAGCTTTTTCAGTGTGCGTGCACACACACACACACACACACACACACACACACACACTCCAAAAGCACAGCCTGTGGCAGCCATGTTAGATCAATCTGTGCAGGGACTCAGTCGCATCGTAGCCCACACTTACCCTATTGCAGGACAAAAAGAAAGAGAGAGAGAGAGAGAAAGCGAGGGAAAGCAAAGAGAGGAAGATCGAAAAATAAGAGACAGAAGCATCTAAAAGCAAAGAAAGTTTTTCCCCCACCTCTTTTTTCTGTTTTGTCTGCTATGCATGCAGTCCCCATTTTTTCGCTTGTCTGCAAAAACAATAAAAGAGGATTGGAATCAAATTTAATCCGATGTAGGAGGAGACTCAGATTTTACAATTTGCTAGATCCCCCCACTCATTTTATTTAGCACAGCCGATATTTTTCGCTGAGGACGGGAAGAGAGAGAGAGAGAGAGCAGGAGAGCGAGCAGGGAAAAAAGTTTGAGCTGTGAGCCCAGCCTCACGGGTTTTCTGGAGCCGAAGCCAAAAGAGGCAGGAAGTTGTTTTACAATAGCGTTACAGTAATCTGCCACAAATGGAAAAAGCCAAATGTTGGTCACAGAGGAAAGGTGGCGGGAGACACCGAGTGTGAGCGAGAGAAAGAGGGAGAAAGAGAGCAAGAGAGAAAGAGGGGGACAGAAAGAGGGAAAGACAAGGAGGAGGAGGAGAGAGGGAGAGAGAGAGATGAATTACAGCTATCGAGCATGATAGCTAAAGGACGATCTTGTGCTTTGGCTTAACAGTGCTGTTGTGTGAAACTGTTCTCAGTCTGGGGCTTACAGATACATATTTTTATCGAAATATTTCTCTGCTTTTCTTTTGGCATTGGTTTCTATCCTCTCCTCCATCATGGCAGACTGCTGGGGGTGGGGTTAGAGTGGGTGGGGCTGTGAGATGGACATGTAGGGGGCAAGGGAAGGGGTGGGGGGTTTGGCAGACACCAACCGCAATGTGTAGGATTTTAAAAAATTTATGGCGTTAGGAAGTTGATCAATAACAAACACCTTTTTTTTTGCAATGCGAATTCACTCTTCTACCCACCCAAATGACTGTGAAAAAACTTGTTGACATTTTTGTGTTGACTCGGCTGACTGTGCTGTCGTCAGTCACCATATGGTTCCAGCCCGTTGCATGAATTGGCAGTCAAATCCAAATCAAAAGTTGCTGCCTCGGGTGTTTCACTCCTCCTGAAATTCAGCCAAAATAGCTGGGCTACTGGAACCTTTTCTGGCTTAGCGTCAGTCATACAGAGGGAGAAAGGCAAACATAACGGACAGTGAGAAAGAGAGGCAGAGAGAGTGAGAGAGAAAGAAGGTGGAAAAGAACGAGGTAGAGAGAAAGAGAGAGAGAGGCAGAGTAACAGCAGGCAAACCACATGTTGCTACCACGGCTCTTCTTATTGTTCACCACCAATGCTCTCGTCTAGTCTAGCATGGCGCTGAACGTGCTCCACGAGTGTGTGATTGTGCACATGCCCTCTTAGCCAGCTTGGTGAGGAGAATCCAGACATAGGGTTAACACTTCCCACTGCTCACTGCGCCCATGCATATTTGAAAACTGCATCAGCCGCATGCTTTGCTGGAAGTTTTTTTTCTCTCTCTTTCTCTCTCTCTCTGTCTCACTCTCATTCTTTCTCTATCTTTTACCCTGTCTCGGATTATGAAGGTGTAGTGTGCTAGAATGGCGTGAGAGAGACCACTGAGTCTGCGCGGTGGGGGGAAGGAGGAGGGGATTCTGTGTCACTCTCCCTCCACCACACCTCCACCCCCACCCCACCCCACACTTCCTCCTCCCTCCCTCACTCCCCCCCGCCCTCCCGGCCTCTCTGCTTTACGCCCTCCCACCCTCTCTCCTGCTTTTTACTCCCTCCCACTCCCTCTCTCTTTCTCTCTCTCTCTCTCTCCCTCTCTCTCTTTCTCTCTCTCCCTCAAGTGCAAAGCCATGTGGGACGTATGATGAGGAAGCGGATCACTCCTATTTCATCATTAGCCCTCCACACTCGTTCTCTCTTTTCTTCCTCTCTCTGTCTGTCCCTGTCCCGCTTTTCCTGAGTCGCTGCTCGCTCTTTCTCGCTCCTTCTCGCATTCTCTCTCTCTCTCTCCCTCTCTCTCTCTGTCTTTTCTCTCTATTTCTTCTACTTCTCACCTCTCTGTCTTCCTCCCTCCGATCTCTCTTCCCCTTCTCTCAGCCTCAGCCACACACAAGGGGGAGACTGGAGCTCTGCAGGAGAAAAAAAAAGAGCGAGCAAGCGAAAGAGAGGGTGAGCGGGAGAGAGAAAAAAAATCTGCTGCTATTTCTACAGAGAGGGCCTCCCCTCCACCCGGCCATGCCAGAGAGGGAGGGTTTCTTTACTACTAACTGGATTTAACCCTCTGGCTGCAACTCTCTGCATAGCAGCCCACAGAAACCTGCTAACAACTTGCTTTTTGTGGGGCATTTTCGTGACATTCGCGCGCCAAGATTCGACGGTTGGGATTTCTTTCACTGCCCGTTTTCGCTATCATCTCTGATGCACGTTGTCGCCGGGCGTACGGCATGTATTTTGTAGTTCTTGTCGCGTTCAAGTGACGGTTTTTCTGCTCAAAATCTTTTTTTTCACACTTTACATCTGTCCTTGTATTTTGTGTTTTCCTTTTTTTTGCTATCCTTTTTTAAAATTTATTTCGAGGCGACTAGGTGATTTCTCTGTGATTTTTCCATGGGCGCTGCATGATGGCATTTGGAGGTTTCACCACCTGGACCGTGCTATGCCCCCATCGCCGGCCTCCTGGCCCCCAGGCTCCTGAAGGCTAACTCTGGGCAGTTCCGCGCCTCTCCTCCCTTTTGTCTTGCTCCACCAAGGATGGGAAGAGTTTCTGTCTCAGAGTGCAGGGCGCACATCTGCGAGTTAAAAGACGTGCCTTTTGTGAGTGCCAGCGACACGTTTGGAAGTGTTGTGCTTCCCTCCTCCTTTGCTTTCTGTCTTTCCCTTCGCTCCCTCCCTCTCGCTCTCGGTCTCTCTCTCTCTCTTACTCTCTCTTTCTCACTTTGCCCTGAGACACCACTTTGCTGTGCTGAAGCTCTTTCTGGGACAGGTGCCAATTCTGCACAAAAGAGAGGAAAAAAAGGGCAAAGCAAAGGATAGCACACAGAATGAATTAAGAGAGGTTTCACAGACTAATGTGAGCATGTGTGTTTTATAGGAGCCTGTCTGAGTGTCAGTGTGTGTGTGTGCGTGTGTGCTTCCTTGTTGTTTCTACGCTACATGTACAGTACCGTGGCCCTGTTAGGGGAGGTAGATCTCGCTCCTAGTAGTGAAGGCATTTCAGCATGGAGGGGAGACAGTAGTGAGAGAAAGTAGAGGGTCTGCCTGGGGGGCTGTGGGGTGGAGGGGGGTGGCTCAGGGTTGAGTAAGGTGGGGTGTGTGTCTGTGTGTGTGGGGGGGTCCTCTTTCAGTCTGCTAAATTATTCATAAGCCTAAGCCGGGGCTGAGCTGGACTGGCTGTGCTATTTGCATGCATCAGGCATGCTGCTCGTCTGTTTGCTAACATTCGTCCATTCAAACATGTTAACTGGCAGACAGGCTCAGCTCACACCTTCCAGACATTCTCATGGGCTCCTATTGTTGCCGTCACAGCCAGTCAGACTGGCCGCCCAGCCCCAACCCGCCTGCCTGGTCGCCCTCCTGCCCACCACTCAGCCAGCCAGTCATTCAGGGCCTGGAAGTAGGTGCAGGAAGGCAGGCAGGCAGGCAGATTAGGCAGGAGGCTGGGAAGCCATCGTGAGGATCATGCGGCTCACAGGGCTGGGTGCTGCCGTGACTGGGTAGGAGTGGAGGAAGAAGGGGAAGGGAGGGGATGAGAGGAAGGGGGACAAATGCGGGATTCTCTGGGCCTGCCGGCGCTGGTCCCACTCCGCTCGTTGTAGTCGAGCTGAGCCGAGCCGCCCTGCTCAGCTTTCTGTGGTTGCCGAGCTCACCGCCCTCTCTTTCCCCACACAGAGCTGCGGAGAATGGTGGAAGGAAAGGGGAAAAAAGCGCAGAGCACAAGTATGAACCAGGCCTTCGCCGATTTCACCTCCAAGAGATGGACTTTAGGAGCCTCCCGTCACAATCATTTCATTTGGGTAAGTTGCACTGTCCCTTAAGTGTGTGTATGTGTATCTTGTTCAGCCTTTGTAGTTTTTAACCAAGATTGATTTGCTGTGGTAAATAGTGAAGTTATTTTTTTTTCCTGATTTTGCAAGAGCATGTTTTCCGTGTTCGATACTGAACATTAATCGTGCGCCATTTTGCGGAGGAAATTGGTCACTATACATTCAAGATTTAGGTTGACGAAGTTATCTATAAGGTGCTTTAACCTCAGTTGTACATCATTAATTACCTTACAAATGTATCATTTGCCCTTGCTCCTATATCTGCTCGATAGACAATAATTTGATAGACTGAGAAATCTATTTTTTTGCATGTTGGTTTGGTTTGCTCTAAATATTACGTTTTTCTGTATCAGTGTCAGTCATTTTTTTCTTATCTTAACCATACCATTTTCTCGCTAACTGTATTGTATCATACATGTTTCAGTTCTGTATAGCTTAGTTTATTATACTGCACTGCTTTTCACCATAAAGAAGTCTGATCTAATAACGCTAAAACAAAGATGAAAATGCATGCGCTATCATCTTGCGGTTCAATGTTGAATTTTTAGATTTTCAGAGATGCGTCTGCACTTCATATGTTTGATGCCTAGTGAATGCACACAAGTGGCTTAAGGTTCTTGCACAGCTTACATTCCTCAGCACTCATTGCCTGCCCATGTCAGATATTTCGAGTAGGGCTCCGGTTCGGAGCCATGCTCCTTGATTAAGCTGAAGCAGCATTGCCTTACACCTTGTTTCAGTATTTATCACTGAGAAGAAAAGTGTATATCCAAGTTCATAGAAATTTTGGGAAAATCTCAATAATGGCGCTGGTAGCACAACATTATTTTGAAGGTATTTGTGAATATGCTATTTAACCGTTTATTTTAAAATGATTTGCTACAAATTTGTGAGACTGTACATTTACTCACAAATTTCTGTGCCAGCGACATACTTTCAATTTTGCATATATAATTGAAAGCCAAATTTCAAACTGCACTGCTGATATGAAATCCCACACAATTAGAATGAAGCATTTAGGGTCTCTGCATTTTAATTCAATGTCTCTATGAATGACTATATTGTCCAAGAGATAAGCTTCATATTTGGCTGTTCTTGTGAAACAGATTTAAATATATAAATCGTTGTTGGCGGAATCTCTCATATTGTAAATTCATAGTTAATTTTTTTTTAATAAAACAGGACGGACGATGGAGAGGGCCTGGCAAAATGGCACATTTAACTCAGAGTTATCACATTTTAGTACCAGTGTGTATCAACAAAGTAGGCCACACACAATTGCTTCTGGTTTCTTCCTCCCGAGAGCTTGTGCTAAAGACTGCACTGCACAGGGATAGTTTGGCAATGGCTCACTGGCACGGGAGCTTACACACCTTTTTTTGCTGTAGATTTGTGCCCTTGCAGAGCTTACCTCTGCCACGAACGAAGCGTTCAGCTGACAGGGCATTTTGAGTGCCTTGGGCCCTGCACCCCTACCCAGGAGAGGTGTTGCTGCTCCCGTGGTGTGCGGTGGCACCCAGGCACAGGCAGATGGCCTGATCGAAGGGAGGTTCCTGTCGCCAGGGCCCGATCCCCAAACCCATCACACCCCCACTACTAACCACCACCTCAATCCCCCCTCCCTCACAGAGAGGCGTGTTCACAATGCTGCATTTCTGCGCAGAGGAGGTGTGGTGTGGAGACACACCCTCACATATGCGCGGGAACACACACACACACACTAATATGCACAAGCTGAAGTTCTCACATACACAAGTACTGCACAGACGTCGGAACACACCCACACACAAACACACACACTAGACACATATTGAATGCTTACATACACAATTACCACATACATACCAGCACACACACACACACACACACACACACACACACACACATGCATGCATGCATACACACATTGACATAATGCACAAATGTGCACAAATGCACAAATATACGTGCACACGCACACACACACACACACACACACAGGCAGGCACACATTGAGTGCAACACTTTGAGTGCTCAGATATAAACATGTTTGCTTATATACAGTCTCATAATTATCCACATCAATTAAATCTGTGTGACATGACTATACTTTACACAAATGCTCCATGAAGGAGTAGACTGTCCAGCACTTGGCATGAATCATGACAGGCTTGACGGCTTATTTCTTTTTACCTTGGTTATCTCTATAAACATACATTGACATCAAGAAGGCACATTCTCTCTCTCTCTCACACACACACACACACACACTCACATGTATTCAGAATACACAAAGATACCCATGCACACAAACAGAAAGATACTCTCTGTCTCTCTCTAACTGGAGTGTACGTTAGTCTGGCTAAACAACCGAGGTTTGAGCCGCCATTTTGAGTGTTGCAGCATTGTTATCTATCGTCTTTTCAATACATCATGCTCTTTATTATAAATATACTTTATGTATAGCGTTTTTTTTAGTAATCACACAGATTGTACAGTATTTATTAGTCTGGCCCAATAATTTCAGCATTGTTTTTTGCATACATTTCTAAAATGCGCTAAGAGAATGACGTATCTAGAATTAAATGTATAATAATCTCATAACTCGTAAATATATTCTCTGCTAATTTTTAGATCATTTCCAAAATTTTTTTTTTAGTCTTTCATTTAATTTCCATTTTTTTCTCCTAATATATATGGAAGCCATGTCTATCTAGCTTCTGCAGACGAGACAAAAAACTAATCAAAAGCTTCAGAATGTATATATATTGTATATTTTAAAATGTTGCAGCCTTGGTAACTATAATCCGATGTGAGTTACATATAAAAAGTTTGGAAACAGACTTTTTATTCTTTTTTTAATATCAGTGATAAATATAGGATTTTTGTTCAAAGACTTTCAACAATGAACATTTGTGACGCATTTAAATAATTACAATAATATGGTCAGAATATGTTTACTTTGTTCAGAAGAAAAAATAACCACATGCTTTGTTAAAAAAAGTATAATATGTGTTCTACAAATAATCATGCCAGGTGGAGAATCCATTCTCAAGCCCCTATGTATTTTGCAGATATTGTATCTGTGTGAAATACCCTTTTTAAAATTAAGATATTCTTTGAATTATTCGTTAAAACAATATAACATCTAGTTTAGATCCCCCCCCCCCCCCCGAGTTGCTGCAAACAGGCAGTAGTTGGTGTGTGTGTGTGTGTGTGTGAGAGAAAGAGAGAGAATAGACACCATTAGATAAAAATGCTAAAATAATTAGACTTTATTTCATTTTAGCCATAGATGCTTTTAAAGTAATGTTAGTGTATTAGACATTTTGATGCAAGGAAATATACCAGGGAAGCAGTGTTTAAGGGAAGGTATTGTCTTTTGCACTGGTATCATATAATTGAATTTATTTTTACTGTGTGTGTGTGTGAGAGAGAGAGTGTGTCTGTGTGTGTGTGCGCGCTCGTGTGTGTGTTTGTGTGCGTGTGTGTTTTTGTGTGCGTGTGTGTGTGTGTACTACACAAACATCTAACAACCGCTAACTTATGGTTACTCTGATTATAACACCATCATGCTTTCCTTAAAAATACTACATATTTTTGCAATGCAGAGCATAAACTAAAATATCTGCAATTTTTTCTGATATTCTTTTGAAAAGTTGGCATATATGTATATATTTAATAACAAGTAAAAAGCACACTGTCTGCTAAAGCAAATGCTGTAGTATATCCATCATATGTTACACATCTAAGTAGTATAATGCACAGCACATGCATTCATACTTTCTGTTCAGATCTATTTTAATAGAATAACTGACTTGAACTTGAACTTTGAGTTCAACTTGATTTTGAACTTGAACTTACACACTGTTGCCTGTTGCCTGCTGGGGTTTGTGCATTCACGTGGTTGGAGTTTTGCACAGCGCTATCATGTAATAATGTGTCTGTAATTACTTACCACTGCACTCAGGATGTTAAGATCATTCCTGTGATGTCGAAGGCACACAGTTTCTTGTGGCCCTTGCTAAGACAGTGCTTTGGCCAGAATTTCAGTTAAAATGTCAAAACAAAATCTGTCAAATCAGTCCAATCAGTATGTTCTTGAGTCATATACAATTATATATATATATATATATATATATATATATATATATATATATATACACACACACATACATTTATATACTCTATATATGTCTTTTGTGTATGTCTCCACCTATCCATGTGTCTGTGGTTATGTATGTGAGTGAGTGAAAGAATGAATGAGGAGACAGAAAGAGAGAGAGAGAGAGAGTTATCTGCATGGAGATATTAACAGAAGTTTTCACTGTAATTTATTAGGAAAATCATATAATTTCTTAACGAGGTAAAAAAAAAAAAAATGTATAAATTCCCCATGCATTGATTCCCAATTGATGTTTGTACATCAGCCCAGGGTAAACATATATAAAGCATTTATAAATGTTTAAATGGCCTACAAGATTGCGCTGTCAGTAGCGTTATGAATGTGTTATAAAGCTGACATGAAATGCGATGTGGCGTAGAACATGTACCCTGTTATGCATGTGTATTTGATTACACCTTGTTTTAACTGCTGTGCAAATGCACAGGGCACTTTATCCTCATCCTTATATTCTCCCATTCTTGTTTGTCACAGGATGATGGGGACCTTAGATTTTCAGCTCTTTCCTGAGAAACATGGTGCTGTGATGCAGTGTCAGAGGACAAAGAGGACACAGTGAGAAAGATGACGGTTGCACATTCACAATCAGGTGATTAATGTTGTGTTTGTTGGGAAAGCCATTAAATGTCTTCAGTTGAATGCCCCACTGGCAAATGCAGTCGGGCCATTGTCCATGCTTCTTTGGAGGACAGCTGTAGCTTTGAAGCCATTTTTGAGTAGATAAGCTAGTGTGCGGGCAGTGATGCACCAAGTCCCAAAAATAAGATGTAGATTGACTGGTCATGTGACATGCATCCCCAGAAGAAATCTATAAACTTTACTCAACATTATAGGAAAGCCTCAATTAGAAAAAAAAATATGCAGGTAAATTAATGACTGTAATATAACAGTAATTGTTCCCTAACATTATTAAGCTTTATGCCAGAAACATTGTTTGGCAGAACATGAGAAACTGTCATTCCTGAAATACATGCACGGTCAATCCCACATTCCTTTCTTGTTAGAGTTGAAGTAAGGTGAAGCTACCCACCATATCCAGTTCTCATAGTGGATGAACAATTCCCAGCAAAGTCCAAACATCTTCTAATGTCAGGGTAAAAAATAGAAAAACTAAATCATTGGTTGTTATAATGCAGGTCACAAACACTAAGAGAAATTGTGAAGGCACACAAAGTAATCTTTTTTTGTCAGGAAGGACATATGTTCTTCAGAAGATCATGAGGTAGGTCTCTGTTAGTTGGGCATTTGGGGGAAAGGACCACTGTTATGTGTTTCATGGTGTGCAGGAGTACTCACTGTTGCAGTTATAATAAGTTTAAATATAGCTGTAAGCAGGGAGGCTAAATGGTTGCTGAAAGCTGAAGTTTAAGAGAAGAATGACGTTTTAGGGGCTCATTTCTTCATCCATTCCCACATTTTATGTCTCTCGCCCTTGTGGAGCGACATTACTTTTACTGTGTATGTCTGTACGCACTGTAATGGGTGGGTGTAGAGATCTCTCTTTCTCTCTCTCCTCATCTTTTTCCTCCTCTACTTTCCTCTCTCCCTCTCCGGCCCCCGTCCCTGGGTGAAATGAGTGTTTGGCTCAAGCCAGAACTGAAGCAGTAGAGCATGTGCAGGGCTCTCCCACACATGGAAGCCATCAGCTCCAAGCTGCTGACCACTGAGAATTGTGGGCCCTTTCATTCCGTACACATTTATCGGGATATCAGCTGGGACGCCATTTATCCATGAAAAGCAGCTCGGCTCAAGCGGAGCACTGTGCTTGCTAATGATGACATAATATTGGATCATGGGACCCTTCTGTTGGATGATGTAGTTGCTTTATAGCTCCAAAGTTCACCGAGAGCACATTCTCCCTGCCCCTGAGATTAAAAGTAGCGCAAGCGATTCTAGGTGATTTCTGACTCGTAACACTTTTTGAAAACACTGACCGAATATTTCCTCACGATTCGCTAGCTTACTCTACTCTGTCCTGTAAAAGTAGACTTTGTACATAACCCTGGCGATGTGGACAGGAAAGAAAAAAAGGAGCAAGCCTGTCGTCCAAACATAACAATATTCCATGGAGAGGGCGGGACAAGGCGGGAAAGGGTCTTTTGGGAAGGGGATGAGTTGGTCATATGGCATCATCTAGAATCACTTGCGGTATCTTTATCTTGGATGATTTTAAATTGATTGCATAGCATTCTCCTGGAATAATTCACCTGTATAAAAGTGAGTGCCAAATTATTAGAATAACAATAATTTGGAATAGAATAGAATAAAATAATCCTATATAATCATCATAAATTTGTGACACACCTGGGTGTTTACTTAAAAGCTTACATTCATTAGAGTATAGAACATAGACCATCACTGCCTTGGATAGGGCACCTGTCTTGTGTGACAAGAAAGTCCATTCCTAGGACTTGTTGCTACTGTCAAAATCCTATTAAGTGATCTGAAGGCTTTTATTGCAAAGGGCATTTCGGTTACTGCACAGTCAAACATTTATTTGATAACAACTGTCACACAGCAAAACTCCAGGTTTGAAAAGTCTGTCAAGAAGTGAAACTTTTCACAGAATAATTCATTTTGGTCGATGGCACTCTACAAACACACCAGCACTCACCTAATTAGTCAGGTTATCAGAAATTACTCCACACTCAACAGGTTTGGAGTGGAAAATGGATGAACGAGGTGAAAACATGCCCTTACATAGCCTCAAAGTAATTGTGTGGCATGGGGACATAATAGTATTTAGATCCCACCTTGCATTGTGACTCTGGTTTTAGGGAGCAGTTCTGTTCTAAGGAGGACTTGGTAGGCTCATTATGCATCGGGGAAGGGCGGGTCCATAAAGCCAAGACTGTGTGCACAGAGGCCACAAGGTGGGGCGGAAGACAGGGCAGTCTTCGGGTCCGACGGGTCAGAAGGCCAAGGCATGTGGGACTACTGCATCACACTAATGTGACAGGATGTCATTAATGAGCCGTTAGCAGCTGGGTGGAAATGACTCAGGTTTTGGTTTGCCTCATTTTCATGTTCATTAGGTCAAGGAGTCATTGGCTTTTACATGTGGTGAGGGTGGGGCTGGGAAAATTTTGTAATGGTCACGTTTTTTTTTTTCAGCATATCTCAAGAACTCTATCTTTCTCTCACATTTCTGTCAAAATCTATGCAATTAATTACAAAATCATCCCTGTTGTAGCATTAGATGTAGGTATATTTTATTCTGGGAAATGTGTCAGTTCAGTAACAGAGAATTGTCCCCGGCAGTGTTAAAAAATAAGCAAAAAATATAAGCGCAGTAAGTCAGGAATAAAATCAGTATCTTATGAGTTTGTCCGACTATAGCGCTGCCAAGCTTGCCTCATAGATAATAATAACAAAATCCTAAACACCCTTTGGTAGATGGATCTCTACCAAAGGGTAGGGACCCTTTGGAAACGGCTTCCTAAGTCAGGACCCACTCACTGTGCAAATACACTGGCACCTAGCCAGCTTCTAATACTGTCATGTAAATGTCAAAAACTATATATAAAATCCCCTGCGCTGCAGTGGCCAGCCAATGGGCTGCAATTAGTGTCCTTGTGCAGAATTAACACCCTTCAGAACAAGTGGGGAATGGTAATTGGTGCCCTCGTCAAGTTGAAAATGCAAGTCCTTCACATCTCCTAATGCCGCAATTGTGGACATATCCAATCAGATGGACTAATGCTGATTAACTGTCCGTGCACCCCTTCATTCGCTTTGACTCACCCACCCCCATATGTAATATGCAAAGACTCACACACACACACACACACACACACACACACACACACACACACGCTCTACACTACACAGACACTCCACGTACACATGTACAGACACATGTACACGCACACACATACACACACATATCTACATAAATATATACACGCGCACACACACACACGTACACACCACACAAGGACAGCAAGTTTGTTTTGGTGTCAGGTGCTGAATGGGCACTGGTAGGGTTTGGAGCTCGGAGAGGGTGTGGTGCCCTGCATGCACCTCTAACGAGTTTCCTTGTGAGGCAAAGCACGGCGGCAGAGCAAGACCAAAGCGATCAGTAAACAGGGTGCAGTGGAGCCCTCCAGCTCTTTCTCTCTTTCTTTCTCTCTCTGTCTCTCTCTCTCTGATGCTCTCATTCCTCTTGTTCCTCCCGCTCTGATTCTCTCCGGACGGGGTTGCGCTATTGATTATGATGTTCCCCCTAGAAGTAAATGGGCCGTTTCAGTAAGTAGAAGCATGATGGACATTTTAATTTTCCTCCTGACTGTTTGAGAAAAGTGATTTAGCCTTGGTAGCCCTGCTTGGAAACACTAAATGCCATTTGCCATTACCGAGTATGTAGATTTTGTTGCGAAAAAATAAAACTGCTACCAGACGTGAGGTAATGATCTAATGTTAAAGGTGTGATAAGTAGTTAATATGTAATATATAGTCAATATGTGATTATTCAGTGACCTTTCCATTTCATATATCTTCTCCATGTCCTTAAAGAACATTGTAGTCCTGTCAGTTTTGTTGTAGCTTAAAGGCTGTATTTTATCAAATAAAGACGGTGCTGTTACCTCACGCGAGGTTACACGAGAGGGAATGCCAGTTGTGTCAGTCAACACATCTGTAATTTCGTGATAGGGACAAGGCCATGGGCTAACAGCCAAGAATGATCATGGCCAAGCTGATATTGGATTTAGCAGCCTGACCATATCTGTCACCTCTACAGATGTATGTAATATATGTCAAGTGATAGTAATTGTAGACCACTTTTTATTAGTATTAATAGGATCTGTTAAAAGTATAGAAGGCTTAACAGTCTAAGGCAACAGATTAGTGGCTAGGATACATGTATCCTACTTATTTGTTTGTTCCTAGTTATTGTTTAATGAGTGGAATTAAAATGCAGAGGGAGTGCAAAGTGTTTTTGGTTTCAAGCCATTGACAGCCAAATGACAATCAAACACAATTTCCTGTTATTGTTATATGTAACAAGATGCTTACCAAATACAATGAAATTCTTACTTGAATGCATATTTATATGTTTGTAAAGTTTTCAATAAATAAATACAAATAGCGGGGTGGGTGAATATGTTGTTGGGTAAACGTAACCATATTTGAGCTGTTATACATTGTGTTGGCTAACTAACTCCAGTATAGTGTAAGAAATGCCAAATGCCAAACAACTTGGCAGGTGTGATATGTGAAATATAGGAAAAGTGACAGGACGGACATCCCCAAGACTGTGCATATTATTTGTTCCTGCTCATCTTTGATAGGCTCTAGGCCTCCATTTTGTGTATCTTGGTCAGACTTGTCAGGTAGCTGGGTGAGAGGGAAGCATGTTGAAGAAAGATTGGAGGAAAGCAGAGCTGGGCTCTGGGGGAAACAAGGAAAGATGGTAGTCTGAGAGTGCATCACGTATAAAAGGTGATCAAACTGTAGAATTTGGTCTATGTTATTGAGAGCCTTAATTGTTGCTGACTGACTGCATATGAAAAAAAGAAACTGAGGCTTTGCGGTGTCCTGGCCCATTCCCAGATGCTCGTCTCAAAGAGCTGACCTTGGTTAGGAGCCACAAACTGTTCTTTTCCACTGGCGCAAAATGTGCTGGCAGGGTCCAGGGGCTGGACAGACCTGAGCACCCCCTCCACCTCCCAGCAGAACCCCAACCCCCAACCCCCACCACCCCTCAACCGGCAGTCAATGTGTAAACGCTCCCCCCGGCAGTCTGGCCGGTAACCTAACCTGCTTACAGTGCAGAAGAGCCCCCAGGCCTTGCTGCCCAGCCCCGTCATCTTCACTAGCCACAAGCCCCACGCCAAGCATTCGATTACCCAGGCATATGGCTTATAGATCCCAAAAAAAGAGCAGGGAGCAGGGGGTCTGGAGTGCGCAATTGCTAATGCTAGGCCTTTGCAACGGGGAGGCTGGACTGGATGGGGGTGGGGGCTGGACACCCAGCAGACCTGCTGTCTTCAGAGAGATTAGCTTGTGGAAAGCTATGTTGTGTTCTGCAGTGTAAGAATGGCAAGAGTAAATGTGAACATATTTCAAGGCCAATTTAAAGAAGCTGCATCCCCTCCAAAAATTACTGGAGTGCAAGACTGAATGAGAGGTAGTCATCATGACAGGTAGTCATAACTGACGTATTGTGGCCCGAATATACCCTTTGCCCATTTCAGTGATGTATTAATGATAATTGTGGTGTGAGTATGACTATGATAGTTATCTAGCTCTAACCATATTAGCCTGGGGTAATGGGTACTTACGTCAATGAAAAAAGAACCTTGCTCAAACCAGTCTCTTAAGCGTGCAGTTTTGTGCAGCACTAGTTTCTGTGCTTCAGCAGACTGCTTTCTGTGGTCTGGCCTTCAGCCTGCGCTCTTATCCCTAACGCCCCTGCTCTCCAGCAAGGCACAGAAAACGCCATCCATATTGTGTTTGCAGAATGAATTATGAATGACATTGCATAAGAGTGCCCATTACCCAGTTATTTCCATGTCATCCACCATGAGACCAAAGCAAGCAAAACATTTTCCAGCGCGGGCCTTTGGAAGTGATATTGTTGAGTCGGCCTCCCGTGGGTCCGCATTTGCTTATGGTTCTCCAGAGCAGATGGCAGCGCAGCGTGGTCACTTTGCTCTCTCAAAACACTCTCACAGGGCACCCTGGCAGAGAAAGATGATCGTGCCCTCACGTCAAACTCCACGTTTTATAGTGAAACGTGTCCAGTCACAAATCCAATTTATGGTTAAAGTGTTGAGTGAAAACAGCAGTCCTGTGTGTGTTTTAGGTTCTAAGTTCCGATTTCACACTCTCACTCTGTCTGTAATTTTACATTACAAGTGCATGCTTAACATTGATCCCCCCTCCACCCACACACACACACACACCCCAAGGTGGCAGGCGAGCAAGAGTGACAGCAACTCTCCTAGCCGCTAATGCGCTATTCAAGGTTGCCATTCCCTTTGCTCCTCCAGCTGAGTTTTTCAGAGATAGTAAAGCTATGCGACCAGACCTGCTCCTCCTATAAATAGCCCCCAGTAACAGATGTCTCCTCGGTGTGAGGGCCCTCGTATGGCACAGGTTGAGGTGCCATGGTCGGAGCACTGAGGGAATGGGTGTGGGGGGTTGGGGTGTAGGGAGACTGCGGAATATGTCAGAACTGATGACTTGTCTCAATCAGCCAGGGCCTTCCAGGTCACGACAGACCCGTGTGGCTCTCACACAAATGTCTTTGTGTCTTGGTGTGACCAACAGTCCACCCACCTGCCTGCCTGCCGCCATTCAGGCTGTTTTGGCGTCTACTACTCCAAGCTCACAGTGTTTGCCCGCTGCTCAGTGCCAGAATTCAACATGAACACATTGCACGGGTGGGGGAGGCATCTCTGCAAGCTCACTCACGGAACACCTCCCAACAGGATGCAGCTGCGATGCGGAGGTCATACATCAAGCTGAATTGGCACCTGTTTGACACGTATGACTAAACCCGACAGAACCGCATTGAAGTCTGCAACGGTCTGGGCTCCCCATCTTTTGTGCCACTGATGAGGGGAAATTGCTGTGCCTGCCTCCAAACTTCAGCCAGGTGTATGAGTTTGGCTCGCCTGTGGCTATTGAAAATTGAAAATTGAAAATGTGGCCATTTGTGGAAAACAATGTCCTTTATAGCACTAACTGTCTCAAGGGGGTTTTACTCATTGTAAGTTCAGCGTACGTTCAGATGGATCTTTTATAAGTTGAAAGGGTAAAAGTTGAGTATGGAAGAATCTAGATAAGATTTTGAATGCGTTTGGATAGGAAAATGGGCTTGTTCTCAGTGCCTGGTTGTCTTCCACTTGGCCCTGTGGCCACTTGTCAAAGTCAGTCAGACATAAACCTCCAACAGGCCAAATTGTTTCCTTTTTACAAATGTGGAATGATGTGGTTTTAGACTATAGGTCAAGCACTCATTTTATAAAAATGTTTATATTTTAAGGACTTGACTTATAAATAAAACTTGAAATATAAATATAAATAAAATATTCATTATATTTGTGGCAAATGAACAGAATCTGTTTGGCTTCTAATGACTCTCCCCTGTTGTATGCCTGGATGTGTGCATCTGTGTTTATTTTTTTTATGTTTACAAAAATTGTAGCTTGGTGCTCCATGTCTACCAATTATCATCAAATCATAATGATGCAGAGATGATGATGCTTCATGTTGAAGACTGATTTCACATGTGCTGGACGTTGTTCTTTGTTCGCTGCTCACACCACTCCCCCCCCCCATCTTTCAGCCCTCTCTGACCTGAAATAATCCCGTTATCAGAGGCACTTCTGTCCATCTGTGCTCCGCAGAGACTTGCAGCCAGAGTGCTATTGATCTTGACATATTTACTTTAGCATGAACTGCCGGCAGCCATCAAGCTAGCAAGTGTCAATTAAAGGGTCCGAGATAGGCCATCCTGGGCCAGTTGGGAAGAGTGGTCGATCGCACAGTGGATTAGAAGGCATTCAGCTACAACGCTATCTCTGTCCTCTCACAGACCCGACCAGTTTTCAGTGACCATTTAAGGAATATTTATCAGTGATAGCAAAAGCAATTACAGCTTGTCAGCCTGCATGTACGTGTTTTGCAAGTGTGTTCGGGTTGTATTTTTTCATGAGTTTGTGTGTGTATGTACAGTATGTGTGCGTGCATGCATGTGTGGGGGTGTGTATGTGTGTGTGTGGGTGTGTGCATGTATGTGTGTGTGGGTGTGCATGTGTGTGTGTATCTGAGATGGAAAGCAGCTGGCGGAGGAGTCAGTCGCTTCAGTTCACCTCAGGGGGTGTTTTACAGTACAGTGTCCACTCTGCTGCAGCCAGCACTGGGGTCATTTTTCTTCTCTAAAGATGGTGGTGATTGAATATCACCTGGCTAGGTAGAAGCGGGCTTCCTGGTATGGTCTGCTGGATAAGGGCAGCTTTTGATATGCATTTATGTGGCTGACTCATTATTATTGTTTGGTAGTATGCGCATTGTAGTTTGCAATTTGATTCTGCATTTATGTTTTAAATGTAAACACATTTATTTTATGTACTGTAAAAATCAGATTACATGCAGTATATGACTGTATATGTGTTTAAGTATATGTGTGAGCTTGTCTATACGTGTATGTGAATGTGTTTGTGTGTGTGTGGAGGCAATGGAACTTCACTGCTCTCCCCTCTGCAGCACACATACTGTAATCCCCCATGAAGGCCCCCTATCAGCCCCAGAGGTCGTCGGGAGGTCACACTGTCTGACTTTGACCAGAATACCCCCTTCGCCTGCCCCAGCCGTCCCCTCACACATGTAACTGGACCTGCTCACCCTCTCGGGCTCTGGGTATAAATAGCCAGCCATCCATGCCTCCTCCACTAACCTGGCGGCGGGGGTGGGGGGTGGGGGGGTGTTAAAGGGAGGCATGCTTCTCTATTTAAGCACGGCCACCGTGTGTCTGTCTGGATTCCTCCTGTCTGTACTCCCCTCTGGCCTCAGGGGGTCTGCCAGCTGCCGCTGATGACATGGCCAGGGGGCAAAGGGAATGGTGCCATTGCAGTATGCTTGGGGCTAGTTGCACCTCAGTGTGTGTGTGTGTTCACTGGGGGAGCTTTGGTTCTGAGGTGGAGCTAATGGAGCTGCTACTCTTGGCCTGTGTGCCATGTGAAAAGCCCTTTTGGTATTAGAGCTGCCTGTACTCTACTGCCTGTAAACTTTCACCAACGTGGCCATGTGAACTCGTTCAACTGCACTTTAATGTTTTACTGGCCGAGAGATTCTTGCCGACCCAACATGAAACGGCTGACCCATTTTCAGACGCACTGTAATACTTTCTTGTGCATCAGAGAATAGACGTCATGCACTCTCACAATGTTTTACTTATAAGCATCAGGTGAAAAAAGCCAGGCAAAAACGTATTATTTCATTTTTTTGTTATTACATTATTATATTATTTTTAAAAAAAAACAGCAATTTATTTATTTATCTCTTTTCATTAGCCTATTCTGCTCGGATACATTTATAGATGAAGCAGTGAGAAATGTGTCCAACTGGCGAAGCTTTGCCCAAAGCTGCACTGTGTGCTGTAAATAGGCCGGACTCCAAACCACTAGCCAAGGCAGCCATTGGATGTGGGGAAGCTGCGTTTAGAATGCAAAAAGAATAAGTGCTCGCCCAATCAGACACCAGAGAGTCACCAGAGAACAGGGCTGTCAGATTGCATAAGCTCCATTGAGCTAGCTGGTGTGGTGTTTGCCATTTATATAGTTTACAGTATCAACAAAGCCACATATCAGCTAAAGCATCCCTCGCTGAATGTCAAGACAGTTCTGTGGAGGGCTGGTGAAAAGTTATAAATGAACCGAGAGCTGAGGAAAACAGAGTGATGAACTGATACTCTCTCACCAGACCATATCAGGTCCTATTTATGGTCAGGCACATTACACTGTAGTTATTATATGACACTGAAGCTAGTCCTGGGCCTCAGTAATGATTACATCCTCATAACAGACATGTTAGAATTCCAGAAAGCATTTAAGTTATACAGCTCCATTCCAAGTAGTATCTTGTTTTTTTCCCAAAAATCTCCCTAACACGAGAGCTTTGCACACTAGTATGTATTTATGTGCCTCTGTGATTTATGTGCCTCTACAGTAATCTCTGCTGAGCTGTGTATTGTTACTGACCAAACTCTTTGTTATTTACCTTTACAGATCCTATGTCCCGGAGCAAAGCGAGGAGAGCTGTGTGCAGAAAGGGAGGGCATCTGGAGAGGAGAGGAGCCGAGTGATCTGTGAGCGTTTACTCCCCCCTGGCACGCAGGAGAGCAGAACAGGTGAGAGTCATTAGCAGAGGCAGTAACGCTCAGTGCACATGGGGCACTGAGATGCAATCTAGCGTAATATGGCGCACAGGAAGCGTGATTTGGGTATTAATGTGTCCTCCATGAACTGCTTCTTTACAGCGTCTGGAGGGAGGAGACCCTGTTGATTTGAAGTGAGAGGGTGGACAATGTATTGTTGGAGGAAGACTGAGCCTGTGGATTTCTCCATTTAATGATTGAGGGACTCTTCATGCTACTAAATATGGGAGCAGAAGTCAGCAAAAAGGAAACAGATTATGAACTGTCATTTTCTATTCTTTCTCAAGAAGTGTTATGTTGTTTGCATATATTTGCACAATAAATGTTTGTTTAATCATATTTGTATTCTTAAACATAACAAACACAAACACAACAATGCCATTTACATCTCATATTAATATTATTTGTAATGTAGCATAATATTGTCGCATTTTTGCTTATTGTTAGCACTATTAGCAGTTCCATTTACAGGCTTACATATGCATCTGATCTGCATAACAAATGTATGCCATATTTATTCAGATCATAATTTGTATTTTGTAGAATTTCAGCACCTTACCATAACTCTTGTATACATGTGCAGCATTATTCTGCATTACTCTCCCTGCTGTGCCATTGTTATACATCACCAACATTGACGTGTAATTATTTTATCCTACAGGAGCTGTACAAGTCTGTTTTCATCTAGGAGGAGAGGTGGGAGTGGATCTGAGGTGAAGGTCTATGTTTTATACTTATCTCACTGTATATTTTATTCTAACTGAAGCTGTCAACCTAGCCACTGGACTGAGAATACCAGGAACAAACTGTCCTTTGGGGTGAGGTAGTAGGTTGTATAGTTTTAGGGTCATACCCTTCCTGTCAGATAACTATACAACTTACTGTCTTTCCTGAAGTGGCTGTAATGTCATCAGAAATGGACCAGCCTTCTTTTCAGCAGTACAAATCCACTTGAATCCTCAGATACCAAAAACAAAATATTCATATGAAGTGAAATTAAATGTAATGGCATCTGTTTTCGCAGAAAGTAAAGTCGAGTTCTAATTCCACCGTATATACTGTATGTATGTATTTAGCTTTTGTATAATTATCGGTGCATTAAGTGTCTGATCAATGTCAAATGCTGAGACAACATAAACTTTATTCTAATGCCTTGATCAGGAGAGAGACAAGGCAACCAGTGCACACTCATTTTCAACACGTGAGCGTGTTTGGCCCGCTTGTTTGGTTCTGTGACCTGGTAACCACGACGAAGGAATGTTCATTTGTCTGCCCTGCTGTGTGGCCTGTGTGACCAAAGGGGAAGGCCTAGGCTTTTCTGTCTTTAGTCTCCAGACCCTGAGATGAGCAATGAGTCATTTGCTATTCACTGGTACTTCCTTTCCTGATGGCAACCAATGATGTTCGCACAGGGTGAGGTAGTAGGTTGTGTGGTTTCAGGGTAGTGATTTTGCCCCATCAGGAGATAACTATACAACCTACTGCCTTCCCTGGAGGGCAGCGATACAGCACCAGACAACGAAACAATCTAAGTCCATCAGGATAAGAGAAAAACCAGATGCTGGCGAAGTCCATGCTTGACTGTCATTAAGAGAGCTCCCAGAGCTACCTCACCTGGGACTCCATATACAGTATGAGTTTGGGACATTACTTCAGGTAGGACAGTATGAATTCCTTGTGTTAGCTTCACACTGAGCTGAATACTCAATTCCCTATGTGCACGCAGGGAGTGTCAGGATGGTTGACCCGTTTCCAGTAATTAGCTTTCACGTTGGTAAACATTTGTAATGAGGGTATAGCTACGAGCTAACTATGACATGAACCCCGAGAACATGGAGAGTTTATGTTAAGCTTGCTTTGGATAGTAAACTGCTCTAACTACACTATACAACTAATACTTATGCCTAATATCAATCAAACTTGGCGTACTGCCTAACGTACTGACCATCCTGAAACATCCTTCTGGGACTTTTTGTCCTCCGTGCACAGAGCCTGTTACATTTTCCACTTTGCTAGCCGGTCCATAAATATTGCTTATGCATGTTCAGTGTGGGATGAATAAAACAATTGATTGTTGCTTAAGACCTTGGTGTTGGCTCTTATTTCTCTTTTGCCCTTTGTGTTATTGATCCTAATGGCCCTATAGTCAGTCGTTTAGTCAGAAGCTTCTGCTAACTGTAGAGGGACAAAGAAAGAGAGAGGGATAGATAGAGATAGAAAGGGAGAGAGAGAGCATAAATAAATAAAACATGGGCTTCGCTGGGCAGCACACGGCCATGCGATGTTCACTGCATGGCTACATGGCCTGTGGGACTGGCAGAGGCCAGACAAGACAAGAACAGAAGGCTTCCAGGGTTTCCTGCACCAGCGCCTCCTGTCTGACAAGCGATGCGTACCCCATGGCGTGAACCAGGTCACGACTTCAGGATGTCAGCTGACTGAGGCTGAACACAGCAAGTCTTACCTTAGCTGTGCCAGTGAACCAGAAAAGGCCAGAACCACTGGACAGAGTGATATGATGAGAGGACTTCAGCCCTGCAGAATGCTGAGAGTCCAATATAGATACTCAGTCTTTTTAATAGTTCTCTGTATCTTCGCTGTAGATCATAAGAAGCATATGAAAAGCAATACTGCTCTAGATACTGTGTCTGTATATTGTTAGTCATTTAGTTAGTGTGAAATAAATAATCTCAAAGGGAGAAGTGAAGCCAAAGGAAAATTTTTTTTTTCTCCTACTCCTCACAATATGAACTGTGTTTGCTTCTGCCATTAGAATTGTTCTATGATCATTCTGTAAAATAAAGGTACCAAAAACAAGGGTATGTCCTTGTGGCAGATCCTTTGCACTGTAAATCAGTGAAAACCCTGTTTTAATCACTGGCAAGAAGGAAATGGCTGTTTTTTTTTTTTTGGCCATAGCCAGACATTTCACATGCCTGTCTCAGCAGGGGCCAAAATTCTTCTTAATGTTGTGTAATTCGGGGCACAGCAGGTCAAAGAGGACAATGTAATTAAGTATGATGAAAAATGGGTCAGGGGAGTCACATAATCAAGGCAGCCCCCATGTCCTGCTAATCTATTTACTACAGTAGCTTGACACCAACAGAATCTCTTTCTGATCTGAACACAGATTAGCATGGCACGCTATGAGTGCTAATATCTTTCTGCCACGACCCACACAAAGAGACTAGTGTGGGGACCTGTTGTTGGTGGCAGTGTTGTTGTAGAATGCTAAATGTGAGATTAAAGGTTCTGCTGTTAGTGATCCTCCTGTGGCTCAAGCTGAGTTAAAAGCACCACTCACTTTGTGAAGATTAGTCGAGTTGAATTGACGTGGACCTTGGCCCTGGGGACGGGGGCGGCTGAGTGGAATACTAAAAACTGGCGAGACAATGGCGCTGTGTTTAGCTTGTCACAGGGAAGCAGTCTCACGCTTTTATAGTCTGTCTCGCTGCGAGGGGTAGTTCCTCCCCCAGGCAACTGTTTGACTCATGAAGGGGAGGGGAGCACCACCTAGTGGCTGTCTGCTGCTACTGTTGTGGTTAGAGAGAGGAGGCAGCAGTTTGACACCAAATTTACAGCTGCTTACTTTCCAAGGGCAGAAGTGAAAGAAAACTCAGATGAATTAATCTGGATTTTCTGATGAAAAAAAAAATTGTATGTATGTATAATTCTGTTTCCTGACACGGAAACAATGAACACAGAAACTATCACTTCACAGAGTTTGAGGGTTCAGATTGACAGAACTCATTTTACCTCAGCACAGAATTGGTCAAGTGAAAGAATAGAATTTCTTGAGTCATGGTGTTTAAAGCCATATTTAGGACTTGAAGGAAATGTCTTTCCTAAAAACCTGCAATTATTGTGGCCCACGAAGAATGCCTGACCTTGCCTTCAGCCAGAGCCTTACTGGAAGTTGACTGACTGTCTTTCAGACTCCAGATTATGACAATGTAACATGGTCAGTCTAAACCACTATCTGTCACTGCTATCTGTCATACTACAAAATATTGCAACGTAATACTAGCTGGGAAATAGCAGGTTTTTCTGTTTTTGTCACCAATGCAAATAAACTGGGGATGACTAAAAGACAACAAATGACATCACTCTTTCTGAATTGCTGATTGAATCACCCAAGTGGCTTACCAAGTCTCAATTAGAATTAAAATAGAACGGTCAGGACAGGAACAACAGGACACTTTTGCAGCTTTGGTCCTTCTCACCTATTCTCATACACTTCCCATAAGCATTACCGCCCCGAAAACTGTTTATCTATAACAAACCATACATACAAAAGCACTTTAGAGTTACTGTAAGAATACATAGGTGTGAGTATATTTAAATTTAAATTTATATTAAAGGTGTGAGTCTATGTAAGCATGTCTATTTGAACATGTATCTAGAAAAGCCAAGTAACTCCATTCCATTCCATACAGGCGTTTCATTACGTGTGAGTAATAAAAACTGTATCATGAGCAATGACAATAATATGGCATTCATAAATAATCAGAATCCTAGGGGTTTTGGAAATCAGCAACCTCTCTCTTATGGAACAGGGCTCTTCCCTTTTACTTTTCTCTCTCTACTGCTGCAATGCATTTATCCCTACAGGCAATATTCCACTCCCATTTCCAAAATGAAGAAACATCATTTCACCATAGCAGCATGGCCAGGAAGAATACTAAAAGTTGATAGCTGATTCTTGGCTCTGAAAGGACCAGTGAGGACATGTGCAGGGTTGTCCTTGAATTGTGAAATGTGTGGCCATGCCTAAGACTCAGAGCGAACCCCCTCTTGGGGTGCACGGATGCTGACTACAGCTCGAGAGTAGGCCAAACGTCTGTCCACCTCAGAGGGTGCTGTTGCAGTGGTTCATGGTCCAGATCCGTGCATCTGGTCATTGACGATGTTTATGACAGCTCCAGGGAATGCCAGGCACACAGCCGATCACGACCCTGTCATGGGGTGTGCGTGGCTGGGATGAAACTGGAATGTTGTCTCCGTGGTCCTCTGGATGCCTGGGCTTGCTCCCAGAAAATGCAGAAACATCTTTCAGTTATCTTTCAGTGGTCAGATGCTGGACTGAGGTGTGATAGTGACTGGCAAACGTGGCCTATTACAAATGAGTATTGATAATTTGGACATAAAAAATACAAAAAAAATACACCTTGGGATAGGACTATAACACAATTGCTTAGCCTATAGCCTACAGCCTGATGTAGGTCATATAATAGCAATTAGGCTACAAACGTAATGAAAAATACCACAGCTAATTCTCCATCACCCAAAGTCATAAAATTACCACTGATAGATCCAATTTAGCTAATAGGCCATTTTGAAATTAAAACTTATCGCCGTGCAATTGCATTGGGCGGTGAGCCAATCTTTTGAAATAATTAAAAAAAAAACCCTGTGGAAACGTTAGGCACATCTACATGAACTCTTTCGATTTTGAAACAATTGGTTTTCGTACTAATGTTAGTTCTACGCTGTAAATGAATCATATCAAAGACAAAAGAAAAAGAGTTGCTGTCACTTCAGTGTTAGGGGGCGTCCTGCTCTAGGGAAAGAAGATGCGTTTCTATTCGCTGAAACTATAGGTGTGTCAGGGGGGTGTGGGTTTTCCTCTGCTCTTCTGTCATTCATGACGCCACATCCGGGCGGTGGTACTGCACGGCTGCTGCCCTGCTGCGGCTGGTGGAGAGGGAGTTTGACAGCAGCTGTGCTATTGGAGACAAACAAGGACGTGTGTTAGGGGATTTTTTTACCTTCTTGTTCCTCCACCCCCTGGTCACAGCTTTGACAGTCTCATAGACTGACGAGTTTCTCGGCGATTATGGCAGCTTCGGTCTGGACTCTTCAATGCAAGGTAAACTAGCATTATTGATTCATAACACTGACCGACTGTGTTTTTATTGTAGGCTATGTGACATGGCTGTATAGATCTAATGACATCTTGAAAAGAGTCTAGAATTTAACGCATGGTGAAGTTGAGATGCTGTTTAAGGGCCTGCTATATACAGGGTGCCCCAAGCTTCTGATCTGTGATCAGTAACTGTCGTATTACTTTGGGAGCTACTGTGTCTGGGCATTGTTATGGTCCAGTTTTTGCATGCACGCCTGCGCATGTAGTCAGAGACAGAAAGACTTTGATGTAGCTTTGGCGATATCCTGTACTGCACTGTGTGTTGTTGCCACATATAGTTCTTCCTGTCATGTCTTGTGAATCCAGGCATATTATATCTGAGACTTTATGTTATAGTTTGTTATGATTCATGTAAAACCGTTAAAGGTATTAAGCATTACTCTTAAAATCTGACAAGTGCGTGATGAAGGCATCTAAGAATCTGTCATGTTTCCCATAGTTTATAACTGCGTCTGGGTGCCCTGACTGTCTGGTGAAGGCTAGTATGTGAAATAGTCTATATGTTGCTCTCTGTCCCCAGTGACCTTCAGGTTATGAATGTGGTGTTACTATAGAGCTCTGGGCCTGTTGGTTTACTCCCCCAGAACAATGAAAAGTAAGTTCAGGAGGTCAGGCTTTTTCCCAACCTATGACCCTTGTGACCAATGAGAACTGTGTCTGATTTTTTCAGGTGTGAGCTTTGGGCTCCCTTTCTCAATAGCCTTTCTTTTCTTTTGCAAATACAAATGCTTCAAATACAAATTATTTGTAGCCACTGGTTTGAACTGGTGCTGCAAATTGTAATCCTTGTTTTCTTTTGCAGGCCTGAGTTTATTGTGATGTTTACTTGTTCTTATAGACAGGCACTAAACACTGCAAATTGCTCCAGTGTGTTTTGCACAGACCAGGCCTTTCTCACTTGCAGGTGAACCCAGCAGTGCACCTTCTTTCAGGCGCATGCTTAGATCCATGACATACATAATTTCAGAGCTTTGGAAAGAGACCATGGGAGTCCATTTCCTGTTGATTCCGTTGTAAACGCTTTATCCAAGCAAAATCGTCCCTTTAAATCTCTGTGACGCTAATGTTCAGACAAAATAGAATAGCTGTGCCATAAACAGAGAATTTGTAAGTAGCCATGAAATAGCCACGGCTTCTCTAAAGCAGTCACACGTTTAGCAGTTTTTGGCTCAGCTTTGTGAAAAAGCTAAGCTCCGCTGAGAAATGGAGCACAGCAAGGTTGGTGAACTCTGCAAGCAACAAGCCTATTTTTAACGGTCATAACTGGTTATGCATGGAGCTCTCTCGGTTTCTCCCATTCATAATTCCCAATCCCAAAAATGTCCTGTGACAAACATGTGCCTTATGCCCCTGGTGTTTCAGTAGACTCTGGGACCCTGGGTGTTCTATGATTTCCTCTGTGAGAGAAGAGTAAAGTTTGCCAGCACAACCATGTTAAAGCATGCAGGACTCTTATCTAGGGAACTGAAACATGACCCATTTCTTACCTTACCTGTCCTAGTCCTTTTAGCAATGGGAATGCTGCGGGTATTTTTCAGTTTCAGGTCAAAGTCCACAGGCTTCTCTAAAATATTTCATCTATGAATTATTCTATTCTTGCATGTACTGCTTTGGGAATCCACAGTGGAGAATTAGATGCTGTTTTATCTGCTTTGCACATTGTGGGGGGACCTTATCTAAGTGCTGCAGGCATAGCATGAACAGTGGATATTATGAGAAAATTTGATAAAGTCAGCCATTGTAGTCTCTGCAAGGTTTTCTATGTTTTAATAATCTGAACAGACACACATGTGCTGCTAGGCACCCAAGCAAGCTTACATAACTCAGCCATCGGACAACTCTCTTTCATGTTGTCATGGCTCTGGTGACGTGGAGTTTGCAGACAGTTCAAAAGTCCAACTTTAACTCTGGTTTTGGCCCACAGTCAGCCAGACAAATCTTTCAGGGAAGGCTGCCGAGATATGGTCTGATTTCTTTTTAATCCAGAGAGCAACAGTGATTGTTGTGTTGTTTGCTCCAAGCAGATAGCACATTCAGAAGTACTGGAACGCAAACACAGAACTAATCACAGCCATTTCACACAGGTGATGTGTTCAGTTGTTCTTTCAGCTTTAGCGCTAACTTTTTAAGCCAAGACACAGTGTGGGCTGTGAAGGAGAAGTGAGGTTTTCTCATTTCCTCCACTAGGTTAGCTACTAGCCAGAGAATAAAGGAATGACCTAGATATTTAGAGGTCGAGGTTTCATTGTTGTGCACACATCTGCACACTGCAAATTTGCTTCTGGGCAAAAATGTAACACTCAGATACAGAGAGGATCCTTTTTGGAAAAGCTGTTGCTCTATTTTAGTGTCCAGAATGCACCCTAACCAAGTGTCAACTCAATAGGGATTAATGTTGAGTGCAGTAATGAGAAACCCAGCCATGAATTTTAATTTGGTTCATTTCCTCACAGCTCCCCAACTTGTCTGTGATTTTGCCCTACATTCTCACTGAAATGGGTAAATAAACCCTTGTTAGGGTTACTCTGAGGGTATTGACAGCCAGTTCACTGAGATTGTGTGTATTGACATGACAGGTTGCAGTCTTTTTTTGCTTGTTGTTCATTGCCATAGACATTGCCTTTAGGCTACCTCACTGCAGATGTGAGTTCTGCAGCATTGGTGTCAAGACCTCTTTCCCAATGTAGATGCCACACAAAAGATGCTACAGATTTCTTTCATACCTCACAAATCAGTGGCTTGCTTGGTTTCTCTGTGTTAAAGTCTTGTACTGCTTTAGCGTATCTGTACAAGTGTTGGAACCTGAGACCTCTAATCAGTGTCTGGCGGCTGAAAGCCATTTTCAGAAATGCACAGGAATTGGGGGAGGGCTCTCTGGTTTTGCTTTTCCTGAAACAGGATTTTCAGGTTGAGTTAACAACTGCTTTCTTTAGGGTTTATCACATGGCTGCTTCTTTGAGCGCGAACAGCCCTATTTCCTGTAGAGGTTTTAACAACAAATCTTTCACAGGTTTGTGATAAGAGAATAGTATAGAATCTCACCAAAAACCTATTCCCAAATTTCCTAGATATCTTGAACACTGTCACACTGTCAATTCTTCACAGAGCTTGAAATGCTGTTTAATTATTTGTATATATTTGTACGTGTGTCTTAGTATGTGTGTGTGTGTGTGTTTGTTATTGTATTTGTGAGCACCGGCATGACTTGCCCTGTTCAGTCAGGTCATGCACCCCCAAACAGTCCTAGGTCTTTGTGGAAAGGGGCCCTTTATAAACACAGATGTATTGACCATAGTTTTACAGTATATGGTATAGAGCTTACACACACACACACATGCGCACACACACACACACACAGGCACCCCTCAGCTCTGAATGTCCTTTCCGAGGGCCCTCGGCCATTCTCAGCGTCTGTCTGTTAGATCTTCATCGGCCTAAGTGACTGAGCCCTAGTTGCAGACTTATGCTAATCAGCTCTGAGGAGATTGTCGGAGAGCTAATGATAAAAGAGTGACACGCTGCAGTCCTGTGTCATCAGCTCAGTCTTAGTGGCCTTTGACCCTGGACCCTGATGCTTTGGCCCTGGCAACATTGTTTTACCCCTTCAGGAGCTCTTGCCATGTTCCTTTGGGGAACCCCCCCCCCACTCCTTTGCGCATGTCAGCTACTCGGGGCTGTCTCTTCTCTTCTGCCTGGCTCGTAAAACCCTTTCTGTACATCCGAGCTGTAACATTATCGCTGCCATGCAGACTGTAGACCTCTCATTTCTGCACTTGTTTCAGAGAACTTCTGAAATATGCAGCAAATCCTCAAGAATGCATTCCTGCATTTTTTAGTGGTTCATAATGGCTACAAATGCTACCATATAGTTTCCCCTTACTACCATTTCACATGGTACCACATTTTAATTGTGACCGCAATGAGTTTGCAGCATTGTAGGATGGCTTTCTAAGCAGCTAGCAACTGTGGACTCTAGGGGATAATTAGAGGTGTTTGCTCTCAGGTCCTATCTGACACCAAAGGTGGACTGCTCTGCTCTTCTTCACGGTGTAGCTTAGCAGAGAAAAACAGTGGCCTTAGATCTCACCACCTGTGCCAGCCCTCCTGTTGCCAGCCTCACAGGTTTATCAACAGAAGCAGCAGGGCCTCTCTGACCAACTCTCTCCTCCTAGATTTACGTCCACATGCACACATTTTTCCACTCCACCTGGAGAAACCCCATGTCAGTTTGGCCCATCTGCCTTCAGAGAACTGTACTATAGCCTATAATAGTACTATAATAGACCAGACCTTCGTTTGTTGAGAATAAACAGGGAGTAAACAGAAGGTCTCCCTCGCCATCAAGGGCAAAGCTCTTCGTCTGTGGCGAGGCAACAAAGCTGTTTTCTGGAGCTGTGCTCACACAGGGGGTTGAGCGGTGTCGTCTGAAATGCCTCCCCCTCAAATGCTTGGCCTAACTTGGCAGGCTAGAGCTCTGGAGGTGGGGGATGTGCGGGATGGGGGTGAGGGGGGTTGGTGGCAGGGGTTGTGCTCAGGGTAATGTCACTGGAAAATCTAACGGGGGCCGCACAGCTGTCTTTCAGAATGAGAAGCCAGGGCCATTTTACTCTGTCCTCGCAGTGTGTTTCCTGATCCAAGAAGAGAGTGAAAAACACTCATTGATTTCCATGTTCACATGCATATGCCAGTGTGCCTGTAATCCTTGAGGGGGAGGAAAGCTCATTTGTTGTGTTTAGAGTGTTGTTGTTTTTTCTATGACTGTGTAGACAGTTAGAAAACCTAAGCCTATAAAAGCAGAGGCATATAAAGATGCTTTTGAAATATGTGATACCCTCAAATCTGCCTTGAGAAGACCTCTGTCTATACAATTGAACTCCATCAAAATTGTTACAAGTTGTCAAATTGTCACAGTTGTCTTATCCATTGTGAGAGCATATATGTACCTTGACTTGACTTCTTGTGACTCTCAGCACACAAAACTAAACAAGTTTCATGGTAGGCACCAGCGTGGTCTACAACATATTTTGTCAACATACAAGCATCCTCCCCCTTGTCTGTCTCTCATTGGTAAGACCGTAAGGTGATCTTGTAGGCACTGCAAGGGGCTGGCAATGGCCCAGAACAGAGATTCTTGGCTGCCCTCCTGTCCCGTCTTTGCCCCTGGCTTTGGTGCCAGAGCTGTCCGTCTTGGGCTGAGAATAGGGGGCAGCTGGGTGAGAGTGCGAAGCTGCACGTCTTTCGTGGGGAAGCAGGAGTCTGGCTGATGCACTGTAGATGTCATCTTTGCGGGGCAAACCTTTACAGGATGCATGCCTTGAACTAGCTCACCTTGTTGAACCAAATAAATGGATCAGAATTTGGAGTAGCACTGTCTTGCAAATCTGTCGAACTTGGCTGCAGTGTTTTTCCGTACATTACAGCTCTGTTGCTAGTCATAATCTTGCTCGTAAAGAAACTTGCCAGAAGTGTTTCATGAGGTGAAGCAATGGTCTTTGATACTCAAAACACTGCCATTCCATCACTTTACCAATACGTACCGGCAGCCTGGACCCAACTACAGAGTTTTGAAATGCTTGTCTGTGTTGGATCCTGATGGTCCATTTAGAAATCAGCAGCTGCGTGCTGGCTCTCGAAGAAGCCTAGGCTACGCCTCAGCAAATAGCTGAGACCAGACTGTGCAGGTGTCATGGTCATTTAAATGAAAACTGCTACAGTTGATGAAGTGGAAAAAAAGACAGTTGGAAAAAAATATGCTCACTTTCTGGAGAGTAAAGATATGAAAGTTGGGCTTAGATAAGCACAGTCTGAAAGGACAGAACACAAAAGAAATATATGAAGCAAAATGACGGCTTATGTGTGGCTCCAAAGGTACATTTCTGAGACCAGCACGGTTCTTGTATTCTGTATGTGTTTGTGGGAATATGGATGACATGGGTGAGACAAACAGAGACAGAGTGGATTAGTGACTGACTGCTTTTGGTTCAATTGTAAACAGCTCTGGCAGGTTGTTATGAGGGAGTCATTTGTTATTTGGCCAGTAACAAGGAAAGTCAGAGAGAGGTGGCTTCAGGTCCTTCCAGTGTGTGTGTGTGTGTGTCTTTCTATGAGTTTCAGTTTAATTAGTTGTGTTGTGAAACACTCATCTGGTTAGATCATCGACTGAAATATTGGAACCTTCAGGGTAATGTTGTGAAACTGGGCTCGAAAGCACACAGCGCTGAGTTGACGGTGTTCCTAAAATTGGGGTTTCAAGACACACAGGACCCAAGTGAAAGATTTACTGTTGAAAGATGTGTTTCAGTTGTTTTTCTACTTACTCATTTCAGTATGTGCAAAGTCAGCAATCATATCAGAGCAGATTGTCAATGATACTTCCTCTGCAGAAGTCCAGTAGTAAAAATTCCAGTGTGAGGACAGCAGCCTAATGAAGAACGCCAAACAAAAATATCAGTGTTCATACTTGATAGACATTGTTTGAGTCCCAAAAGATAAAGCCTACATCAAATCTGTCAATGTCCGTTACTGGACTGACTTTGATCCTGAAGAACCGAGCCGTAACATTGTAATTTCAACTCGCTGTGGAAGTCATAACAGGGTTTCAGTGGGAGAGTTGAAAGTTCTCAAGGTGTACACTAGCTTTGTGTGTTGACACTGCCCATGAACCTCAGCCACCATCCAATAGCAAGTAGGCTAGTTGTAGTGATATAATATCAGCAATCATCCCATGCAGAGTCTGTGGCGTATTTAAAGGCAATGGAAGTCAGATGGAGTCTGTTGCATAACACACTTACTGTATGTCCGCTATCCAGGGTATGCCTGTTGAGTGAGTCAGCTAAATAAAATCAGTTGTGGTCAGTTTAAATAAGGTGGTCAGTTTGGGGTTAACTTGTTTCCAAGTAGAGGTGGCAGAGTTGAAATACTTCCAACAATCAAAAGGTTTTGATTGCACTGTGTTGAGGCTAGAGGATACTCCACTAAACCATGCACCAGAGTTCAGAGTTCAAAACAATTAGGATATACCAGGGACTCCAACTGCTCCATCAGATAGGCGACTGTGTGACCATGAGTGACCATGCCAATATGTAAACCTAAACTGGGAAGCTTAAGTGGTGTAGTGTGAGGCCCAGTGCCCAGGCGAAAGGCACCCCTAGTCAAGTACCTGAACCTGGTGTGTCTACTGTTGCCTCAAAGGCTGCACTGTGATAAGAGCAGACCATAATATTTGATTACTGGGCATGACAGCCTTGTTTGTAAGAGTGAGTTTGTGTTTTGTTAATGTGCTTGGTGTGTTCTTTGTTTTTTGAGAACACACAAATACAAAGGTGTTTCTGGACATCAACCTGGCAGGTGAAAATCAATGCAGGCGTGTCCTGTGCTGGCTGGATAGCCGACCCATCTTTTCTCCTCCTCTGTTAAGGGCGGCCTACTCTCAGGCCATGTGCCTGGGAGCCACTGGGGCGCTGTGTCGTCTCTCCACCACACCACGACAGGGCTGGTAAAGATTAACTCAGGCTCTTAACCCCACCACCTCCTCCCTGAGAGCATGGAGACTCAGTGAACCACACTGCAGTAGGGGGGAATAGGGCTCGATCGACACCCTGGTAAGGCGTACCACGACGAACGGGCGGAGTGTGTTTCCAAGGGCTTATGAAGTGATTGGAGGTGCAGTCATTAGTGTGTTGGTGCAAATGCGATTGTAAATGTTACTGAGGTAGGGTGATGAGACTAGCTATTCTAACTTGATCCCACTTGTTAGGGATTCCAAGCAAGCTGTTTTGTAATTAACAGGTGCCGGCAAGTAGCAGGTAATCCACAGTTACCATAGGGAAACAATAGGAGCCGTGCCTGCAGTTGAAATCTGAACTCAAGTGTGTTGGAAGATTATGTGTAATTATATGGTGTTCTTCATGCATTGGTGCAGGCCAAGTTTAGCTTCAAGCATATCAACAGCATGTCAGCCTGTGCAGTTCAGCTGCAAAATGTTTCTGTACAGTCTGTGTTCAGTGCGAAAGAAAATATGCCCTGGTAAGTATGACTGAAAGTAGGCTGTGTTTATCTTAGGAATTACACAAGCCTCTTCGCTCTGTAATGAATGTAGGTGGTGCACTGGCTCAGTCACCGTGCCTTGGTATGTTTATTCTTGTTACCAGGTTGTTTCTCGTCTGTGGTATGCATGGGAGGTAATGTATGTCTTTCCATGTCATGCCACATTGTATCTGGGAAGTGTCGGTATGATCATGGGGTGTTTAGGGGGGGTCAGGGGGTCTGTCTCAGGAGGGGGCCTCTTCAGTCTTCAGTCACGTTTAGGTTCAGACCAGAAGAGGCTGTTCATCACTCGGCCCGCTGACTGGTTTATGAGCTGATGCAAAGGGCTCTGTTGTCCTCTGTGTGTAGAGACTTAAGGAGACTGAATTAATGACCCCTCTCCCTTCCCTCCCCCTGAGCTGCCCTCTCCAATGAGGACAGACTATCCTTAGGGAGGGAAGCTTGGAGTTAGCTTATATTGTAGCGCTTTCACTTGGAAGCTAGAGTTGAAGTCGAATGGTATCTTCAGTCATTAAAAAGGCCCTGATTGTGGTCTTGTAGCAGTGGTGGCACTTGAGTTGTCTGATTGCGCTGTTGAGATAGCCTTGCGTTTGTCTGGTGGCTGGCGAGCATGTAGGCTTTGGGAGCGTGTGCTGGATTGCGTCTTGCGTTTGCGTCTGTGGTGTAATCCCAGCAGTCTAATCGTGGGATGTGTGCTGGCATGGAGGCCCTACCCCCACTCTGCCCTTTCCCCCTTACTAGGGGAGCTCTGTCGGTTTGCTGGGTGACCTTGGGTGTCCTTGTGTGTGTTGCAGTGTGTGTGAAAGTACTTGTGTGAGTGTGTGTGTGTGTGTTTGTATGTTTTTTTCAGTGCATGCTGCCTCCCCCCTGCCACCAAGCCGCTGTGACCCTGCAGGACAAAGCCTGGCTGTTTCCCTGGGAGGCCCCATACCCTCACTCTCGGTCTTACTCACTATCTGTACATCTATCTGTCATTCTGGTACACATTCATTGTGTCTGACATTTAGTTTTACCCATATTCATAGCCATTTTCTTTCTGCCATTCTGTCTTTCTGTTAGATTCTTCCCTCTGATAGTAAAGAAGCTTTTTTTCTTTGAGGTTCAAGACAGAGTGACTAAGTGAGAGACGGAGAAAGAAGGCAAAATTTGTGCAGTTTGATCATTTCAAGAATTGGTCCACTTGTCCAAACAGATTTTGACCATCACATTACACACAGTGCTATGTTTTGTAAACAACAGTCCAGTTCACACCAGGCTTTTGCAGTGGATAGTCGTCTCTGTAAAACGGCACCAGGTCTCAGCCTCACAAAGCCAGTTTCTCCTCACTGCTCCATACTGTGCTTCGTGTTTGTGTGGGAAAGAGAGATTGATAAAACAGACAGCAGATTGAATCCAGGCATTCATTGCATTCCATACATGACTTTTGGCTGGAGCTATGGTGGCACAGGTGGTAGAGGTGGCGTTCGGCATTCAGAGTGTTGCCGGCTGGAGCCCCACTCTGCCTGACCCCAGCAAAGTGTCCCTGAGCAAGATACTGAACCCCAAATTGCTCTCTATGGCAGGTTGGCACCTTTCATGGCAGCATCCGCTACTGGGTGTGTAAATGGGTGAATGCGAGTTATATAGTGTAAAGTGCTTTGTGTGCTCGCAGGAGTAGAAAAGAGCTATATAAATGCAGTCCATTAACCATTTACTTTCACGAGCGTCTGATTGCGGGACGTCCCAAGTACTGCAGGTTCCACATCACTCTGCTGCAGCGTCACACTCTTGTTTAGTATCCTTTGTGGAATAAATATTTAACTTAGACAGGCCATCAACTAGAATGCTTATTAATAACAGTGCTATCAGGCAACAGCACCACGAGAACGGCGTTCAGGTTTAATCATTTTTCAAAAGCCCATACTAATTAACGCAAATAGTATATCACTGCTCACTCCCCACACCCCTCATTGTTTTTTTTATTCTGGAGAGTAGTCTTGCTGTCAAGTGTGCAGGGTTACAGCTGGCCCCAGTTTTGGCCGTTGATGACGATGGGAGTGTGTGTGTGTGTGTGTGTGGGAGGGGGGGGGTTGTTGCTTTGCGTCCCCTTTCTAGACGGTGCCTGGGGATCATGTTACTAGCGCTGGTATGTAGAGCGCTGTGCAGTCTTGTGGAGCACGTTATGCACTGGGGTGTAGGTTTTCACTGTCCTTGTGACCCACTGTTGCATTATTACGAGGAGGTTCACTGGCTATTATGACATTAATCAGCGGACCTCAATGTCGCACACCAAGCACGTGTGTGTTTGTGTGTGTGTGTGTGTGTGTGTGTGTGTGTGTTTGTGTGTGTGTTTGTGATTGCTTGTGTGTATTTGTAGCGGGGAAGGATCTATAAATAGGCCTTAGGGATTTGTAAAGTAAGGCAGAACACTCTCTTCAACGCAACTCAATATGTATGGAGTGGTCACATAATATTGTGTTGGCAGTCACTGAAGTGTGATTGCAGCTATCGTGTCTTAATGGAGTAATAATTCAGTGTAATGAAACATTTCCTCTATCAGCTCTATAATCTCAGTAGGAGCGTTGCTGACTGGCCTCCTGTCTGTTTATCTTATAGTGATGGGAAACAGCCCTAATGGAACTGCTCCAGTGTGTTGACACTGCCAGTTAATCAAGAAGTTGTTTGGGGACAGAATTGTTGTTTTCTGTGATATACTGGTAATCATCTGTGCCTGGTCTTTTGTTTCATAGTTTATTTTTCTTGTTTTCTTTGTGCATCCCTCTATCTCTCTCGTTCTCTCCCTCTCTATCCCTCTTGTAGTCTGATGTGTGAATCAATTGCTGGCCCTGTCCACCATAATGGTAGACATGGAGAGCCATTACAGTCCCCCGTCCCCCCTGGAGGAGTCGGTGCTGGGCAGCCCGCTGTGTGGGGACTTCATTGGCAGCATGGAGGACCTGCAGGACATCTCTCAGTCCATTGACGACGACGCTCTGAGCACCTTCGACGTGCCTGAGTACCAGTCCTCCAGCCTAGGCTCTGGCTCTGAGAGCTCCACCATGCTGGGTAGGTGCCTTCTCCCAATGGCCCAAACAAGTGTGTGCACATGTGCGCACACTCAAACATATACATACACACCCCTAGAGCTGCTAAAGTCGTAATTTAGCCAGTTAACTATATGACTGAAATTGTATAACAATGGATGAGACGAAAAGCCAAAACTACGAGCCAAAAAACTACATGCATTTAATGTTTGCTAGCTCAGGTAATGACCCATTGCACTACACACATTGAGGTTCGTCTTACATTTGAGGATCGATAGGAAGAGGAAGAGAAATTCCATAATATATCGGCAAATACATAGCAGATATATCAGAGCTGATGTTGATCCCGTGTTGAAGTTTCAACGCCAAAAATTGTAAAATTGTATCCATTGTAAGGATTCTTTCTAAGCCCCAAATCTTCTGCTAACCTCTAATTGTCCTTGGTGAGCTTGTTAGTGGTTAGCTATTGACCCCTGACCTTTCAACTCCTAAGCTAGAGAGATTCCTCTGTTAGATGTTATCTGTTTTATCCTAGTACACAGTCTGACCTATTTTCTCTACCAAAAGGAATTTTGAATGGAGATGCTTTTCCAAGAAACACTGCTCAATTTTTAATCAAATAAATAAATAAATAAATAATATATTATATATATGTAATGAATGTGGTATCAGTGTTAAGAGCACAGTGGACATTTTTTCTCACACCGTTCAATCAGAAGTTAAAGTTTTGAGGCTTTACATTGCAGTAGGATAACATATGCCATAGTGAATAGAGCGAAAATATTTGGTTTGCCATGTCACTGTTTGCCATTTCTTACAGATGCTCTTACATGTATGTAAATGCTACCACATGTAGTGACAAGTGACACCTAAACACATGCAAAAAATTAACAAGCACCAGCAACAGCATTATTGTCTGTGATGAAAAGATTGATAGCATACTAACATACTATTTTTTTTTGGCCGTACAGCTGGGGAAGTGGTCCATCCTAGAACACAGATTTACATGGTCAGGCAGCTGTCTTTCACATGATCATAGGCCATTCAGATGAAATGGAAGATGTCAGAACTGCTTGTATACATATACATACACAAAGCTCAAAATTCAGTTACGCAAACAACAGTTGATGGTCCATTAGTGAGCCAGACATCTTCCATTAAGAACCGTGTTGGTGAAAAAGGAATGCTGTTTAGCAAGTAGTATTAATAGAGCTGGACTGGAACACTCGGCATGCATACGCTCAGTGGAGAGAGGCCTGACTGTTAGCCTCCCTCTGCCATCAGTGAGTTTCCACTCTTACTCATCTGCCAGACAGCAGCAAGAGTTGGCAGTCACAACAGCTAATCAGGCCTCTGTTAAAAAACACTGGGCCCAGGTGGCGTTTTGGGAGAGTGACATTTCGACGTTGTGCTCACGCTAATTATACTCTGTCTTTTCCCACCCTCCTGTTTGTTTGTCTTTCTTTCTCTTCCACTCTCTTTGTGTCTCTTGCCCTTTGTGTTTGTATTTGTTTTACCCACATAGATGCCCTGACGCCGGCATCCAGTCCGTCCTCAGGTGTGTATGGAGCAGTCACCGGGCAAGAGGAGTTCTCCTCTACCTCGCTGAACCTGGAGTGTCGCGTGTGTGCCGACCGTGCGTCCGGATACCACTATGGTGTCCACGCCTGCGAGGGCTGCAAGGTGAGAATGACACTGAGGTCTAGCGTTATACTCTTTCCTCATGCAGGTGAATCAGAACAGTCAACAGTTTATGGGTCCCTTCACACTAAAGCTTTTGGTAGATTGCTTTAGTCGGTAGATTGTTTTGGTTTTAAACAATGTTTTTCAAAATTAGGGGTGCAACAAGGGGGTCTACTGTTCACCATAAGGAATGACACGAATGGATCTTCATTTGCAAGGAATAATGGAATAATGTGAAAAGAAACCAGCAGGGTTTGGGGGATAGACGATAGGGGGATGGAGAAATGACTACAATTAAATTGAAACCAAGTGTGGAAATGTCCTTATCCACCTTTAGTGATCATTAGTGCAGGCAGGATTACAAGAACTATATCACTTTAATACTTTTTTTTTACTGCTGGGATGAACAGGCAGCTATTGCTGTGTTTTCATGTAGACCTTTTGGAGCAGTCAGTTTAACAGCTCTGCTTGAGGAGTTAGTATGTTCTGTTTTTCTGAATTTGGGTGCACATCAAGGAACCATTGCAAAGATTAAATCTGAATATTACTTGCAAACACATTTAATGGACCGCGTGTGAAAATGAAGCAGTGTTTAGTCTGCAGTTAATGAGGTTTAATATCAGCAGCGTTGGAATAACTACTCCACCTTACTACTTTTACCGCAAAGTCTGTCCTTCCTCTTTCTGTGGGGAGTTATTACTGCTCAAATCTGCTCCACAGGGCAGGATCAACAGGATAGATTTGTTTTCTCTCTTTACCTTTTCTGAGCTAATTTATTATTCTCGCGCCACTAGCCAGAATCCAACTTTAAGGTGGTTATGGTTGTGTGCCGTGCTGCGTTGGCACTTCTTGGTCGCCAGTAGCTGTTTACTTCCTGACCGCGTTTCTACCTTGATGCAAGTACTGAGCAGGGATGACATATCCGAAGCAGAATAGCCCTCACAGAGATGTCTGAGGCCCGGGCAAGAGAGAGAGAGAGCATGAGGCAAGGGAGGAACTGGTGCTGCAGAGTCAACAAACCTGATGAACTCTTCAGACGGTTGGGAAAGTTTACGTGTGGCCTGCCTCAGCTGTGCTTGGAGGGCAGGTCACAACCATCCCCCCCAAGTCACCGCTCCATCACTCCTCTCACACAGATACTCACAAACAACCAGCAGAGCAGGCTGGAGGCATGAACGTCTCGCATGTAGCAGTGGGTTAGGCCTGTTTCTCAGACTGTACAAAAGGTCTAGTTATTTTGCCCTGTCAACCTGTCAATTGACTGAGTGTTTTGTTTTTCAAACCTTGTTTTGTCAGAAATGGTTTACCCTTGTTCGACTAATTCCAGCGTAGATTCTTTTCCATCTCAACAAGACAAACTAGTGAGTTGTTTTAAAGTTTCAAGTCATTCAGGTATTGAATGAGGTGGTGAGGTGGTAGCCCTGTCAGAGTAGACTGGGGCTTCAGAGTCTTATACTTCACCCTCTGAATTGCACACTGACATGGTAGGTCACAATACTTTAAAGCACATACAGCTGTTTGTTCCTTTTAAAATTATGGATCTGAATGGAACCTAAATTAGGAAGGCGAAGAGAAGGGTACGCACTCAGAGACATGTATTTCCACACGTGCGCTCGGGTCCAGCTGTCCATTGGCCTGAGTGGCAGGGCGTGACCCTGTCCTGTCCTCATACTGACCCGCAGCAGTGGACACAGCCAGCAGAATGGCCCTCAGCTGCAAATAGACCCTGAAGCATCTCTCTTCCTCTCTTGCTCTCTCTCTCTCTCTCTCTTACACACACACACACACACACACACTTATACAGACATACTTATGCACTCACACACACACGCACACACTTTTCTGCCCTCGTTTGAACCCTTCACGCACGGACCCAGCACCATCTCCACACGCCTGCAAGGTGGGGGTGGGAGGGGGTGGGGGGGTGTCAGGGGACGTGGGGTGGCCTAATAGCTTCTTAAGCAACGCCGCTCTGTCCAGCCAGCCCCCCGTAGTGTCCACACAGCTGGCAGCCAGCTCCGGGTGGTGACACGCTGTTCTTTTTGCTTCAGACTTGCACAACTGGATTGATAGCAGACTTGGACGGGCTCCCTGCCTGTGCAGGCTGGTGTGCGCTCCAGTGTTAAAGAGGTCGTCTTGGAACGCTATACCACTCCCTCCCGCCATACCACACATCCCCCACCGTCACCTCACCCCACGCCACTGTCACCTCATGTGATTTGTCACCTGACACAGGATGCCTGCTTCCCTCCCCCTGCTTCCCATCTCTCAGAATTGATTGATAAAGCAAGCCCACTCTCATTTCATCCAGCACTAAAGTGGCTGTCTTGATATTGGATGGAAACCCTAGGTCTATAAGAGCGCCGTGTGAGAGAGAGAGGGAGAGAGAGAGAGAAAAAGAGAGGGAGGGAGAGAGAGAGAGAGATAGAGAAGAGTGAAAGAGGGGCTTGTTTTCTCCTCCTCCCCCTGACAGTTAAGGACATGTCAGGACACATCAGCTTTCCCACTGCTCACAGCCACCACTATAGGTTTTACTGCTGCTTGAAGCTTTAAATGAACTCTACTGTACAGCAGCTAACTGCATAGAGAATTCCGGTATTTTCATGGACTACATTGAGTAGCACTAAGCTATTTAGTAGAATGATACATCATTACTATATAGGCCATACAGTAACGCACCTCATGCTATGCTGTGAAGACAATGTGGTATGAAACCACATGCTTGCAGAAAGACACTGTGGTTTGGTGCAGTCTCAGTGCAAACACACTGAGGTGTGTTTACGCTTGATAGCCATTGATCTTTGGTTATGGCTTGGATATGGTAAATAAGAGCACCTCAAACACAGGGGCATTCCGAGATTGGCACAGGGGCATTCCGAGCCGCGGAAAGTGCTTGAGGCTGCAATGCTGTACGTATACCATGAAACAGTAAACATGATTGCTCAGGGCTTCCGGTATGGGATGCCCATGGGGTTATGGGGTTTGAGGCAAAGCTGACCAATCACGTGAGCTCTTTCCGCTGCCGCCCCACAGGGTTTCTTCAGGAGAACCATCCGCCTCAAGCTGGAGTATGACAAGTGTGAGCGGCGCTGCAAGATCCAGAAGAAGAATAGAAACAAGTGCCAATACTGCCGCTTCCAGAAGTGCCTGTCCGTGGGCATGTCCCACAATGGTAAGCTTAGTTCAGTTCAGCCGCATCCATTCACACATGCTCACAGACAAACGCATCAAGGTAATGTTACAGTGCCAAAAAGCAAGCCTTTTTTTTGCATGGAATCTTTGCTTCCAACGGCCTGGGTAACCAGACAGGAACATTTTGTCATTCTATAGCATGTGCTATAAGTATTCTATATGGTGTCTTCTCATGTTTCAACACCTCCGATGAGCAGATGCAGACCTTTGAGCACATGACACCTGAGAGATTGGTTAGCCATACATGAAAGCCATACATGAAACAAGAGTAGCAGAAGGCAGACTGGCAGTGGATGGTGCTTTATCACACTTTGTCATAGACATCGGCTTTGGGCCGTAGCATTTGCAATACAAATAAAACTGGCCAGCTCATTGGTAGGACTTGCTTACCAGTCTTGTCAGATTAAATTCCCAAATCCCAAACTGATGCTCATCCACAGCACGGGATTTGACCACACTCAGAATCTTCTCACTGCTTCAGCATGATGTTTTTGCTTTTCTGTTTTTGGTTTGTTTTTGCTTGGAAAAAACTCCTCAGTCAAGTGACTCGAAAACGTATGTGCGTGTCGAAACATCCAGCCATTCAAGCCAATTGAGAGGATCGATTTATTTATTTAATGTTTATTCATTTATTAATAATTTATGTAAAAATAAATAATTGAATGCATTATACTATAACATTATATGACATTTTTAGAGAGGACATATACCGGTATATATATTTTTAAAAGGGTTTTAAATAGCCACTGACTGTGAGTTGGTTAACTCAGTTACCTGTTTTGTTTTGGTGAGCATGGGGGAAGGACCCTCATGAGAATGAGATAGCTAGTTTTGATCCCATCACGCCATCGTTTGAAGTTCAGAGCCGAAGGCCAATGGAGTTGAAGTGTGAGTTGTGCAAGTTGCAGGGCTTGTTTGCTCTGTCACATCATGATGTGTTGGTTTAGCCATAAATGGGTCGTGGTCAACCTTTTTGGTCTGAAAATAGTTGGTGTCTGTTTGTGTGTCTGTGTGTTTGTGTGTGTGTGTGCATGCCCTATGTGAGTAAACACACAACATGACCCTGCTTGCCCAGGTCAATGTCTCTCTGTCAGTGGACACTCAGAAGCAGCAAGGTATCTGCATGAGTGAAGAGTCAAGAAGAGTGGAGTATTTTAACAGACCCTCCTCGGTATACCTTAGGCCTTACGCTTTAGGCTTGGCCTGTGCATTATTCTCCATTACTTTCACAGGTGGTGTTTCAATAAGCTCACAGCAGTCCATAAGAATTAAGAAAGTGAGAGCCAAGTGTAGAGGAATGGCAAGCTGTTCAGTTTTGGGGAGGTGGCTGGGCTCTCACAACCCCCATTCCTCATACACACGTTTTTAGACACACATTCAAAGCTGATGAACTTACTCCCGGCAACTTACTCGTGAAAAACAGGCTGTGCTTCAATGTAGAGATAATGTGCACTAACCTCAGACACCGCCCCTCCGTGCTCCTCTCTCTCCCTCCCTCTCCTTCTCTCTCTCTATTTCTCTCTCTCTCTCTCTCTCCTGTGGGCTGTGGTCCGGCCGCTGGCAGACAGCATGGGGTAAAGTAGCAGGCCACTTGCGCTCAGGTGTAATAACCTGCCCAGGGGCCTTGCCTGGGCTCAGGGACCTCATCCTCTCAGATTTGGCTCAGGGAATGGGCTTAGGCTGAGCTGGATGGATGGGAGCATCTCCGCATGGCATATTTAGGTGCTTGAGCCGCTCTCAGCCTTATTGGAGCACTACAGCAGAGGGGAGGGGGAAGGGGAGGAGGATGACATTTTGCAGATGGGGCTCCTTGACCCACGGAGAGCTTTGTTCATGAACAAGACCCATGTAGAGTTTATAATGATTCCCTCCTGGTCATCAGACATGTTAATATTGCTGAAATCAATACACTTGAGTGTGCAGTGTGTTCACTTCCCTAAAGAGGTGTCAGTCAGATTGTTTGTGTTGGAGCTCCCAGAGCTTGGAGGAAAGTAGCCTGCTTTGCCTCTCAGTCGTGAAAACTGTTGTTTGTGCTCCCCTTGGCTTTCAGCACACAGTCCTGTCCATGTTTGTGCATAGGGGAAGATGCAGTTTTAGGACATCAGTGTTTATCAGTGTCCTGTTTTGTGTTTTGCTCATAATCTGTGTGTGTGTGTGTGTGTGTGTGTGTGTGTGTGTGTGTGTGTGTGTGTATGTGGAGTTAGAGCAGTGGCGGTCTAATCTGATTAGAGGATTGAGGTGTCTGAGAGGGATGTGGGAATGTTGTCGTACGGATGCCGGGGTCTGTCCGTCCATCAGGTCTAACGCTCACCTACCTCTTGCTACTACACTCCTCTCTGACCCAGGGTCAGTAGAGAATGTGCAATTTAGGAACACTAACCTTACTTAAAGCTCTAGAGATATTGCAAGAGGTCTTTGCAACATTCAGTGCTTTCAGTTATAAAAATGATGGGGCCTCTGAAAGACGGATTCTTAACCGTACTTTTTCCAGAATCCTCACACAACCCCCTCCCCCTCCCTCCGGGGCATCCACAGTCTGATTAAACAGACGAAGGTCTCTGCTGTAGTCTATAGGCGGGAGCGATACTGGCAAACTGATGCCTCCAGGAGCTCCCTGAGGGGGATTTGCTTAAGAGGGATTGGAACATCCCAGTGTTTCAACAGTGCTGACTCTGCCAGCTCAGTGTCCCTTCACCACGCCTTTTCCTCAGCGCTCGAGGCTCAACTGAAATAGAGTCGATTGCACCGCCTGTCTGGAGCACTGTCTGGTCAACACAGGGTCACCACCACTTCCTCTTCTCTGTCAGCCAGTGTCCAAAAAAACAAAAAGTAGACGCAGTGAGAAATGTCTTAAGTGTCTGGCATTTTTGTATTACTGGGGGAAAAAAGTGTCAGACATTGCTCAGACAATGCATATGTAGGCATAATGCACTGTAAACTGCAGTTGATGTGTATATTAAAAAATCAACCTGTCAGTGAATTGTTGCTCATCTTGCGAACCTGCTCTCCTGACAGCCATCCGCTTCGGCCGGATGCCCCAGTCGGAGAAACTGAAGCTGAAGGCGGAGATCCTGACAGGGGAGCGAGAGGTGGAGGATCCCCAGGTGGCTGACCAGAAGACGCTGGCCAAGCAGATCTACGAAGCCTACCTGAAGAATTTTAACATGAACAAAACTAAAGCTAGAACCATTCTCACAGGCAAGACCAGCACACCGGTAAGGGGATGTGTGGATGCTATAGTGTCAATGCACTGTATGCAGGTGTTTGTGTGTGTGTAAGGGCCGGTTCATAGTAGCAAACAAACGCAGACGCCATGATGCATAACAATTTCCTTACACAACACGTGATAACTCTGGAGTCAATGGAAATGTGCCAAATGACATGCATTAAGCCTCCGCTACAAGTACTTGCGTGAGCTTGCATCCATAGCGACATTTGCGTACTTGCGTTGACTATGAATCAGGTCTTGGTGTGTGTGTGTGTGTGTGTGTGTGAGAGAGAGACTGTGTAAGTGTATTTCTGTTTGTAAGAGTGTTTTTATGTTATAGCCAGAAAATACTAAAAAAAAAGAATGGCTGTGCTTCATTTTGAAGAGCAGTCATTTAAACATGTTTACTCAATAGGGTTTGATTTGTCCAATGTCCAATAGGAGTATATGAGCTACACTCCCAGGCCACAAATGACTCACAGCAATCAGCCCTCGTGTATTGCAATAGTGATAGGACTCAATTCCAGCTTTTCCAAACAATCCCACATTAAAACATTGCTGAAGACAGCAGACTATGTTGACTTTTTTTTACAATCAATCATTTGGAATCTTATCTCCTAAGTCACCATATAGGAGGTGTGGCGAGGTCTAGGCCTAACCCATTCTTTTGTGGGGTGTGGATGGAATGTGAGGTTGAAGGGGAGAGGTCAGTGTCCATCGGACTTCATAGCGTTTCATGTGTGCTGGAGACTGGAGCAATTGTTGCAGTCGCGGACTGTTACCTTCCAGTGGTTAGCCGCAGCTCCCTGGAGTCCGCCACAGCTGTTGGGAAGCCCCGTTTTCAAGCAGACCGTTTCTGTCCTGGTATGTGCACATTTTAGGTAATGTGCTGGACAGCTGTATTGAGATTGTCATGACAGTATTACATAAATCCATCTGTTTCATTTCTAAACTGCGTAGTATAAATACAGTAGATCACATTTGCAGATGAGTGTATATTTCTTACTCTGAACACTTAAGTCTTCGATCCCTCTGGTCTTGCAACATAGTTTGACAACATAGGCTCTTCCTCTTCAGTCCCGCTTTGTAAGCCATTGTTTAAGCTTAAAGGAGGTTAAACACACAAACAGAGGCACTCACTCACTTTGGAAAACCAGCAATTACTCTTTGAACTACAGTATGTTACATGAACAGGGTGGACATACAGTGGTAGGTACTTACTGAGTGGCTTATAAATAATCCCTGGCAGATAGTCGAGAAAGCCACTTCCTTTTTGACATACATTAGTCCTGTTCTCTATAGAGGGGAAACAGACCTCTCATTCATCGCTGCTTTGCACCAGCTAAGAGGCTAGTAGGCAGATGAATTGCTGTCTGAACTGTCTGTGCTCTGATTATTTGCCCCCCAACTGTTGAAGCTCAGTTATCTAGTGTTCGCCTATAGCTTAGCTGTTGTTTTTATTTGTGAATAATACCTCTGTTCCTAGTCACAATGAGTCACTCTGAGTGCGTCTAGACTTACAGCAGCAGGTGCTAGCCATGATGCCTGTGAGAATGTTGATGTGTGTTGCTCTCAGCTCGGTACCACCTCACTGGCACACGGGGAACAAAATGGGAGCTCTATTTCGTGTGGCCATTTAGCAAGTGCCAATAAAGCAGTAATAAGTATAAATTGGGTGTTGTTACACAACTGGGTCAATGAAGTTTCAAGTCACGGTCCCACGGCAAAAAGCACACTGCTGATTAGATTAGATTGGTCTTGTTTGCACACAGTAAACATCGCACACCTGACTGCCTTTATTCATAGGTAACAATATTTTTTCCGGATGTTTCATGAGTTTTTCATAAACTGTTTTGTTTTTTCCTGTGGCATAGGCTACAGCATTGCTTGTAAGCTTGCCATTGTCTACCATACTATTGTTCACCATCTCATGAATTTCAACTACTGTACAAAATATACAGCCTGAAGAATAGGCTGGGATGTAAATGTAGATCTCCTAGGCCGCCTTTAGATTGTATTTTGTTCCTTGGAAAGGTTCCTATCGGCATGAATAGACCCAGAAATATTTAGTCATTTAGGAAAAGTGGGCTGTTGTTTCCCTTACCACCTTCTTTTTTCTAGAGTACATTAATGCAACTTTTGAGAGGAAAGGAAGTGACATGCCACAATTCCTTTTATCAGGCAACAACAACCAACTTGGAGCAGGTTGATGTACCAGCCTTACCATAAGTATCAATAGGCAGACTCTCTTAACACCATGGTTGTCTTTTTTTAAATCTTCACGAACCCATCTTCTTATCTTGCCTTGACCTCATGATGTTTACCGAGAGGTCAAGGTAAAGTGTATAGGTAAAGGAGATAAGATAGAAAATCTATATTGATAGGCCAAGGAAGTTGTGCACACAACACAGCTAACACGGTACACTCTGTATTTCTGTCCTCTCCCCAGCCCTTCGTCATCCATGACATGGACACACTGCAGCTGGCTGAGAAGACGCTGGTGGCCAAGATGGTGGGCTCGGCTGCCACCAGCCTGCAGCACAAGGAGGCGGAGGTGCGCATCTTCCACTGCTGCCAGTGCACATCGGTGGAGACGGTCACCGAGCTGACAGAGTTCGCCAAGTGCATACCAGGCTTCTCGAGCTTGGACCTGAACGACCAGGTGACACTGCTGAAGTACGGTGTGTACGAGGCACTCTTTGCCATGCTGGCGTCTTGCATGAACAAGGACGGGCTGCTGGTGGCATATGGCAGCGGCTTCATCACGCGCGAGTTCCTCAAGAGCCTGCGTCGGCCCTTCAGCGACATGATGGAGCCCAAGTTCCAGTTCGCAATGAAGTTCAACGCCCTGGAGCTGGACGACAGCGACCTCGCCCTCTTCGTGGCCGCCATTATCTGTTGTGGAGGTGAGAGAGAGTCTGAGGGAGTAAGAACGTTGGTCATATGGCAGCCAAGGAACCCATATGAAACTAATTGAGTAATCAAACACAAATTAACAGTCAGGCAGTCACAATGAATGATGAAAGGTCAGTGACCTGGGTCTGTTTGTGGCTTCCATCATCTGCTGGAGAGGAGAAGGAAAAAGAGAGAGCGTGAGGCAGAGAAGGAGAGATAGAGTCAGAGAGTAATACAAATATACAAGAAAATTAACCACGTTGTTGGCAAGAATACAAATCTGATTAATCAGACACACATTGTATGAATCACATGTTGTATAAATACTCACACAGAACCGCCACTGATGAAGATCTCCTCACACTGTTGAATTTCAGAGCATGACCTGGTGGTGTGCTCAACGTTCCGTATGTTATGTCAACACATTCTAATACTCCATCCTCTTCTATTCCTCCCCCCCCCATCCCTCTCTGTGCCTCAGACCGGCCGGGCCTGGTGAACGTAGCGCACATCGAGCGCATGCAGGAGGGCATCGTGCACGTGCTGCGGCTCCACCTGCTGGCCAACCACCCAGACGACGCCTTCCTCTTCCCCAAGCTGCTGCAGAAGCTGGCCGACCTGCGGCAGCTGGTGACGGAGCATGCGCAGTTGGTACAGGAGATCAAGAAGACGGAGGACACCTCCCTCCACCCACTCCTTCAGGAGATCTACAGGGACATGTACTGAATGAGGGTGGGAGGGAGGAGGAGGACGAGGAGGAGGACGGCCCCATCTCGTCGCCACCCCAGAGTCCAGTCAAGCCGAACAGACCCCACCACCACCACCACCACAACCACTATCGTCCACTCATGCTGTCCTCTTTAATAGACTCACACTGTGATACTCCAAGCATGTGTGTGTGCGTGAGAGAGTGTGTGTGCGTGAGACAGAGAGAGAGAGAGAGAATGTGTGTGTGCTAGTGTGTGGTTACCGACTGAAACACTGTGCGGAGGAGACAAAGAGCCCAGTCTGTGTGCCCGTGTCCGTGTGGACGGGGTGGGGTGGCTAAATGTACAGATGATGAGGGATGCAGACATGAACTGACCCCCTGTCCACATCAGTGGCTCCTTGTCACAACTCCAGAGGATCTTTGGTGTTCTTTAGGGTCTGACAAATTCACAGGGATCTGAAGGTGATTGCCAAGGTCAGCAGAGCGGCAACAGCTACCACTGAAAGAGTGTGAGGTTGTGTGTGTGTGTGTGTATGTGGGTTTGGGGTGGATCTTTAATGTCAGCCATGAGGACTCCGCACAGAGCCTTGACCTTCATACTTTCAGAAACACTATCCCTTGGCTAGCTTGAATGCTATGGTTTTGACATTACTCAAAACACTACAGACTGTGTAGGAGCTGGAGCTTGCTGGCAGACTCTCCAGCAACAGGCAGTTTCTCCCCATGTAGTTGATTTACAAACATGCAGAACGTCAACGCATAATGTCAGCGCAGAATGGTCAGAGAAATGACACCCGTAGATTTCCAGCAGTGACACCCAAGTGACTTCAGCGTAGATCGTAGCCATCCAATGCAACTGACTCTGTATGATAACACACTCAGGCACTGGCTGCTCTGCAGCCTGTAAGAGTGCTTTGTTAACCAGCAACTGACGTCCACACCAGCCCACCACTGATTCGCATCACAAAATGTAACATCAAACCATGCACTGTCAAAGCCACCAGTGTCTCAGTGGGACTCTTAGTATCAAGTCAAGGTCACGGCTCAGAAAGTGATTTAACTATCAATCTCAGTCCTGTGCTTTTATTTGTATTGTGGTTTGCCTGTTTGAGCGTCTGCACAGTTTTATTGTGTCATACACCAGCGTTTGTTGCTTTAATACACAGTTTGATGTCAAGAGCTCAGAGTTGAGATAATGTCCCGAGACACTCCTTTGAAACCTTCAGGCCTTCTCTTTTCTCTGGAATTTGTCCAGTGTAAGGACATGTTATACTTGCCACCGCAATATTATTCCCCATAAGAATTTTATGATGGTCTGAATGGGGCCACTGTCATGATTCATTTGACTTTTCAGTGATGGTACTGTCAATGCCATAAAACTGTTCACCAAGAATATCCGCACTGTTATGAACTAGACCAGATAAGGTATCGTCATGCTGACGATTAGTACACAAAACATACTTTTGGATGGTCATTATTTAACACTGTAAAAGTGGAATATCCTACTTTTACAGATTTAATTGATATCAAGACAATATATTTTTTAGACCAGCATATGATGCAGTTGTTTCCCATTTTACAGTAGAGGTATTGAGAGTTCTCACATGGACAGCTCTGTGTTGATCATTTCATTTTTCATTGAAGGCACTTGGGGAGTCTATGCACAAACAACACCCCTGTGCGTAAGGCCTGTTGACAGGCTGTCTTTTATGAAATATGTCTGTCCCTTCTGATTGAACTCCCGCATGTCCAAGTCTGACACTCTGCTGTCCTGTGACTTTGTCCCCCTGGCATTGACGCTGTATGGAAAGATGGCACGTCGCAGGCATGCTAGTCACCCACATGAGCTGAACTCAGGTTCCTGAGGAGGGGACTTTCCCCAGTGAGGTGTATTACAGATTCAATGACGTACAACGACAACAAGCAATGTGCTGTAGTGCAGCCTTTTTTTTTTCTTATGGGTTCTGACACTGATTCTGGTGTACTGGTAAAATATTCATGTTAGAACATGTGGATGTAGATTCTCTCAGTTTATAAAACACTTCTGTTTTGAATGTCTATCATTCCATTCACACAAATAGGCCAGAGTAACGATCTTATCCTATCCACAACCAAATTTGCTGTAAACATGCAATGACTGCAGTAACCACAAAGTGGGTATGCACCCAGTCGATTTTCTGGGGCCACGTTCACCAGAGTAAGGTATTTTCTTGTTCAGGCAGTGGCTGCTTGCAGCAGTATCATAACATTACATGGGAACGACTGACAGCCGACATGACTGAACAGCACATAGGTTCACTGAGGGCATGCAATACTCAAGCACAAAAGCGTGCTTATTAATACCTCACTTTACAGATGCCTTCTGACAAAACAAATGCTTGACACTCCAGCTTGGCTTTTATTCTTCCGAGCGAAAAGGAGAGTGTATTTAGTGCTTAAGGGCTAGATTAAATACAAATACAAAGCTATTTTTACAGATTAAAATTTACTGGTTAAGTCTATTGTTTTGCTTTGTCTGTCTCTCTCTCTCGGTTTCAATTACTGTTTTTATGTTCACTCTGTTGAACTCTTTCAATATTCATCCACATTTTCTTGTTTTCCGACACACTCTTAGCCATAGTGCCTCCTCTGGGCTGCAGTGCTAAATCCTACTGTCTGTCTGGTTAAGATCTCATTTGTTTCTTATAGATCTTATCTTATCTTTTAAAGACAAGGTTTAATAGGTGCACTCCAACCATGTTTTTCTCCTGATTCTATCAAATGTGATTTAGGTGGATCAGATCCATTTTCTTTTCTTATGACATGTGGGAGTGTTGGACAAGTGAAAACATTTGTAATCACATTATCAGTTAATGAGGAGGACAAAATGTTTTAATTGCTGAGCTTTTGATGTAACAACTTCCACTTGGAAATTCATGAATAATTCACCTCCATTTATTGCATTGTAGAAAAGCTGTTTTAAGCACTGACATTGTCAAAGAATGCTATGGGTGCGCCTTGTAAAGCTATATATTACGCTAATTATTACTGTTTTTCCAATGGCTTTAGATCGTATCTTTCAAGTATGCAAACAAATGCAGGTGGCTGTATATGTCTGGACCTGATTATCGTCTCAGAGAGAAAATGGAGATCACCTGCCTCCACTAACACCAGCTAAGAGTGAGGATAATGAATGATCATGGCATGATCCAAGGCATTAAAACCTTTTGCATATTGCTGTTGTTGAAATGTATGGGTGTACATGATCTGAGGAGTTGTTTATTTCAAGTTATTTAGTCAGAAAGTCATTGGTCTGCAATGTTAATTTCATCCTGTCAGCATCACATTCACCATAGTTGTTACGGTGCCACTTCTTAATGGGAGAATGTTGATTGTCTGACCTGGCTGCGCTCATTATGCAGTATGTATAGATGGGAAGAGCTTGCTTTGTAACCCTGTACATAGAGATGCATATGAATAATGTGTTGCCCTCTTTAACCTGTGATATGCTATGGCACTACTGACAATGCAGTATGTTTCTCTGTTATTGTCTGTTTTCTCTCTGTTTCTTTGCGCAAAACATTTTCATTGTTTAAGATTGTACAAACATTTAGCGACAGTTTGTCTTGATTTGTCATTTTATGCATCATTTTGTGATTTTGCTGTTAATTGAGTTGAATCATATTTTTATACTAAAGCTAAAAAAATATATATACATAAATATATCATTTGTTTTGATTATCCGAGATGTTAGTGCAATGTAAATAGAATCATAGTTAACTCTGTAACAGATTGTTTGACTTTAGAATTGAATTGGCATGAGGACATTCCTTTTGTGATTTCCACATTGTTGAGGAGGGATAAAGCCATGTGCTCTGTGCCTAGAGGGTCTTGCCCTGACGTACAGAACAGATACTTCATAGCTGCCATTAATATTTCACCTGGAGCCAGTCATACCATTTGAATGTGTCCGGTTAACCATTTTCTTTAGTTATCTGAAACAAACAGGTCTGTCTTGGCTATCTAAGTCCTCTCACAGGGTGTAGCGGCCTTTGTCCAAGCTGTGGTCTCAGGTAAAAGATCATGCAATGATGGGGATGGTTCATGCCTAAAATTACCACTGAGATTACCGAGGACTGACCATAATCTGCCACATCGAGCCAGATGGTTCTTGTCTCTCTTGGTGCACTCTCATAGATCAGTCTGCTTGCCTGTCTGTCCTAAACCTGGCCCTGATGTAGAAGATTCCTAAAACAACTTGTAGCGTATTAAGCAAAACATTTGATAATTTCCCCCTCCCCAATGCTGCATGCTATTGAAACACATTCATTTTGTTGAAAATACCAGAAGCCTCCAGAGAATGCAGTACAAGTGAACCTCTCCAGCTAATGTGAGAGACACAACCTGTGCCTTAACAGTCTCCCTTACCAGTAAGAAGGCACAAGGATGGGTTCTGATCAACTAAACAAGTAAGGGCACATGTAGAACATTTTGAACATTCGTTCAAACCAGAAATACAACTCTTATATCTCAGTGGAATGCTGACTCTGAAGCCTGTAGTAATAGTGAAGAGGGTTAACCCCATGTATTTTCCAATGCAAAGCAATGCATATGGGGTGAACATTTGTTTGAATAAGTAGAGATAAATGCAGGGAGCAGTCAGTTTGCATTTAGAATAGGTTATATTAAGAATTTAGAAGGGATTATAACTGTTATCAGGGAATGCATAGTCTTCCCTAGTTTGCGCTAGCTCAGGACACATTGAGGTACTGTTTTACCTTTTGATGAATTCATGCTGACTTGTAGTCAAGCTATGTTTCTTCCCCTCTTGAATGATCCCTAATATTGTTTATTTTAATCCCCTTTCTAGTTGGGTGTTTGTCAAACTAGTGTCATGTTAGAACTACTACACAATTAGTGTACTGTTCATGTATAGCAGTGGTTTTGTAACCAGACAATAAATGTTTGGCAAATGTAATGTCTAGTCATATAAACCATAAATAATCTGACCTTAACTGGATTTCAAAATAAAATGTCCAAAATCTATTTGTGAATCTATTTGTGGTTATTTCCTTTATCACTATGTAACATTGTCAGTTTTTGAGGTATGTTTAACTGGTTGTCCTCAAGGTCATTTCAGATGTGTGGACTCTTACGAAGAAGAGATATCCTGTCATCCACTGTCTTGGGTAGTCTAAGAATTGAAAGGCTAGACAACTCTGTAAAGTTTGGACTTGTTCAACATGGCTGGCTAACTGAGTGAGTTTTCTGTGGGCAAAATCCCATGATGGGAACCACATCACAGACTTGCCCAGTGACCAAGCCTATGCTAAACCCCAGCTCACATTGCCGTAAAACAGCCATCCATCCTCAATGAGCTATTTTTTTTCACATTTGGCATTGTTGTAACAAAGACAGCAGGTAGTTTGTTTGCAAGCCTTTTTGGAAGCAGGTAGTTAACTCTCTAGTCTTAGTTAATTTGACTGAAAAACTAACATGATAAAGTTGCTCTATTCACCTCATCAGAGGCCGTGGAACTTAAGACTTAAACTTCTAGCTCCATCTGTTGGTTACATGAATAAACTGCACTTAGGGTCACTGAGCAGATCGTTAGAAAATATGTGAACAGGTGTATGTTAGGCTGCCTTGGACATATATATTAGCAATGTTTATCAGACGTCTATAATATCACTTCGACCATGTGTATATTACGAATAGTCTGAAAGCTCTAATTGTTGTCAAATCTATGCCACTTCAACAAGATGTCAACAAGAGAGGGCGCTGTTTTCTTCGTGGGCCAAGGACTGGCGCAAAAAAAACGTCACTTACGCATCGTTCCATCATGGCGGCGCCCTTAACACGGGGTTGTGGTCATGTGTGGAAACTCAACTCTTATTGTCTTTCAAATGTAAAAAACTCATCGTTTTCAAACCGTGCTAATTTTCATCTTTCAATCACATGTAACAACGGGCTTCTTGCATCACTTTACAAACGCGGCGTCTTAAAGGATTGCTTCCCTGACGGTGCTGGTCAGGTTCAGCTTCCCCAGCTCCTGCAGTCGGGACCTCAGTCTATTTACTGTGGTTTTGACCCCACAGCAGATAGCCTTCACGCGGGGAATTTACTCGCAATCATCGGCCTCCTTCACTTCAGAAATGCTGGACACAATGTCATCGCCCTTCTTGGTGGAGCGACAGCTCAAATTGGGGATCCAAGTGGCAAAACAACGGAAAGAGAAGCTCTATCTAGTGATGTCGTTAAAAACAACGAGAGTGGCATAAGGGAGAGCTTGCACAGAATTTTTGCCAACCATGAACTGTACTTTTGCAGCGACCCCAGAAAACTGGGAACGATATCAATTTTGAACAATGCCAAGTGGTACACAGGGTGGAATATTGTTTCGTTTTTGTCCGACATAGGGAGACACTTTCGAATGGGCACCATGCTAAGCAGGCATAGCGTGCAGGCTCGACTCAAGAGTGCAGACGGAATGAGTTTCACAGAGTTCTCCTATCAGCTTTTCCAAGCATATGACTTCTATCATCTGCACCAGCTATGTAACTGTAAAATTCAGCTTGGAGGAACAGACCAGTTGGGAAACTTGATGAGCGGGCATGAGTTTATCCAAAAGTAACTAACGTACATTGGAATCCTGTGCCACACTGACATAGCTGCAAAACATACTTCTTGATTCAAATAACACTTTGACAAGTGGCCTGTCTGCTAGCTTTCTACATTGTCTATTTACAAGAACTGTGTCTGTAACGCTATCTTTCTTTTTTTCTTTTTTAGAAAGACTAATGAAGAGGTATATGGACTGACCATTCCCCTCATAACCACATCTATGGGAGACAAGCTGGGAAAGAGTGCGGGGAATGCAGTGTGGCTGAACAGGGACAGAACCTCCCCCTTTGAACTGTACCAGTACTTCCTGAGACAGCCAGACACCAGTGTGGAAAGGTAGAATGCCACCTCCTCTAGGCATGCATCTGTCAAATTTGATGGGTGAAGCAGTTGCATTAACATTAACGCCAAACTGATCTTCTGTTTCGCTATGCAGATACCTAAGGCTTTTCACTTTCCTTCCTCTGGCAGAGGTGGATAAGGTGATGGAGGTGCATTTCCAGGATCCTGGAAAGAGAACAGCCCAGAAACGTCTGGCTGCCGAGGTCACCAAGCTAGTCCATGGCAAAGATGGCCTGGAGAGTGCAAAAAGGTAAGGCTGTGCTAGACATCCATAGGGCAGACAAAGAAGAGGGAATGTAGCCTAACCTGTTGAGGAAAGGGATATGGCACAGTGCAAAGTGTTGTTCCTGGTTTCAGTGCTCTCTCCTCAAGCTTGGAGAGGACCTGCACAGCTTGACAAAGTATACTGCAGGTGCCATTACTGTATGTCAGTGGATACACGTGGTTCCGCAACCCATGACATTCCACCACTCAATGGCGCTCTAAAAATGTAATTAAAGGTTATTACAGTAGGTCTATGTTTATTTTAGTGCACCATAACGTAGCTCATCTACGCATTGCATTCAATGTTTACTGTTTAACTGTTTGTTAGTCGCATGGCTTACTCTCATGAATAATCAAGGGGGGATAAATATTATACTGTAAGCAGAGGCAGGGATATCAAAACCAGAAGTAGGGCAACCCCCCCCCCCATCCTCCCCTACAACTCACACCCTGATTACAAGGGCCATCTACACATGCTAGCGAGCCTATCTTGTTTTTCAGAACAGTCTAGGCTATCCAAATAAGGCAGTGTTTGATTTTACATCCTGAGAATCAAGAAAAAGCTGCCAAGGATCAATGCAAAAGATAGAGCCCCATGTTTCAACCAATTACAAGTGAACTACAGCTTAATTGATATTAATACTAGATTAATGTAACAGCAGGCCACATTACCTTTTTCCGAAGACCTTCTGGCGGGCCACATAAAAGAGAGCAAAGGGCTGCAATTGGCCATCCCTGTTTTACATAGAGAAGAATGGGCCCGTTGGGTTAGGCTAATAATAACGGTGGTTCATGCAGTAAGTGCACAATTTTTCAAACTCAAAAATGCATAGGCTGAAATCTGTAGCTTTGCAGGTTAAGTATTTAACCTATGTTTTTAAATTTGAATGCTTACAGTCGGGGTGGCCAGGAAGGTTTTTGGACGTGGTCACCACTGGCCACCACATGGTGGCACCACTGTGCCCTCTAGTGTCATACGTTCGTCAGATATACACATTTGATGTGTATGCTGTAAATGGCAGTAATTTAAAAAAAATGGCACGTTTTGTGCTTCTGTATGGTGAGATTGAAACCCAGTGTATTGCCATGTCTTTGTATGTGAGTCTGTGAGTGTGTGTGTATGTGGGAGAGAGATAGACAGAGACAGTAAGTTTGTCTGTGTGTGTGTGTGTGTGTGTGTGTGTGTGTGATACTGAGAGAGAGAGAAAGTGTCCCATCACACGTAGGGAACGTCTGTGTATCACACATGATTTGTTTCCAAAATCTACAGCACGTGTGTATGTGAAACTCACAGGCACACATACACACACACATGTATGTCTCTCTTTCCTCTTGTGTGTGTGTGTGTGTGTATACAGAGCTTTCCTATGTGCTCAGTGTGTGTGTGTGCGTGCGTGCAAAGATTTCCTATGTTTGAAACATAATGATGGCAGGTCACTGTTACTGAGTTTGTATGTGTGTGTGTGTGTGTGTGTGAGGGAGAGAGAGAGAGCGGAAGGGAGGGAAGGTGTGCCATCGCATATAGGGAACTTCCCCGTGTATAACTCAGACACACACACACGTCTCTATTTCCTCTTGTGTGTGTGTGTCTTTTGACACACTTCTTGTTTGGCCAGTAGGTGGCGATTGACCATGTGAGCCTGAATATGCATATGATTATGACTGTACACATGAGTGTGTATGTCATTCTCATTCTCGTGTGTGTGTGTGTGTGTGTGTGTGTGTGTGTGTGTGTGCGTGTAAGGCCACTATCATAGAGTGTGTGTGTATTTGTCTGTAGGAAACAGATTGTGTATTTGTGTGTGTGGGTGTAATGTATGCATCTGAGAGAGAGCCAGCTAGCATTAGAGAGGGTGCATAGATTGCAGTTATTGTGTGTGTAGGTCTGTGTGTGTTTGTTGGTTGAATGAGTGTCTGTGTTTTTAGAGTGGTCATATGAGTCAGCAAATCATGATATCCAATAGTTTGTAAAGCTTGAGTTGAGTCAGTCAAAGTATCGTCAGTTTCTGGCACATTTTGTGCTTGGCCAGATGGTGGCACTATCTCAGGCAATTTTTCGTGCATTTGAAGTGCTTCATAAAAAAGGCAGAGTTTGTGAGAGAAAAACATAAAAATTATAATTAATATAATAATAATTATAATTTATCACGATTAATTATATAAACAGAATTAATCACACATTTAAAGTTCCAGAATTCTCCTTTATTTTGTTGTGAAGAACGAATGTCACACATGCCCCTGTTTAGTGTAGGCTTTAGCAAAGTGGTGCTCCTCAGTTTCCTATACACCCAACTTGAAAGAGTGTAGTTTATGTAGCCACAGGAGGTCTATGGCAAGGGTGCCCAGGGGTGATTGACCACATGACTTTTAACACCCCTCAAACACACACACACACACTCACTTACTCACATCTCAAGCGCACAAGTTCTGCACACTCCCCCTCAGTTCAAATCTACTGTGGTTTGGCCTTTTTCTTGTACTCTCATTCAAAGTGTCTGTCAGCTCTTTTATGCTGCTTGTAATCTGCTGCTTGTATTTTTGTCAAAGATAAACTCTTTTATCCCCAGACAGAGGTCTCTGGCTGATTTATGGTTTTGGGTTGACTCAGTGCAAAGGGCACTCGTTGTTTTACTGTTATGGTTCTGCGTCAAGTATGTCCGCGTTGGTGTAACACAATTCACCAAATTGCTTTTAGTGGAACTATCTACCCTTCGACCACACAGTAGAATCTAGCAAATTCCTTTGTCATGCATTTTTTTAACATTACTGTTTAAAAAAGACACGGCATATTTCATCAACCGCATTGTTTCAAAAAATATATCAGAAACATTTACAAGGTTTCTGGGCAGCAAGTTTATGTTAACAAGCAAACTTCTCATGACTGCCTGCTGACAAGGTGCTGAATTTAAAACATAATTAAAAGAGGCACAGTACAATCGGGTAATCCTGCCACTGAATGCCACTGAATATTTATTATTTATTTACGTACAAAGTCTGTACAGTGGACTAGCATGTTGCTACATTGGACTGCTGAAACACTCTGGCAAACAAAACAAAGCATGTGGATGAACTCGACCAAGCACAGCCCTTGTGGTGTGTGTAATGTGATATTTCTGCATGATTAATAAAAAAAAATTTAAAAAACTTCAAGCACTAATAATAATCCTTCGGAAAAACAATAGGGCCAATTGGCCTTGCACACCTTGGTGCGCGGACCCTAATAAAGCTAACAAAAAGAGCAACACTCTTTACTAAACAGACAAACCACTTTAATGATAAACTGAGGTTTCAGTTGGTCAAACCATCATCAGTGCTTTTGATGCTGTGACATTCTGAGATATATCTTTATAGTGTCTGTAAGATTGGCTTTTTTTTAGCAGGAAGCAATTAGTGCAGTTTTTGATCAAGGGATTGCATGTTTGGTAGGTGCACCAACGCTCTGTACCACAGCAACCTGCAGGCACTGGAGCAGATGAGTGACATGGAGTTACAGGAGCTTTTCAAGGAAGCACCGTTCATGGAGCTACTACTGGAGCAGGGCACTACTGTGCTAGATGCCTGCCGCCACATACAAGCCATTCCAGATGGGTCCAGAGGGTAAGTACTGCAACACACACATTTTGTATTCATTTCTCTCTAAAGTTTACGAACATTACGAAATTTCACTATGTATCAGACTATTCATGAGAAATAATCTAATATTGTGTGATTTATTCATTATAAAGTGTCTGTAAATAAATGGTGAATGGATTTCTTCATAGTTGGCTACCCAGATATCGCAGAGGGTTCGAAATACAACCAACATTCTGTCTTATTGCTTTCCTATAGCTGCAAATATACTTGTCAGATTTTGCAAACTACTCCTTATGTTTGGGTGCCAAATTAGCCAGGTTAGCACCGCCTTGTATTTACACTCAGTATTGCACTTTCAGTATAGTAAGTACTTCATCGGGGATCTCTCCAAAGGCTTAGGTTTCCTTCAGTTAATTTTTCGCTGACTAATCAGCAAACAGAGGGACACAGAAAGCCCAAGGAAGAAAATGTAATTGAAACAATGAAATGAAAGTGAAACAATGTGAAAAAATGAAAGTGAAACAATGTGAAAGCTTTTGGTATACCAGGCTAGGTGCCACATAGCCCAGACAGAATAATTTAATTACATTCACATTAAATCAGTAGGCAAGAAACTAAGTACTTTTTTGCGATGACCTTTTACTTGGCTAACACCTGGTAAACAAAGCATTCTGGTCAGTTAGGCCTATTGCAAAAAAATGAAGAGAAAAATGTAGGTACCATCAAACACTTGGTGCCATTATTGGTGGATATTTTTATATTTGAGCTGGTATCAGTAGTTTTATTGGTCCTCTAGCTGTTCATTCTGAATGTGCTTTCAACAAAACTATGGGTTTCTGACCGAAATGGTAAACAGAGTGGCTTGGACAGGCTAAACACATCCATTGCAGAACAGAATAGGAAGACATGACATTTTATTGGTTCTTGATCTCAAATTTCCATAACCTAAAATTGGAGATGATCCCATTGAATGTTGGATGCTAATTTTGATGACCTTTCAACTGAAGCAGCTATCACTGTATTAGCCCTGGAACCAAATATTAATGATATCTATATCTTGATAGCATTTCTTGATCAGATACCCTTTGTCACATAACATTATTATGAGTTCTATTTTTAAACCTTTTAGGAACATTTTTGTTGGTCCAGTTGGTCCAGTACCAGCATTTCAAGTCTGCATTGGACTTTTTTTCGACATCTTTTGTTCTTATTTAAAAACTGTATTTACTAAGATCTAAAAATGTGAAGGAAGTTAGCTTATTAGCATCTGCTCCGGTACAACAATACATACTGTACTCTTCCCCATGCTTCTCTCAGGCCTACCCTGTCTGACACCACCTAGAGTCACAATTCTCTGGAAGTTAGTAACACCAGTCAGCCTCCTCCTGGCTCCTGGGTTTGGGTTTCAGCGGTAAAAATAAAAACAATGCCTGGGCGTTCTTGTTCCCAAACTGCTTCTGCTAGGCTTATGTTTATACCACAACAACTAGACATATGGAATGTCAAAACGGAAACTCTGTGAGAACAACTATGATGCTAGTAATCAAACTCTCTTGAAACAAACTATATCCACATCTAGTGAGTTATGCTCAGCTGAACAAACGATGTCTGGACAGGGTAAGGACAGAGTACACATTGCATGCGCAGAAAAGACGGGGCTGTCTAAAAATATGGTAACATCTCAGAACGTTGACAAGTTCCTTTAACAGTCACATCTATTCAGATGGGCCACCGTGTATAACAGTTTTTTCAGTTTTTCTCTGACTTTTGGCAGAGTTACAGTTAAGTGTTATCACATAATCAGAATCAAGTTTCCATTCTTACTGAGGTTGCACTGAATTCATTGCCTTTCATGGCTTATTTCTATAATGCAGGTGCATTTCTAGTGGGAGTGGGTTATTTATGGATGGTTGGTTGGACAGGATGGTTTGAATGTGGTACATCACCCTGCCAACTCTCCTCAGATCTTTGAAACTGTCAGTGCAACCTATTCACAGATTATTATTAGCCTATAACAGCTAACCTCCCTCATAAATTTATTTGCAGACATAAACCTATGCTTCTGATAACTTCTTCAGAATATCTTTGCGAAAATTTCTTTGATGTTGGCAATAGACCAAACTAAGCCACAAAACCAAGCCTATATCATACCTCCTGCATACAAATGTATAGATCGATAGACGCCTGCATACAAATGTATAGATCGATAGACAGGGTGTTTTTGTAATGCCTCTTTTCAGCAGATGGGTATATTACCACTTCCTGCCCACCTACACAACTGCTGCATTTGCTGTGTATTTGCATATTTTTTAAGGTGCAGACACCGATGTCAAGCATTACCATTAAGGAAGGGATTTTTTAAAACTTGCTTATTATAGAGACGTCCTCCCTCTCCAGCATCCTCAGTAGTCACCATGTAAAAAAATGTAAATATACATTTGTAAACACACGCTAAAATGCATCACTCAGATGCTTGCACTAATCATCCGCAGACACTGGGCTCACATTTGAAAAACAAGGTTCAGAGCTTTGCAGGCTAATTATATGTATTAATCATGACAAGTCTTTTAAATTATGGCCCAATATATTTTTTGTATTTTATATATACACACACACACACACAGTATATGTGCAATTCCACACAAACTGTCACATCCATAACGCTAAAAAATGCCATGGTGTGATGTGAATGATGATTACATAAAATTTGAGCATTCACTCTTCTTGGTTGTAGAACTTTTCACATAATCATTCGCATCATACAAATACCATATAATACCATATATATATATGGTACAAATACCATATATATATATACAGAGAGAGAGAGAGAGAGACTTTTTGTCACATCCATAACGTATAATTGCCATTTGTATGATGTGAATGATTACTTTAAATGTTTTGTAATTTTTTTTTCAAGTAAAAAAAAAGTAAATTTTCCATGGAATAGCCCAAATATATAATATTTAATGATCCTTTTATTTTTGTCCTGTGAGCAGGTATCGTATGATTCAAGATGGAGGTGTATGGATCAACCACCGACGTCTTGAAAGTCCAGAGCAGGTGCTCATTCCAGGCCACCACATCCTGGCCAACGGACTCACACTCATCCGTGTGGGCAAGAAAAACTTCTACATCCTAAAGTGGCTAAACCTTTGAAACTAAACACAGCCTCCAGCCGTGGTTGAGATGTGAATGGTCTTTTTACTGAAAGGTGAAACAACAACAACAACCACACACACTATCTGAATCCTGTCTGCGCCCAGATACAAAAACAAAGGAGGACTTTCTTCAGTCTCGCAGTTCCAGTAAAAAGCATGCATTGTGGTGACGAGAGGGGTAAATTTTGCCCACAGTTGATAAATTGTACTGTAAAATTGTACTTGACTTGTACCTGATTTGAAATAAATTGGAGCACTGACCACAGAATACAGTTTTACATTTAGCCAGCAGGAGTCACTGAAAGCCTTTCACTTCGGGCTATTTATCATGAGACTTTTGGAGGGAAAAGAGCTTTCCAGTCAGTCGGTCATTTTTGGATTATTTTATTTATACATTTTCTCATTTTTCAATAAATCTGTGAAGATGTAATTTTAATTGTTTTTATACTATAATTTTTATTTTATATATAGTTTTGGTCTCTAGTATTTTCAGTGTCACCACGCGCAACACAGTAAATGACATGTCTGGTGACCATAAAAACCATGACCACAATATTTGTTTACAGCAAGAAATGATATCTGCAGTGTAATATAAAATATCACCTAAACATGGTACTAATTCAATTTTAGTACAAATTAAGTAGTCATGAATATATTCCCTCCTGTATCAGTAGGCCTTTATCATTTAATTCTTCACCAGAACATATTGGAGTGTAAATCTGCAGACTGGTTGTGGATTCGTTCTTACATGCATTTAGTTTTTAGATTAATTGATATATATATAATAGTGCTTGATGACAAATGATAAATCTGGAAAAGTAGAGCCTTGGCCAAATGCTAGTGTGTGTTTGTTTTTTAGTCACCATAGTTTTTTTTTAATCATGTTTGCATTGTCAAAATCTTACTATCAGTGTCATTATAAGAGTGAAATCAAATCATTAGTGGATTGGAAATGTCATGAGGTCCATGAGACCTTTTGAACCAACTGCATAGCAGTTAACTTCAAAACTATGTCAACAGGCATCCTGATTCTGGTGTATGTTGGTGTAAGTTGTGGCTGTATGTCAGATTTGGTGTTTTCATCTTTACGCCTCAGTTGATTATTAGTTATTCAGGAAGAATGGCGCTTGCTCATAAGTGAGCATGGATTTTTCATCCTAGTGTTAAGTGAGCATTTGTAAACAACACTTCTTGTCACATTCAGTTTATTTTTGCAAAATAGCATGCCATTAAGGTGGAACTTTGGCTAAATAATGTATTTTTAAAGAAAATGTTAATGAAAGAGTCTAAGGGCACTGATTATTATTTGGTTAATATAAAAAAAAAAATCTTAGAAATAAAAAGAAAATATGATTTATGCAAGGATGTAATCTGCAAACTCTAAGACAGAATTGAGCAGATAACACCCATGGGAAAATAGTTTATATATATATATATATATATATATATATATATATATATATATATATATATATATATATATATATATATATATATATATATATATATATATATATATATATATATATATATATATATATATATATATATATATATATATATATATATATATAAGTATATTATTAGTATTATTATTATTTATGTTTTGCTCTAAAAATCTTTTCGGTCTAAAAGGCCTTTTTCCCAGTCAAAGGTCATCTTTTCTGTCGTGGTTATACCATAGTTCAGTCTACAGACGACACCTTGGTAGGCGGGCTTAAAGGTTTCACCCAATGAGCATCTGTCTTTGGTTTAAATAGCCAGTAAGCCTTTACCTCAAACGCCATATTGCTCACTAAAAAGGCTCGTCTGTTATTTCCCTCTTCCCTCTTACTACGACACGAAATTGACAGGAGTGGCTCTTGCAACTGCACTTTGTTTTGATGATCCGTGGAGATTACTTCTGGTGTTTCCACACTGACCGTTATTACTAGAGAATTGATTTTTATGGCATGCATGCGTTTTGGATGATCACTTATCTTACGTCTGTTTTGGAACGTGAACCAGGAGGACTTGTGTGGGGTTGAAGCCAAATAATCGTATTGTCTATTTTTTCTCAAGAAGGAAAAATGTCCAATGTTCGCCTTTCAAATGGGAGTCCAACTTTGGGACGGATGGATGCTAGGTTATCGGATAACCCGAAATCTACTGCCTGCAGAAGTCTTTTCGGTCCGGTGGATCACGAAGAGTTAAAGAAGGATTTAAAGGAACGTTTGCAAGAGATGGAAGAGGCGGCCTCTGCGAAATGGAATTTCGATTTTTCTAATCACACGCCGCTCCCGAACGGAAGATACAATTGGCAAACAGTGGACGACAGTCCGAGTTTTTACAAATCATTAGAGAGTAATGTTACGGACAGCTGCCCCTCAGGGAATACAAATGTGGATCTGAATGGGAATCACAACTGTGTGGTGGTGACAAACTGCAAGCAGGAGGAGAAAGCCGAAAGGTCTGAAAATCAAATGGATTTAAAAGACCAATGCAATGGACAGAGGAAAAGATCTGCATGTCACGGTAAGGACATCACAGTTATTAGATGTTGTCTTGGCAAATGTTATTTATTCAGGAGCGAACACATGCAAGACGAGGTTATACTGCATGTTCTGATATTGTGCTACGTTGTAAACGAGGCTATCGGAACTACTCGCCTGATTCTGTCTACGAGCGTGGCAGCATGTTTACATTGTAGCTGTTTGCCGTAGCGCGTGAGCCTCAGTGTTACTATATTGCCCGTTGTACATGTTTTGCATTTACATCAACTCGTTAACTATACCGTTATGTTGCTGGCTGTACTGTGTTTGACAGTTTTCTCTTTGTTTACTAGATTCGTCGTCTCAGAGTAAAAGGTCACACACCATTTCGGATGACGTTTGTCGTTGTTCAAGTCTGACACAAGCTGTAGAACACACACCCAGGAAGCCCAGCCCCCGGACCCAAACGTGAACAAGAAGGTAAGCTATATAATTGCATATATCTACTAGGCTAATATAACAACACTTACCATACTACTCACAGCGTGTTTATAGACACTGTGATGTTGCGTGGTGTTTTAAAATAAGATCATATAGCGGCTATAGCCTAGGTTGCTCGCTGTGTTTACTGAACAGCATTCACGAATGTGGGCTAGTGCAGCCTACCGTTCAGTCATGTAGCAAATATTCAGCCGAAACTGCCGTTAAGGCTACTCTTTTGATCCAAAACGTAAAAATCTATTTAATGGGGGTAGATTTTTCAAGGGCTCCGTTGTAGCGCAGAAGACGTCTTTATAGTAGTTTCTGACCGAAGCCCAGACCACGACGACCCATCTCTGTCCAAAGAAAGCGTAAACGCTGTTCAGGGCTTGGTTTGAAGAACTAAGTTAAAGAGCATTTAAAGTGGATGCAGTGTTGTGTTTAAAGGGTTAACTTAAAATGAGTTCACACGCGGGATACAACTTCTACTACAAACACTTCACGCACATGAGCCTAAATTTCCAACCAACTAAAAACATGCGTCGAGAGAACAACAGTCAAGTAACACGTCAGCAAATGCACCCTCTACAAGGGTTCAGTTTCCTGCTATTTCACGACGCCCTGGAACTCCGGACATATAGACTAACCTACTACATTCAAATGCACGGTCCAGCCTGCGATGTTTTGTCATTAATTGAAGTCAAATGAAAGCGTTTAAGTAAAACATTACATCAGTAGCATAGGCCTCACCGAGAAAGAAACTGAAAAGAGATATAAATCTGTGCCCAACTTTACTACGCATTGTTCAAACAGAAATGTCACCACCTTTTATGAAGACAGCTGTTGCACTTTAGGCTGTCTTGTGCCTCACTTTTTCACTCGTCTTTTTAATGAACATTACACATTTGTCCAAACTGAACTGGCTTGCCCTAACTACTTAATTTTTGATGTTCTAAACAGAGCTGAAGATACCCCCACCCAGTCATGAAAACCTCAGTGCTTGGCTAATCAAAGAAGATCTGCAAGAAAGACAAAAAAGATGGAAGGAAGAAAGGCAAAACATATCAACTCTCCTAAGGATGGGGACACTTCAAGCACTGACATTAACACTAAGTTCTGGCACTCAAAAAGTAACTGCCTCAACAGCAGTCAATGTAGCAGTGTGCAATTAGGTTTCATTTCCTTTGTTGCTCATTCTCTTACTACCTGTGTATATATTTCCTTCTCATATGTAGCACATAATGTGTATTATGAAACAGAATCCTTTATGGAAAAGGTGTGAATTTGATTTGACTTGAATTGCAGTGTAGTTTTTCCTAAGTGTTTCCAAAATGCTGTTTTTTTTTTTGTTTGTTTTTTTCTTTTTTTTTATTTGAAAGGCAGTGCCCCACATCATACTTTTTGATGGCCATAAAGTAACCACATTCCTATTATTTGTACTATTTATTTAAATATAAATTCTCAGAAGAGCAATATCACTTGTGCATTTTTGCATCTCTTCAAATTGTTCAGGTAAAGCATGGTACATTTGTGGCCTTCAAAATAGAGGCAGGTTGAGCCTGCACACAATGATGGTCCTGTGTTGTACAATTTATTGAGGTGAACTTAATGGTAACAAGGCCTTAGATGTTTAAACACTGTCGTGACTTCAGTATGCTCAAACTACTTTCTCTCTAAAGCATGTAGCTCCTCATTCAGCTCTTTAAAACAATGGTTGATCGGATAGGGATTCCAGTCTACCTGAGAGTCGAGGTCAAAATCCATAGTCTTAACAGTATTAATTGAAAGAGTCACAGGTTTGGGCACCCGTTTTCTCAGTGTCTATTTTCTTTACATGTTATTGGTGGTTTTGTGCCCTATTGACATCATGGTAACATCAAATAGTTATTTTCACTACTTCCACCTTGCTGTAGGTTATGCATACAGCACTGAAAAATGGGCTTGACCTCCTTACAGAAGCAATTGATTGAGCTGTGTTCATCTGCAGTGTTTCATAAAATGGAATTTATTTTCTGCAAGTTAACTGTATTTATCAAAAGTATGTTCATCTTTTATTAAAACACTGCCTGTGTATTTTGTGTAAACATTGAAGTGTACCTGTGTACATAACTTTGTAAAAACACTGAGAAATTAAACTAACTTATTTATGTCAAGCTTTTATCTAGAAAAATGGGTTTTGATCATGGTTATCCAAAGTGGCATTGAGTCATTATTTTTTGTAAATGCTTATTTTTGGTAGTATTTTTTTTTATTATTATTAAACAATTGCATACGGTTGCAAACTGAGCCTGACAAAATATTTGATATGTGCATTTTTGTAATGTGTGGTATTAAAATATGCTGCAATCAATTAAAAACAGAGTTAAATTATGAAAAACTATGTCATGGTCGTATCTAAAGCATGCATGTTTTATCTATCACACCATTCAAGTAGTTTGAAAAACTTCTGTCTTCTTTTGAAATGTGTCAACTAAACTCTGGGCCTTTATTTTGTGATATGAATGTTGCCTACTACCTGTGGTTTTGGTATCACCGCGGCGCTATTCAGCCATAATCTTGTTCGGTGTGTTTCTTCAACTGCTTCTGCGCATGTTTATAACATCGACTTTGCCAGAAAATGATCGATGCGACGTAGCTTCTCACATCACGCATGTTTTAAGATGCGCGCCACATAGAACTTTCGCATAAGCTATGTGCAAATTTGTCTAAGAGAAAGGCTAGGAAAGACCGCGCATGATGAAACATTTAGTCGCATGAAAACAGACGCATTGAGTGACGTTGAAAGTGTCCAATCATATCCTTATGAGCGAGGGCGAACTACTTCTGGCAACCAATGGCATATTCTGACGGCAGATTTGAAATCAGACAGCTAAGTGTCGCATAACAGGATCCTGTTGTTTTACAGCATTTATTTTTGCATTTTTGCCGTTGAGACTGTATAAAAATGAAAGGTCTGGCGTGTCTTGCAGTACCCCTCAGAAAACGAGGTCTATGCCAATTTAGTTTCGTCTGAGTTAAACTGTACCTCTCTCTGGCTACTACAAAGTGACAAAACCATTTCATGATTCCAACGTGTTCTTTGGGAAAAGGACGAATGGAGAAATACGGTGAGTAAACCCCACTAGAGTGACCTTTAGGTTTTATCTCTGAGGAACATGTCATTTTACAATGGATAGGCTATTGATTTGACAAATATGGAGAGAAGTGCTTGGAACATTATGGAACAAAACGAGAATAATCAGCCTAGTTCTACAGCAAGTTATGAAACCTTGCAGTAGCCTAGGCATTTTTTCTGAATTTAAGTAGTTTTGTCAACCATGTATTTCTCTCTCTCTCTCTCTCTCTCTCTCTCTCTCTCTCTCTCTCTGTGTGTGTGTGTGTATGTGTGTTTGACGCACAACAGACTTTTTTTCCTCTAGTTTTAACCAGTGCTAACGGCTACACTCGTGACTGTTTTATTGTGTAATTTTAATATTTACTTATATTGTTCTCCAGCAAATTGAAATGATTGGATGTGGAATGCCTCAGGCGGGGCAACTGTATTGGCTAGGACCAAAAATCTACTACACAACCTCCCCCTGATCTGATCTTATTAAACAAATTCTTGTTTGTTGCAGTATTTCAGATTTTTTGTAATTTTAAAATCATTTTATTATTTGAGCATCATATCAGTTAACGAATTTAAGATGTTTGTATGGATACTCAGAGACCTCAGTAAAATGCAAAGTAGTCATAGGCCTAGTATCTAAAGAAATATAACTTCAACTTACTGTCAGCTTTTGTTGTTTTCAGTTTTATCCTGACAAGGGTAATTTTACAATAAAAAAAGGGCTATTTAAATTTTCTGTAAGGGGCTGTGAGTGTGTTTATGATGATTTAGAATAAAGTAGGCTACCTACATAGTGTCATGGATCATATAACAGGCTGGAGTTTTGTTTATGTGTAAATTACTTCAGGTTCAGGTCAGGATACAGCCAGGTCTTAAAAATTGTCCGACCAAGGGGTAGGTGTATGCCAAGAGATGCTTATTTTTTATTTTCATTTTGCATTATTTTCTTTAAAAAAAATCTCTAAAAATGTACAATACTTAATATACCTTGCCAAAGACTGTTATCTAATTAGGCCTCCATGCTGCAAAGTAGGTCAAAATCAGCTTCTTATCACTTCCATCTATGTTAGGAGAATGCACATCAGACAGTACCAGATGGCATAGCTAATGCAAATCTGGGGATATTTGAGTTAGGACATTTGTTTGTTAGTGCAGTTTTAAAACACACATAGGCTGTTTGTTTTTGGCAGACCCTTCACCAGTTCTGCAGTGGCTAAATGGTTTAGACTATGTCAGTGTAAATGCCTTGTTTTATTATCCCCCTGCCCCCGTTCATTATGTTAATATAGAAAGCTACAAAATGGGTTTGTGTTAATGTACAATACTGTAAGTCTATTAAATAATTATGACTGTGTTGTCATAATAACTCAGAGAATAATAGAGTTGAATAATCTGATTATAATCATCACATTTTAGTGTGATGAGATCATATGAATTAACAGCCTGTCATAAAGGGTTAATGATCCTGCACTGAGTCATCTTTAGTAATTCATAGACCCTATGTCTTATCTGTTTCTCTTTAACAATTTTGGGCACCCTTTAAAATTTTATTCAGAGTAAAATTGCCCCACGTTGTACCTCCCTCACAAACCCTACAACACACCTCTCCAAATGAAAAAAATAAAAAGAAGAGAAAAAAAAAACAGGAAGACACCTGCAGCATGTCTTTGGGGGTTGTAGGGTGCAGGTGTGTGACCTCAGTGCGCTCTCTCCCCCTGCCTGCTCCTCAGCCCCGTGCTTTCTCAGAGCTGAGTACATTGTTCCTGTGTGTGCGGCTTTGTGCTGTGCACCATTGTGTGGGGCTGCAGTGGCGGACTGTTGTGTCTGGGCCTCCGCCGTAGACAAAGGCTGCCGTCTAGGAGTCTCCACCCAGCAGAAAACAGAGAAGAGGCCAAAGAGCGAGAAGTCCGTTCAAAAAGAGGAGAGGACTGTGTTTGGGTGCATCTACACCCCTCCCTCCTCTCCTACTGAGCCAGTGGCCTCTAATGGACAGGCCCTCATAAAGCCCCCCCTGTGAGCCCCAGCAGAAGTCACCACTCCAGAAGCTAAGCACACAGACTGTGTGCTCATAGGTCATGGGGGGAGAGGAGGTGGCAAGGCCCATATCCCTTAATAGAGTAATCTAGGATTAACCCTGGACTATCAATCTCCCTAAATTACCTACATAACCCATGCAGATTTAAGGAGACATTTTACATTATATGTTGTTGTGCAAGTATGATTTTAAATGTAACTATGTTTACAAATGTGCTAATATTTGACAACAGTCTTATGTTGCCCTGTCTTGAAGTGCTTGCATGTGACATTGCATGACATTGCATAAGGGATGTGTTGCATAATTATTACAGGCCTGCATGCATCTGCATCTTTCCAAAGACACAACAAGAAAGTGCCCTTTTTTTTTAAACATATAGTACTTTGCAGACAACTTCCAAGAATGAGGTTGGTGTAACCTTTGTGAGGTTTTCAGTGTTCACTTTTGTTTCATTGTCAGATATGAATGTTTAAGGATACATATATAAATGTATCCCCCCCCAATATCATGTCCCATTTTGACTATTTACTGTAAAGCCAACCACAGCAGGTTACTCTTTCCTGTAAAGGGCAACCAATGCAGTTAATAGAAACCCTCCAGTTCCTTCACCTATTTCCTCCATTAACCACAACGGACGTCATGAGCAAACCCCTTGCCGAAGTTTTCTTATGAAATCAATAAAAAAAGCAAAAGCTAACACCTACCAACAAACAAGCAAATGACCTGCTAGAAACCACAGAGAAAATTTCTTGTGAACGGCCAATGGCCTGAGGCTTGTGGTGGTGTGAGTCCACGGCCTGACACGGCATCACAGGCATCTCTCTCGGGCCTCTGCCTACATGACAAACTTTTTTTTTTTTTTTTTTTTTTTCGGGAGAGGATTCATGGTCGTTGCTCATTAGGTGAGCGCACCTGCAGCCCAGTCAAAGGCCCTTTATCTGTTGTCGCCTGCAAATCAGCCAGAGCATGCAGACAACTGTCCAGAGAAACAGGCCCTTCACGAGACGCAAAAATTGCCCCAAGTTGCCCTGGGACATCTCGGCCTACAGGCTGTGGTTTTCGCAGTGATGCGTGAGGATGCAGCAGGGCTCAGCCCAGGTTTATCCTCTTGTGCTCCTTGGTGACGTTGCCGTGCGGAGCCTCCCTGTCATCTCGAGTGAAGAGACACGACTCAAGTGATGACTTCCAGATGGAAGCCTCTGGATGCTTTCATAGTGAGAGACATTTCAGGGTCTTGTTTTGGATTTCTTGCCCTTTTTTCTAGTCCTGTCCTCTGCATAGCTAAACCCACACTGTCTGCTGAAAAATATGGGCCCACATTTAGAAAAGCAGTTGAAGTAGAGACAAATAAGGTGTGAAGGTTGTAGCTCATTGTAACTGTTGAGTCTATCTTAGATGTGGAACACACTTAGAAACTTTTTAGCCATTACTTTGGAAATATGAAGGTACTAAAGAGTATGTGTGTATGGATGAGAATAAAAAAGACAGAAAAAGTTCACACCAAACGGTGATGTGATTTGAGCAATAATATTAATTCATACACATTAGCTTTTCACTTTTTTCATTTTTTTTGTATAAGATTGCTAGATTAATATCAGGCATAAATGTTATAATTTTTCAGTAATGTAAGTGAGTGAATAAATAAAGCAAATAAATAAATACAGATTTTTATTTCTATGTGTTAATTTTCTCATGTTGTCATAGATATCCAGGATGTAAATAAAAGTTATGAGTATGTGGTGTGATACCCTTATTCTACTCTTCTACACATTGAGTGGGGAAAAAAACAATTTTGAGAGCGTGTTACCATGCCATTAAATACAAACACTATTTTTAATCAGGAGTACACATGCTTTACACATGCAAGCTTTAGGTTTTTTAGCATTTTCTCAAAGCTGGTAGGGTTTTGCAGTTTTGCTTCAGGCTAATGCATTTCTTCATTTCTAGTGTGTCATGTGGTGTGTCATGACTCGAAAGTAATTGAAGTCGTGGCCAAGATTTGGTGACGTTTCATGTGACAATAAGTGTTTCCTCGTACTCAGCTCTGAAAAGCATTATTCACATCCTGATGACAGATTCAATTATGAAACAGACAGATTTCATGAAATTTCCACACATTATTTTCCCTAATTCCCTTTTTTTCGTCATGTAAAATAGCTTGTTAGATCAATGTCTAAATTTGCAATGTAAATGTGAATTTTCATTGTCTTTCCTGGAATAAACATGTTTAAATTTATATACCATGGCAGCGTCATTTATATACACTAAATTATGTATCATAATGACTTATAGTATTGTTGCAGATTTTCATTTTAAGTTGCTTCTTTCTTACATCTTACTACTGTAGTCTTGACCGCGTCGCCCTAAAATAAAATTTCCAGTCATCCTGTACAGAAGCCTCACTTGTGTTGCTATGTGAGAGCTCAGAATTAGTCTTGATCTGAACTCAACACTGCTAAATCTTAGAGAGCTTTGTGCACCAGGACAAAAAAAAAAACTGATGGGGAAAACACTGCATGTCCAGTTCTCACTGTTCTAACTCTGGCTACAAGCTGGAGAAATTGGACAGCAATGCATGGGTAAGTGATGGAAACGGTCCAGCGTCCAAGAGGGGATTTTTCATTTGTGGCCCACAAAAACTTGAGCCTGGCTGTGCTGACAGAATTCATTTTTGTATTGTATGTTTCACTTTGAAGTTTGATAAATTTCTTGAGAGAAAATTGAAGTGAGCATCATCCTGCTGGATGAAATTTACACAATTTGGTTCAGTGGCTAAAGATGACTTGCACACAGACTCGGTGTGTTTACACAAGCGTGGATAAAGGGACCATACACAGGATCAGATAATTTAAGTCATGATCCAGGAATCGACATGTTTGTTATATTTCAGGGCAATGGCAATTACATTTTGTTGAGAACTCGTGAGATATACTTCCTTTCATTTGTTGCCATGAAATAAATCCAAATGTGACAAACAGCTAATATTGCAGATTTTATTGCAGTTTCTTAACTTCCTGTTAAAATCCAAATAAATTGTATTTTTATGACCACGTATTTCAGTTTTTTGTAGGCATTTCTGTATTGAAAAGCTGATGTGTTGTCTCATTTGGCAGTACACCACATTCTTTTAAACTTTCGCATACATACAGGTTCCCATACAGATATAATGCTTGACCTCGGAGAGCACATAGAGGTAGATATTTTTCTAGCTCTTCCAGTGAATGAATGTCCTTAGATGTGGGTGTAAGTGTATCCAGGCAGCAGAATGCAGTTCCGAGGATGGCCAGTGTGCGAGAGCCCACCTGGTGCCTGCCATGGTCGTCCGCTGCTTTACAGTAGCCGGACCTGCAGCTGTCCCCATGTTTCACATACTGCTCCAACTGGCCAAACCAAACTGCACCACTGAAGTCCTTCCAGTTCCAGCCCGGAATTCTCAGACTGTCTGGGAGTAAAGTCCCCGGCAGTGTGACCTAGTTCAGCATACTGCCGCTAACACTGACCCCCCACACACACACACGATTCCTTTTTTTCTTTTTTTTTTCTCAGATAATAACATATAGACCCAAGAACACTTTCTCTTCTACAGCTGCCTAGAGACCAAGTCAATCCTGCCCTAGGGCTCCATCCAGACACTTAGACTCAGAGGTGTAACTGAAGAGTGGATGGCCCCTATGCTGTGAGAGCCCTTGCTTGCAGTTATTGTTGTGGTGGACTTGTGAGCTTGCAGCCTCACAAGGTCATCCAGAGACGAGGGCATATGGCTAAAGGAAGTCAGCAGGGTTGGGGAGGGGAGAGGTCAAACTATCCCTCTAACCTCATGACTGTTTGTCTCCCTGGGGTGACACAGCACTACAGCCAACTGACCACAGCCCAGGGCAAAGGTCAGGTACTGTATCTCCTTATTTAATGGATCCAAAAAGGATTAGGCTTTAGGATTAGGATTAGATTGTACTGTGCAATGCGTGTCTCCTTCACCCTACCCCAAAAATACACAGTACTATTCTGCTCCAAACCTTATAAGGGTAAACAATCTCTGACGCACAGAGGGACCAGAGCGATGGAAAACAACAACAGCCGTTTGGCTCCAACTGTCACAGGCCTGCCGCTATTTGGGGACCTCAGAATGAGCGTTGTGTGTCAGCTGCTGGGCCACAGCACTGTTTGTGCCCACTACCCCCTGCCCTTCCACCCACCTCCCACACCTGTTCACACACATATCTGCTTTCATAGGAGCCCAGTGGGCCACTATTGGGGCCCTGTGGCACAGGTGGCCCCCACAGAGTGCCCGTAGTGGGCAAAACACAGACCCTCGTAATGGGTCCCGGCTGGTGGAGCTTGTCATCAGGTCAACTTCATGGCTTTGGATGGTAGCTGGTGGAGCAGTGATTGAATGGCTTCCGCTTACATTGATACACTATGTCAAAGACAGGAGGGCTCAAGTGTGTGGAGTACCGGAGGACTCTGCCAGAAGTTTCTGCCGCAGTTTCTTGGACAAAATGGAGACATGGCCAGAGTTTGTGTCACACAGTACCCATTCAGTAGACTCCAGCAATGTTAAAGGAACCCCTCTCTAACATGACTCCCATGGACGCAACTTTTTGGTGACCCACGCCACATCTCATTAGATGATTATTTATTTGTATTTATTTCAGTCTGGCACTTCATTCAAGAGGTTGTTTTTTTTGCTCTTCTCTTTCCCCGGCTAGGTTGTGATCCAGTGTTTCCAACATCAAAAACCCCCTTTGAAGTAGGGAGGCTCTCTCAAGTCTCCACATGAAAGCAGCACAGTGTCTCAGTCTCATAGAGCGGCCTCTGTAAACAGCGGGCCACGGTTCTGTCTCAAGGTCTCCCGTTAGTGACATAAAACAGAGGAGAGACAAAAGCAGAATAACATCGTGTGTGAGTGTGTGTATATATATGTGTGTGTGTGTGTGAGTGGAGCCTGGCCCTCTGTAATTGAACATGGCTCCACACCAGGGGCCTCCTCTCTCACCCTCTCCCTCCCCTGAGATCTCACTCCTGTTCAGGACTTGTTGTTCTTGGGACATCCAGCAGAGATTTTGGCCTTTGAAGGCCAATATAATTGAGTGGTAATTTGAGATGTATTCTCTCTCTTTCTCTCTCTCTCTCTACTTCTTCCATTCTTTGCTAGTCACTTATGGAATATTACAATTTAGAAGTAAGCAGACTGATATATTTGTTCAACAAAAACCTTGGCAGGAAGGAAAGAAATCTAAAGACACATAAACTTTGTGGGTTCCCTGTTTTACCTTAAGACTTTGTGGGTTAAATTTCCTACTCAAAAATACTAAGAAAAGGTTCTTGATCTGAAAACTGTTCAGATCAAGACAGCTAAATAATTAGTGTATGTGGAAAATGAACAACAAGCTTAAATGTGTATTTTTATTTACAGTTTTTGAGAGTATAATAAATATATTTTTTCCATATTTTTAGACAACCCAATAGACCATTACATCTTGCATACAATAATAAATGGAAGGCAAATCTATTTACATTTCTTACAAAACTGTACAAATATATGGACAGAAGAGTGAGTTTTGAATGATTCCTCCCCCTCTCAAACAATAACCCAGGTTCCCTCACACTGCCTTTCTGTAAATTTACGACTAACCTTGGGATTAACCACAGCAAGAAGAAAAAGCAGGAAAATGGTAAGTTGGAATCCTCTGTTCTCTCTTTCAATCATCCCTTTCTTTGAGTCGTCAGCCTTCGAGATTGTACAGTCCATAATTATGGTAAGACTTAAATACACATTGCAAAAAAAAAAGAAAAAGGGGGGTGGGGGGGATTTGTGATTGTTGTTCCTTTTTGTTGCTGGCAGAACACCAACAGAAGATAAACACATCAACTGACGCTGTGGACCGCAACCTCACGCACTGAAAGCTGTTCTTTTTGGTGACTTTAATTCAGTTGTTGTTGTTTTTTTTTACACTATGATGAGGCCGGGTTCCCCCAGCCTACTGTTTAAATTTTACACATTTTTCCTACTTTTCTTTTCATTAGGTCTACTCAGTTACTCACTCGCGCAGTAATCTAGCCTTGCCAGGAATTCAGCGCTTTAATTACCAAGAGTGAGAAAAATAATCATGGGTTTAATGGGGCAAATTTATTTCAAATTGCACACTGCTAGTGTGGACCTAGGAAGGAAAATAAGAGTGTTTTAGCTTTGGGGAATGTTAAATGAATATCCTAGTGAAAATCTTGGCACTCGGTGCTGGACAAACTGCACAACACACCATAAGTCTCCGTCTTCCTCTCTTGTATTCCTGTAATACTCCATTAAACCCTGTCACGGCTTTTTTGCTATTTTTATTAGCTTAACTGTAGCCATAAATTAGGGGAAGATTACTTGTTGGAGCCCATTTTCACCCCTGCAGTCCATGCTGAGGCCGAGGACATTCTTCACTGCTCTGTCTCCATGTCACCTGAGCTGTAGAAACAAACTCACAGACGGACATCCACAATAATGGGCTATGTGAACGTGAGGAGAATATCCAGTGCTATGCTGTTTATATCTGCCCAAGTGGTGCCAAAACCATCAGTAGAATACACTGTGTTGGGTTTGCAATCACTTTGGCTGTTTCCATCCCCTAAGAAATCCCCACTGAAGGACAAAAGGAGAGAGAAGAGGATGAGACTTTTGTTCGCCAAGACATTTGTTGTGTCAAAACTATAACATGAGGAGGTGAGAGAGACAACCACATTCTGCTGTTCAGCCCCTTGTGACCTCTCTCTGTCATGAACATGAACACCTCTGCTCTTTTGACCTTTCCCTTGAAAAAAGGTGTGGAGGTGAATGTTCCATCTGAGCGCCACTGCTAATCTACAGGAGAATGGTTAGAGCCACAGAGTCCAGTTGGTGGCTTTCTCTTTCCAGGTCAAGGGTCATCATTACTGATACTGAGTAGGAAATTGGGTTGGAGGTTTGAAAATGTGAGGGTTCCCTCCTACAGCTACTCCTCCCACATTCTGCTGTGGGCGTCACGTCTCCGGTGCTGGTGATGTTTTTTTTTTTGGTGGAGGAGGGGGGGGGGGGGGGCGGTGGCCATGGGCTGCTCAGTGTCCTTCGTCCATGCTGACGCCCATGTGCTTTATGACGGTGACCCGGGAGCTGTACTGCACTGGCTTCTGCAGGAGTTCAGGCTTGGGCTTGAAGTGCTCCACCAGGATCTTCAGGATGTCCTCCATCTTCTGGTTCATGTCCAGCACCTGCACACAAGGGAAGGCCAATCAAATCAAACCAACTTCCTGTGGTCTGTGAGACAATCATAGCCCAGTGGACCAGAGGTATCTCCACGTTTGAAAAATGGGAGGAGAGGGAGCTACATGATGGCTCTGTGACTATGTCATCATGTTTGTGCTTTGTTCCATCTCACTGAGTCCCAGCACATGACAGATTGATGCTGGATAATGACACGTTTGTGCTCAGACCCAATCTACTCAAAGCGCTCATTACCGGACAATAACACAGAGTCCATAGTGGCTATAAAACAGCACACACTTGGAAAGCAAACACATACATGCCTACACACACACACACACACACACACATATACATAGACACAAACACACAGTTTGAAAATAAATGCTCAAAGCTTCAACTAAAATGCCTTGTGAACTGTGCTATTCCAAAATTAATCATTAGGCTTCATTTCTCCACTAAAGTTGGAAAGTTTTCAAGCAATTGTATAAAAATGTCCTGATTCGATGCCAAGATCGCAATTGAGTAAAAATGAAATATGGACTAAACAAACACATGGATATATGTAAATAAATTAAATAAATATATCACCAGCAGGGTCAAAGGGTCTTGGTTCAAGTTGCCACTCGAACAACACTAGGGTCACCGTAAAGGTCTCTTGGGAAATTGTGGGTAAAAAGACCCAGATGCTTGCCAGGGAGAGGCATTCCACTCAAGCGGTGAAAAAGTCCCTCTCCATGCTCAGCTCCCCGGCCCACAGCTGAAACGGATCTTTAAAAGGCAGGGAACCACAAAATGCCATGCGCACCACGCCGCTTTGTTTAAATGGGACTGATTTGTGGCATGTATATTATCATTTACTTATATTACTGTTTGCACGGGATATTTATTGGAAAGGATATACGAGACTCAGAAGAGCCTTCTTATAACACTATGAGCCCTCTTATAACATGAGTGAACTCCTTTTGCCATCAGTCAAAGAACTGGCACACAGGCGATATACACAAAAGAAATGAGTACCAAGTAAAACTAACCAAGACCCAGAGACAGAGAGTTCACCAAGCACTGCGTTTGACCCCGCGGCTTACCAGAGAGCTGACATAAATATATTTTCACAAAAACGGGAGAGCGCTCACTACCCAGTCTGGGGGAAATATAAATCTGTATCATAAACATGTCTGTAGTAATCTGAAGTGTTATCAACATTCCTGTAGCATGGCTTTTTGCACGGCTACGAAATTCCTGTGTGTGCTCGCTTGTGGCAAACGGCCTGACCTTGGAGACCTCTGGAAAACAAAAAAATCGACCAGCGCGAGCCCCCATGTCCGACTTTTATCACTGAGTGCCAGGCTCCAAAAACATGCTTGGACATTTGTTTTTTTTAACTGTTTTCATATATGCATTTAAAAAAAAAAAGACAAAAAAAAACATCCCTTTTCGTCCCCCATCACTGGCATGGCCAGTAGATCACTGAGAGACAGGGAGTGCCCTGGGGTTGGGGTGGGGTTGGGATGAGGTCTGTGGGGGGGCTGGGCAAGGCTGTCCCGTTCCTTGCCTTCAGCTTGGGGACATGTGATACAGGGACAGGTGACTCCTCAGCTGTCTGTGACACATGGTACAGGGGGCACACCAAAGGTCCCGCCCCCACCACACCACATCCCCACCCCCACTCTCACTCTCACGCCCATGGCTGGAGCCCACTTGGCTGTGCCACAGGCTGCATTAGTCTATCCACAGATAGACACAGTGGAGGCCAACATATGAAAGGAAAAAAAGATGGTCTAAATATCTATTCTGAGGAACAGGCATATTTCTCTTTCAACATGGTGCTGATGAATCTCTATGGGACATGCAGTCTGAGCAGACATGATGTGGGCTTTGGGCATCGGTGTGTTTTGGTGCAGTGAGAGCGGCAGTGGTGAAGCAGGCTTCATGCCATAAAGGCCCTTTTCTCTACGTCCCTGTCCATGTCCAAGCCTGCCTGACTAACTTCTCTCCTAGGGGCAAAGCAGGTCAGGTGATGTTAATGGGGACGACAACCAGGCGGACAACAACCAGCCAGACAATGGTGGCGTTCTCAGGACAACACCCTTCCTGACCACCCTGAACATCCACCATCCAGCACCACCCCACCGAGTCTCCCAGAAAAACAAGTCCCCTGCCTGCAGAATGTTGACCACTCCCACCCGGTTGTTTGGGTGTTTGTGTGAGTCTGCTGACAATGTCAAACAGGTCAACATGTTCCCGGCAGCTGATTTTTTCCTAGGACACACCTACGAATCCCCATGCACTGTGGTTGATAGAAAGATAAGGTGAAAAAATGCACCTCATAATTTTCATGTCATGACCAATGCTTTGCATTATTCTGATCATATGCACTGTGACACTGTGTGACTGTCTGACTGTGTGACTAAATTCCACACCACGGTTAGGCTTACCATACACAACCAGCCATTTCTATCCAAATGTTAGTCCTTCATTCATTTCTGTTTTTTTTTTTTTTTTTTTTTTGTGTGTGTGTGTGTGTGTTTGTGAGTGTGACAGAGAGAGAAACAACAGTGACACTGCAGTTGTGCTTGATGTTTGATAATACTAGATGGTATCAGAACTGTGACAGGTTAGCTTGGCATTCAGCCACACTCTTCCCTTATTCCCTTATAAAAAGCCTCCAATTGCACAAACTGAGTGTGCAGTGACAAAGTGGAATTCCAAAGCCTATCATGGCTGCTGAAGTGATACTGCACTGTACTCTACTCTATGTGTCATTGGAACAAATGGAGGTTGACAGGCACTAAACAGTTGATCGTGACTTCATCAGTGATGAGGTTTCCCCTGATCAGTAGTGACTGTGTAAAAATGAGCTTGTAGTAAAACTTCACCAGTCTTGTGTTTCACACTGCCATCTGTTGGAAGACGAAGAAGAGATGGATGTGAATTTATAGCTTGTGTGTGTGTGTGAGAGAGAGAGAGAGAGAGAGAAAGAGGAAATGAGAGAAAGTGAGAACATATATGTGTGAGATAGAAAGAAAGACAGAAAGACTTTAGAGACTATAGTGCAATTGTGTATGTAGCGCGTGTGACTCGACCAATGTATGCTAAAGGTGTTAATGGCTCAGTGAGGTTGCTGTCAAAGAGAAAGTGAGTGCACAGATCTGTTACACATAAGCAGTCTATCTGTTACTCTAACAACAGGACTCAGGTGATGGCCAGAAACTCCATGAGATTCACAGCACAAACATGTGCAGTGCATTTTTATGTGGCCTGTCCCAAGTAAACAGAGACGTATCCCTGAATAGATACCAGATGATTGAAACCACAGTACGTTCAATCTCTCTCTCCTTCTCTCTTGCTCTCTCAAACACACAATACACACACACACACACACACACACACACACAAACACATGCTCTGACTTCCATTCTTGTTTTCTCGCTGTGTGTCACACTTGGCATGACAAGTTGCCTCCCAGAAAAGACAAACTACCAGCTAGTGGAAAGACTTGGCTGCTGTTCGCTGTGCACTAGAATATGGAAAGCAAACTGGAGACAGTAGCTGGCCATCACACAACAATAGAGTTGGAGGGCGCATGAGGCCCAAATGTGAGGGAGTCCTCTGAAAAGCAAAGTGATCTGTGATGCAGATGGTCGCACAATGTCCTGCCCTGACCCCCACAGGCACACACTCATACTGCCTGCATACACATATATGTGCACAGTCTTCAGACACATACATAACACACATCCTGCACACACACAAAAATACACACACACACACAATGCATATATGTACACACTGAACTATTTTCACTATGTTAATTCAGTTATACATAAGTTCTCTAGCGTGCACACACACACACACACACACACACACACACACACACACACACACACACACACACACACACATACTGCATACATGTCCACACTGAACTATGTACAAATGCAAGTGCACTTCCGAATATTCACTCTTTAGCACAGACACACACACACACACACACAATTGATTCCCTGCCTGAGAGGTGCTCAACACTGACCTAGTCCATGAGGCTTCCGTTCTCTGAGAACAACAACACAGGGTCAGGTCAGGTGAGTGCTGGGGTCATGTGCCTGCTCTGGCCCTTGCTGCCTCTACATTATTATGTGCCATTTCCCTCCCTCTCTCTCTCTCTCTCTCTCTGTTCCTCGCTTGGAGAAAACAGGAGAGGAAGACAGAGGGAGGGACAGTGTGTGAAGAGTCTGAACAACAACTGAGAGACTACGGCGGCTGTAACGAGACAGACATGCTCCAAGACTTTCAACTTCCAGAATCTCCTTAACTCAACAATAGAGGACTTGGCATTAGAAAAAAAATGACAGAGAGAGAGAGAGAAAGAGAGAGCGGGAGAGCAGTAAAGAGATAGCAGAGGAAGTTCTTTTCCATGATTTTTTGAGCACAATGGATAATGTGAAATTGTCTAGGAGTGCCTAGGAACAACAAAACAGAAAGGGAGTGGCTGATTTTATTATTCTCTCTGTCTTTATGTCTCACACACTAACAGTTAACTCACACAAACATACACACACACACTGCCACATGCACACCCCCCCCCACACACACACAGGTGACTGAAGGTTGTAAAATGAAACCATCTTTCTGGACAAACAGCTGGAGAGAGAGTAAGAGAGAGAGAGAGAGAGAAAGAATGTTTGAGTGCAGATGCACAGACAGGAGCAGCCTTGAGTCCTCTCTTCAACTGGAACACGGGACCAGCATCAGAGGAGAGCGCAGCCAGGCAGGCAGGCAGGCAGGCCGGACAGCCGGCACACACTTCAAAGGCCAATTTCACTTCAACAGCTTACTATTATTCTTGGAACTGAGTCTCTGTCTCCTCTTTCCCTCGCTTCAAATGGGTCCCGCCTGTGGGCTGGATGCTGAGACAGGAATGGACACACTGGGCACATGAGCAGAGTCCTGAGCCCTCTAAAAATGTGTTCATCACAAGAGAGATGAGAGAGAGAGAGAAAGAGAGAGAGAGAGAGCAGAAGACAGACTGGCAGACCAGACCAGAGAGACAGAGAGCAAGACAGAGTAAAAAAGAAAAAAAGAGAGATGAGAGAGAGAGAGAGAGGGATGACGAGAGTGAGAGAGCGAGTGTAAGTGCGAGTGGGATGTGTGGGCTGGGCTGTGCTCAAGGCCCTGGGCTCTCTTTGGGGTTATCTGAGGTAGCGTGAAGTCAGCTGGGAGCTGCTGGGAGCCTCTGGGTCAGGCCCAGCTTTGAGCTCATGTCTGTTGTTGATGTGGGCCCGAGCTGGAGGCCTGCGTGTCAAACTGAGTTTAAATGCAAACCCCACCGCGCTTCAGAGCCACGCACAGGCAAAGCCGCTGCCAGAGCCTGGGATCTGGTGGAGCACGTCTTTGTATGTGTGTGTGCATATGTATGTGTGTGTGTGTGCATGTGTGTGCGCTGTGTGATTGGATGTTTGTAGCCTGCGTCAAGACCTGTGTGTCTTACACTACGTGACAGTAGTGTCAGAGAAGAGACACTAGGAGGTGGAGACTAAGAGAAAGAAAAAATGAAGGGAGATAGAGAGAAAGAGAAAGAAAGAGGGAGAGAAAGAAAGAGAAAGAGAAACAACAACCAAGGATCCTGAATCAATTTGCCTGGGCAGCCTGAACTGTGTCTGGCCACAGCCAATTGGAAGAGGAGCAGAGGGTGTGTGTGTGGAGCACGGCTCAGGTTTGCAGAGTTGCCCTTTTGCCAAGATGAATGGATTCAGTTTAACATTGGCAGATACAATATGTTCTTTGTATCTGAAAAAAAAAGTCAGGAAAAAAAGAGAGGGAAGAGAAAAGAGGGTGGAGAGAGGGAAAAAGGGTGGGGTTGAGGGATTTGGCTCAAGGGAGGAGGAGGTGGATGGCTGTGGTGGTGCTGGTGCTGGTGTGGGGTTGGGGGCATTGGGGGGTGGGGTGTTGCTATGTTTTAAAGCACAGGAAACCAAGCGAGGGCACCTGATGCGTATGATAAGTATCAGGGCCTGTGCCACGTGCCATCAAACTGTAGCCAAAGCCTTTGCAGGGAGGGCGTGTGTGAGAGTGTGTATGCATCTGTGTGTGTGTGTGTGTGAGAGAGAGAGAGTGGTGGGCTGCAGCGATTGGCTGGGTGGAGGTGGGCTAATCTCTTTCTGAGGGGGGTGATGGTGGGGCTGGGTTGGGTTTTTTTTTTGGGGGGGGAGGTTGCACACGCTCAAAGCGGCTTTTGTTTCAGAGCAGCTCCTGGGAGAAGGAACAATCCCCTGGTGCTACAAACTTCCCTCCCCTTTCTGCAACTCTCTCTCTCTGTCTCTCTCTGGGTCTCCTCTTATGCTTTTACTATTGTGCTCTGGGGGCCTTAGATACAGGTCCCTGCCCGTGACTGGTTCATGAGATTTGGGGCAGTGGGCGAGCGAGCTGACAGGCTGGGCCTGTGTGTTTGTGTGTGTGTGTGTGTGTGTGTGTGTGTGTGTGTGTGTGTGTGTATGTGCTATGCTGAGAGAACAACATGCATGCATGAGCGTGGTGTGTGGGCGTACGTGGGAAACACTGATGCTTTTCACATAGGGAGGCAGGCCTCATAAATTCTCAAAAAAAAAGGAGAACCGTCCCAGATGGACTTTGATGTCAGGGCAAGCCATCTCTCCATATTTCATGCCAGCCAATAAAAAAAAATCATGAAAAATGACACCGTTAAATGCAGCGGCCTGAGAAGACAGACAGTCTTCAGGATGAGATAAATCTCAAGATAAATAAGGCGTGCGAGAGACGGCCGTAATGTCGTCCGCAGGGAACTTACACAGTCGCCTTTAGTTTGAGTAACAGCATTAGCAGCAGGTAGGGAATCATCTCTTGTGAGGGGACAAGGGTCCCCTGTCAAAGGGGCTCCCATAACTGCTCATGAGCTAACATCATATAGAGCAGCGTGTCCTTTGTTGGCTGTAATGCAACCATCACAATGTGTTTGTGTCTGTGTCTGTGTGAGTATCTTTGAGGGAGTGTGTGTGTGTGAGCATGTGTGTGTATGTGTGTGTGAGCATGTGTGTGTTGTGAGCTTACATCATATAGCTCACTATGTCTTTTGTTTGCATTAATGCAACCACAAAAACATGCCCGCGCATGCGTAATGTGTGTGTGTGTGCGTGTGAGAGAGAGAGTGAGTGAATCAGTAGCTCTTAGGTCTTTGGTGGCATTGTGGCTACAGGCCGCATCAGTTTCATCAACACTGCGGCTATTTTTTTCTATTTTGCCAGGGCTCCATAAACATTCAGCCAGTTGCCATTGTGGACATTTGTGCCGAGTGACAGCTGGGAGCCCTTGTCTCCTCACTGGTCCCCTGTGGTGGCCAAGTCAACAAGGGTAGCAACAAGCCCCCCTTTCACTCACGCAGACACTCCTTGCACACACACACACACACACACACAGACACACAGACACACACATACACATACACATACATACACACACACACACACACACACACACACAGACACACACATACACATACACATACATACACACACACACAGACTCAGATACACTGAGGCATGTCTAAGTGTATGCCTTTTTTCAGGTACTTTTTTATCCACTTTGTTTACAGCAACCGTTTCAAATGTCAAGAAAAACAAACAAAACAACAAAGCTCATTATATCTATCTTGACTGTTTTAGCTGTTCATTCTTGATGAGTGACATGTAGTATGCAATGCAGACTCGCCTTCTCCTCCTCTGAGCGCCCTGGCGATGACTTCATGACAATAGAAATAAAGGCCATGAAGGTGTGCTGGCAGGAGGGTGTGTGCAGGTTACGAGGTGTGTGTGTGTGTGCGAGTGTGTGTGTATCTGTGTGTGTGCCGGTTACGAGGTGTGTGTGTGTGCTTTTGTTTTGTGTGTGTGTGTGTATATGTGTGTGTGCGTGTGTGTGTATGTGTGTGTGTGTGTGTGCACCTGTGTGTGTGTGTGTGTGCGCCTGTGTTTTTCCCCTTCAGACAAACTTTGTCTGGCTTGGGCAAATGAAAGCTTTGTGTCATGGGGCAAAGGTGTGAAAAATCACTTCCTCCTCGCGCTGCTGCTGTGCTCTGTCCCAAACCCTTGAGTCACCTTTGAGTCAGCACTGAATCAGCCAACAGCTACACAATAAAGAAGTGCAGCCCCAGACAGTATCCAACAGGCATTCTCAATAGACACACACACACACACACACACACACCACCACAGGCACAAACACACATGCACAACCACAGGCACAAATGTGCACACACTTTGAAAAAATAATCTCACGCAACTGGCCACAGTCAGGAATGACCAGTCCACGTCTGCACAGACAGACACACCCAAAGCCCCCCCAACACCCCCCACTCTCATTCCCCACCAAAAAAAGCCAAGCCCAGACCCACACACGTCGAGGATGCAGGTGTCATATAAACATGACAGGAGTAGAACAAATGTGGCCCGTCTGTGAGGCTCGTGAGGCCGAGAGAGGCCTGCGGTGCCTGAGTGGCCTGGGTGGGGCTCCCAGTTAGCCCCCAACAAGGGCTTTACACACCAGCTGCTCTGACTTATAAACAGCCAGCGCCAGGCAAGGCCATGGGGCTGTTCTTACTGAAAGCACTGAGGCATCCAGAGCCTTCATGAACATGACCTTAACCTACTGACCTAGCTGCTTGACTGAATCGCTAAAACATAAGGAACAAACAAGGAAGTCAATGGCTACCCAGCACACTTATTTCTCACTATGACTACTACCATTATGAATACTACTGTGACAGATCGGTGTATTCGTTCAGACCTTGTATAAGCAGAAGTCAAAAGTTTTTTTTTTTTTAAGATTTTCAACTTGGGGCCCCATTATCTGCTGCTTGGGGATTGCTGATAACCTCCCCTCCGCCTTGAGGCCCCAGAACTAAATGTGTGTGTGTGTGTGTGTGTGTGTGTGTGTGGGCGGGAGGGGCCATACTGTGGGACACTGGGACCCAAGACCTAGCGGCCGCGTGCCTATCAGCTGTCTGCCCTGTTTATCTCTGGCAGTCCGCGAGTGGCGAAGGGTGGTGAGTGCCTGTGCACCACCCCTTGCCACCTCCTACTTCTCCGCCACCTCCTCCTCCTCCTCCTCTTCCTCCTCTTTCTCTTCCCCCTCCAACCATCACACTGCACCCACCCCCACCCCGACCCAGCAGATGGCAAGGAGGCATAGAGAGTTAAATCCACTAATGCCGCGCCTTCATGCTTCCATGGCTCCATGGCGCTCAGCTGTCTGAGAGCAAAAGAAGAAGCGAGAGACACTCAGGGCCCCCTGAACGCCTCCTTTCCAAATATAGGAACTCCACATGCTGACGCGGCAACATTTCTGGTTTATTGTTGTTGAAAGCGCCTCTTGGAAACCGTGCGAGCGAGGGGGGAATGTTTTTTGGTGCTCAACAGATGTGGGCCCAGAGGTGGAGAGTTGAAGTGCAAGGTTTTTTTTTTGTTTTGTTTTTTTGTTTTTTTTTTCGGGTGTTCTGGGGTTAAGACATAGTGTGTTTGAACTCTAAAACATACAAGGAACAAACAAATCTGTGCTTGCTAGCTCTGAGAAAAAAAAAAAAAAAACTAACAGGAAAACTGAAGCAACACAGATTTCTCAGGTGCGCCATGGCTGACATCCACTTCTCACTTCTGGCATTCCCCTTCCCTCAGGCCATAAGCCAGACATACAGGATGCACCTTTCTTACTGTAATCACACAATCAGAGAACATGTTCCCAACCACAGATGCCCAACCCCGAGCATTTTACCATTTACAGGAAACAGCTGCCACAGTAAATTCCCCCTTTCGCTCGCTCCCTGCCTGGGCGCCTTGGCACCCGTCACTCCACACTGCAGCGCTGTGTTTGGGCATGGGCCATTGCCCCTTGTTAGCATGTGTGAAAGGGCACGTGGGCACCCGTTCAGGTAGGTTAACGTTACACATGGATGGGGAGATAACAGGCAGTGATAAGATTAATTAAAATGCACTCATCACGCAGACCTGAGTCATCTAACCAGCCTCTGATGCAGACCTGGAATGCAAAACAACATTGGGACAAACACATATTAGTTGATTAGGATCTTGTCAATCAAACGAATGCCATTTTGAGCAGCAAGCAAAACTCATTTTTAACACAGCTCTTTGAAAACATTTCTAACCTATTTTCTCTTTGTAGACAAATGAACAAGGTTTGTATTCTCCTGTTTATTAATTTGTAGAACATCTGAAGCACTCGCCACGTGAACACATCTGATTTATTTCTATTTCTAAGTTTTTCTCTCTAAAGGCAAGGCCACAGCGCTCTCTTTCCAACTCTGTTAGATTTCTGTGGTGTAGGCAGGGCTGAGTGGTAAGGGTGAGGGTAAGAGTGTGTGCCACAAAGCCCACCACCACCGCCACCACCACCACCCAGTTCCTCTGCCACCTGTTCCTTCGTGCCAGGCCTGGAGCACAGCACAGGAGCCACGTCACCCAGAAAGAGAGAGAGAGAGAGAGAGAGAGAGAGGTGGTGGATGGGATTTGGGGGTGGGGGGGGGGGGGGGGGGGGGGGTATCTAAACCACTGGGCCCAGGGACGGTGGTGCCAAAGTGCAGGGATCTAGTATTTTTAGCGCACTGGGGAAAACAGAGGTGGCCACAGGGGTGCCCATCAAACGCAATGCTGACCACCCCCCACCACCCCCAACCCCCACACTCTCCCCTTACCCTCTTTACCAGTGCTGTCTGCAGTGCACTGAAAGGACGCAGTGAGAGCAGATCACAGTCCTCATTTAGAGCACCACTGTTGACTCAGAGGGTGGAAATAGAAGCCCTGAGGAAATGACTACAGGTACTCCTCTCTTCTGTGTTTTTCTTTTCATTCTCTTCTTTTCTTTTTTTTACCTCTCCAAAAACATTTACCTCCGACCCCACACATCATGAGAGAGAGAGAGAGTTTATTTCTGGGTACTGTGGGCATGGGGCTCTTACACAGACCTTTTGGCAGTGAGGGAGCTGCACTAGCTGAGGGTTGGGCTCAGGGGAGCCTCGGGTGCTTTCCTTTAGGTTGGCCTACAGCAAAGATGATGCCCAGCACTTCCTTGTTTCTTTCTTCTTAAGAAAGTTGATTATTATTCCGCCTCGAAAAGTCACTATTGTGAATGCCTGCACACACACACACACACACACACACACACACACACACAGATTTCGCAACACTGAATGTAGAAGAGAGGACATTGTACCTCCGTCATGCTCAGCTAGAGGGGGAATATAAAGTCGACTGAAGAGGCTCAGTTCAGGTCACCTAACTTTTAAGCCCCTGTGCACTAGCTCAAAGAGCTCCTCCACAGACACAGACCTCTCCAGAGAGACATCGGGCTCCTGGGCCTCCACTGGGTTTGAACTCATCCGAGGGCCTCCCTCTCTCTCTCTCTCTCTTTCTCTCCTTCTTTCCCTTCTCTGGCCCTTGCTTTGGAGGACTACTGGGGGAGCTGCCCCACACCGTAGGTCAGAAAGCACATTGATTTCACATGACGAGTCTCCCTGCTGCGATAGCACCGCGAAAACACTCCCTTCATTTGCCTGGAACAGTGGACTCCATTCATGAGCCAAGATTACATTGTCAGGTGGCTGAATGGTGAATGAGTTGCACAAATGAGGATGAACTTGCCATTTTGTGTGTGTGTGTGTATTTATGTGTCTATGTTTGTGTGTGTGTGTGTGTGTGTGTGTGTGTGCATATGAATGTGGACCATGCCCACATTCAGAAGCACCAGATAAAAGACAGCTTTCTGAGGAACTCCAGGGGATAGATGTCCCCAGCACTTTGTGTATTCATGCGTGTCATATCCTGCCGTCTCAAAAGCATCTTCATATTCCCCCATTAGTCTTTTACTTGCTAACTGCTGGGGTGTTCAACAGTTCAAAAAACACCTAAAGCTCAGTTTAAGGCTACTTAGTTTAAGTCTACTGGCATACTATGGCCAAACTGATTGGGCAAGAATACAACAGAGTTACAGATCAGAGAGAGGTTGCTAGTGCTGTGTGGCCACTGCTGCTGAAGAGACATTTCAATGTGTGTTCACATGATAATGGGATTGGCCTGAGTGGGAGTGGGATATTTTGTCAGCAATGTGTGTGTGTGTGTGTGTGTGTGTGTGTGTGTGTGTGTGTGTGTGTGTGTGTGTGTGTGTGTGTGTGTGTGTGTGTGTGTGAAGGAGGTTGAGGAAACTGTGTGTGTAGACATTTTCCCTCTGTGAGAATGTAGGGATGACTAATAATCCCGAGTGCCCTTTGAAGACAGAGGAGGAATTGTCACAGCCAGCCTCTACGTGACACGTTTACATTCAGACACACACACACACACACACACACATAAACACACACACCACACACAGACTCATTTAGTCACAGACACAGACATAAACAAATAATACACTCCCCCTCAAACACGTACACAGAAAGTACACATGGCCATTTACACATGCAGAAAAAAGACAAACACACACACACACGCACACACACATAACACAGACCCACAGTCTGCTGACACTCTCCTAATGGCCACTAAGGTTTATTGTCAAAATACAAAAGTGCCCTCTTTAATGATTTAGGAGGAGAAGAGAGAGAAAAAAAGAGGGGGCTCGGGAGCCTCAGAGGGGCTAACCCTTCAGCGGTGACCCCACACCACAGGAGAAGGGGCACACATCCGGCCTCTCCGCCAGGCCCAGCCAAACTCGCCCAATCTCCAGCCCCGGCCCCGGCTAGGACTCGCTTCCCTATCGCGCGTCACAGTGACGCCACTTTCACCACAACAGCAGCCCCTCTCCACACTGTCATTCCCTCCCCACCCCCATCCCAAACACCCAGCTCTCTATGACAGCTCAAACAAAAAGACAGCCAGTGAAAATAAGCGCTAATTCCTGAACGGAATTAAGAAGCAAATAACACAAAAAAGGGGACTAATTGAAGGAACGATGGCCATGCGTCAACAAAAGAAGAGCGGCACGGAGAGAGAGAGAGAGAGAGAGAGAGAGAGAGAGAGAGAGAGGTCTGGGTTCGGACAAATGGCTTTTTGACTCAGTGTCTTAGGGGGAGGTCTGGGTCTGCTTAGGCACTCAGTTCCAAATGAGGAGAGACAAGAGATAACAAAGAGGCGCAGGCCTAATGCACTCAAGCCACCGCTGTAACTCTCCCCGGTTAGATGTCAGGCCTAACGTATGTGCTGCGCGGCTAATTGGTCGCCCTCTGACGGGGAGAGGATGTCCGCTCGCTGGAGACGAGGCTGGAGACATTATTTTTAAGCACGGAACAGCAGTAATACAAACAAAAAAAAAAAGGCCACTAAAAATGGCCAGTTGTTCTGGGTGATCGTCTGTGAGTATGGACAAAATGAGAAGAAAAAAAAGGAAAAAGAAAAACAAAACAAAACAACTGGGAGCCTGCTGCTGTAAACACAGTGGCAGACGTCACCGCCAGAACGCTAGCACGGCAAACACACGGCCGCATCGGGTACACAGGATCCACAGGTCCGGAAAAAGCATAATCCAAACAGAAAACAAACAGCATGGCTTGCCTGGCTGACCTTCTCACCCCTACGCCTCCGCCTGAACATGGACAGAGGTGGCTGGGGGGTAGGGTAGGGGGGTGGAGGTTGAGACTGGCTGCAGCCTTATCAGGCCTTAGAGCTACCAGGAAGCACCCAGCAGAGAGATGAAGGGCTGAAGTGCATTATGGGCTGGGAGTGGGAGCCAGGAAACAGTCAGATGTCCCACGGACCCACGCTGAGCCTTTTTACACAGTCAGAGGGTACGTCTGAGTCACTGATGAAACCACTATCATTAATATAAAAAAAGGCTCTGCTAATGTTTTTGAGGCATATGTTGTGTGTATATCTCGCAACATCTGTGAAATCGACAAATTTTGATGAGAACCATAAAGCAGTAGGATTCTTTATGAGAGAATGCAGGACAACATATGGCAATATAAGTCTTGACAAACATGATTTCACAGGAAGTTTGCTGTTTACTCGTCATTAAGGTAAAGCATATTCACAAGCATGACTACACACACACACACACACACACACACACACAACTCATTCCTTCCTTACAACATTCACCTACCTCAACCTCACACTTTATGGCGGCCTAATGGAAACCTTTCAGACATACAAAGAGAGGCAGAGAATGATCATAAAAAACCCACCACAAGGTCTGTCCTTTCTCCCTCTCTCTCAGGTTTATGTGCTGTGGTTTCCCTGAGTGCCCGGGGCCAATTGGCAGTTGGATGTATTTCATGGGAAGAAGAAGAAAAAGAAGAAGAAGAAGAAAGAGAGGAAGAAAAGAAGAAGAGAAAAAAAGCAGAGATGAAAAAAATAGCAACAGCATCCCTGTTTCTTAAGGGTCTTTTTCTTCGATGGGGGGTTTCCACAGGCCCATAAACATCAGTAATCTAATTAGACGGCTGCTTCTCGGCAGGCTGGAGCCGCGCATGCAGAGAGAGCTGCGCCACACTGGGGACCTCTGGCGCGGCAACCTCCAGCCAGCCTGTCTGCTCGCGCTGTGGTGACACGGTGGCCAAACAGATACCCCCAAGCACCCTCACCCCCACCCCAATCATGCAAGGGAACTCCTCTAACATCACGCCCCCACCCACCGCTCCACACACCTCCTGCACCCTAGTGTCCTCTGGTGCTGAGATGGGCTGGCTGCTTTCTCCCCAGAGCTCTGCTTGCTCCTCTGATCAGCAGGCTTAAGGGTTAAAGGCCTGATTTACGACTGCTAAGAGTTAGCCCCTGGGAAGCAGGCCTTTAAAAAGAGCTGGACACTGCTGTCCTTACACACATGGACACTCGGAGTGTGACCTCTCACATTTAGTGACCTGGCCTGGAGTTAAACGGAGAGGACTTTATGTCATGGTCTACATGACCATGTGCTTGCATGTCTGTGAGTATGTGTGTGTGAGTGTGTGTGTATGTGTGTTTGTGTGTTTAAGTATGTGTGTGTGTGCATCTGCAGTTTTGGTGGAAAGGGTAATATATTTTAAGTCATCCCTACAGCTTTATGAGGAGAACAGAAAGAATGAACACATCTGGGGATATGAGGGAAACAACACATTCACGAATTGAAGCTGAATCCAGCAGTTTGGGCTATTTCTGCTGGGTGTGGGCTGATGTGTGTGTGTGCATATGTGCATGTGTGTGCATATATATATTTGTGTGTGTGTGTGTGTGTTGAAAGCGAAAGAAGGGGGTGGCGTGCTGAAATAAGACCTCTTCTAAGAGGAATGAGCCTGAGCTCAGGCCAAGAGCTCCACAGCACGTTCGGGACTGGCGAGACCTGATGACTTTATATGCGCATAAAATGTCCCCACCAACGGCTCATCGTCAGGCTGCCTGCTTTTCCTCCACCATCCATCCATCCATCCACCTACTGACACTGCTACACAAGCCTGCTGGTGCCGTTTCAGCAAGCTGTGGACGCTGGCCAGGTGATGGCCGCAGCAGATCCCAGCTTGAGCGAGCAGTGCTGGGCCTCCAGGGACCCCTTGGCCCCCTTCCCTCCCTCTCCTCTTGTGTGTGCACACACACAAACACACACACACACAAATGCATGCATGCATGCACACTCGCACACACAAACACACCCACAGACATACATTTACTCAATCAAACAAACACACACACACACATTTACTCAATCATATACACACACACACACACGCAGCTTGCAAATTCATCAACAGACCTTGTAGAATGTAACTCACGCAGACAGGTGGTCTTTCACTTCAGGCCGGCGCGCGAGCAGCCCGCCGCAGCAACATCTGGAGAACGACGGCCCGGGGAAAAAAAACTAACAAGAGAGGGGCTGTTTTCAGCTCCTTACCGTGCAGAGTCAGAGCACACACACTCACACACACACACACACACACACATAATGAGAATCCATTCCCCAAATATTGCTAATTTACGGAAGAGGAGGGGAGGTGGATTGAGGTAGATGGAGAGATGAGGGGGGTAGAGAGGAGAGAGAAAGAGGGAGAGAAAGAGGGAGAGACAAAAAAGTGAAAGAAAAGCCAGGGAGATTTTGGAGGGAATTTTTGGTCTTGCTTATTGTGTTAGAGCTGATTACAAGTGAACTGAAAATGAAATAGAGAAAATTAAAAAAAAAAAAAAGTTCCTTTTTAAAGTTTCTTTTTTTTTCCAGATAGGATTGATTCCCCCGACCGGTGAAATGAAGTAAAAAAGACATTAGTCACACACCCTTGGTTTTCACCTCTTGAAGTCCTCTTCAGAAAGCCAGGAATGGAAGGAAAACTGGCAAAGGAAGAAAAAGAATAGCAGAAAAACCTCTCACTTTTCCTTCTTTTTTCCCCCTTCAGTGCTCTATTTTCCCAAACATAAATAGGGGCTATGTGAGTGGAATTAAATAAATACAATAAAAGTGTGGGCCCAGCCCTTGAACTTTATTTGCCCAAGGGCTGCTGTGTGGGGCGGAGGGGCGGAGGGCCGATGGACCGGCTGGGCGGCCGGAGCTCAAACACTCTTCCTATGTGTGTTGGAGACCGCTTCACAGGCGGCGGCGGCGGCGGCAGCAGGGGCGATGACGGAGGCCTCGCCCCGGCTATGTTTTTCACACAGGAGGGACAGCGGCAGCGCGGCACGCAACTATGCAAATCTTACTGCATGTAGGGCAGGGTAGCGCAGGGCGGAGTGGAGTGGTGAGGAGAGGAGAGGAGAGGTGCACGCCTGCACACAGTGTGTCACCTAGCCCTGTCAACCTATTGTGTATGTGCATGAACACACACACACACACATACACACACATATAAATCAAAATACTGTACATACACATGTCCACTTAAATATGTTCACAGACATGGATTCACTGATAAGCTGCGTACTGTTACATTCAAAAAACGCTAGTTAATTACACCACTGATAATCACTGATATTGAATCCAAATTCTACACTACAGATATAATGAGCTCAGAGTACAGACACACCCACACGCACACACAAAAAAAACATTCACACCCAGTCTAGGCTCCACCCGAGAGTGGTGGTGGCCAACAGCAACAGCTCCAGCGCCCTTCAGTCACCACACTCCAGCGGCACGTGCCTGTGCTGCGGCCCCTTCTCCCCATCGCCCAGGGGTTGAGGCAGGGGTCCGGAGAAAGGTAAAAACAGTTCACAGGCACGATGCACGGAGAGGCTCGGAGCACCATCCCCCCCCTCCAACTCATCCCCCCCTCACACACTCCCATTATTGTTTTTCTCTCATTAGTACTTGGGAGCAGGAGGACGGGTTCAAATGTTCAGAGGGGGAAGTTAGACAGAGTTCAGCTGGAATGAGAAGCAGAGTAGGGGGGACGGGGGACGGTGAGAGAATGTGTGTGTGTGTGTGTGTGTGTGTGTGTGTGGAGGCAGTAAAACACCTCGCGTATAATGGAGAGCAGCTGGGACACGTCCTCTCGAAGGCTGAAGTGCGGCTGTCTCTCTGAGGCAACAACAACACCCCACGCCCCGGACGGCCCTGCAGCCAGGCACGTATAGAGCGCCGTGGCAAAGCTCACTATCTGACACAGCTACGATAACAACACAGCCATAGCCACAGCCGCGTATCACTCGGCCGTCCGTTACTCCACACACATAATGACTCCACGCACATCACCGTGTGCTGCTGCTAATGGTATTCCAACAGCTACAGTTAAGCTTTTCTTATCTCTCTCTCCCTCTCTCTCCATCTCTCTCTCTCTCTAAAAGGCTGACACTGAGTAGATCATACTATGCGTGCCCTTCTGTCAGTATATCTATCAGTGATGAGGACAGTCATACCACTGAGCTGGTTGACCCTCTGAGATGAGACCGCATAGACAGGAGCCCAAACTCCTACATGACCCCTGAGACACCAGCAGCTCCCAGCAACACCAGATCAGTTCATTCACCTCAGCCTCAACTCTCCTCTATAAACTCCTCCGATATTAGGAGCAGAAAAAGAGAGTGAGAGAGAGAGAAAGAGAAAGACAAAGAGAGAGAGAGAGAATAGAGAGAGCGCTGCGGTGTCAAGTTCAAGGCTGAGTTGATTAAGGAGTGATTAGGTCAGCCATTTCCCTAACGCCCTGTAATGGGGTGATAAAAGCTGGCTACTTGACACACAGACAAATACAGTGACGATCTCCATCCATCTGGCCCATCAAGGCACCTCAGGTCTACCCCCACCCTCACACTCCCTGAGACGCAGCCCAGGCCACAGGAGGAGTAGAGTCTCCTGGCCCGGACAATTCAGTCTGCAGGCTGCTCCTCTTATGGAGCGCTACAGCAGGGTTGTTGATTGTGAATTAAGTGCTTTGCAAAAAGAAAACAGTGCACCGGGCCCCGGCGTCCGAGCCAAAGAAAGCTGTCTTTCCTGAGGTCTCCGCTCACACTACTACTGGGGAGGGTGAGGGTGAGGGAGCTGGGAGAGACATGTGGCCGATGGGAGCAGACGGGAGCTTTGACGTCAGCAGCAGCTCAGTGTTTTGTGTGAGCTTCCTGATGTGTTTGTTTTCACAGAGTGGGGGAGGTGTGGATGGAGGAGGCGGATGAGGAGGAGGAGAAGGAGGAGGAGAGGGTCTTGGCTCACTGTCGCTCTAAAATGAATGTAAAACAGATAGATAGAGAAAGTCATGATTGGAGCCGTCGTCATTTACAAGCACCTATCTCACAACGTGCAAGAGTACCGTCTGTGTACAGAGGCAGGGTTTGCACGACAAAACTTGCTTTTGGGCTGCTTTCTGCACAACCAAAAGCAGGTTCCAAAGTCAAACAGAACAGATCCCACAAGACAAACACATTCATACTTTACCAAAAAATAGCGAAGTCAAATATTGACTCTTGCAAAGTATCTGAGGAGTGCCTTGAGAAGTCAGGAGTCCAAGTGTGGCTTCTTAAACTCAGGACTGCTCTTTTCTAATGAGAAAGCAACTCCTCCGTATCTCCAACCTCTCTGTAGAACTCTCTCTCTCTCTCTGTGTGTGTGTCTCTCTTACTACTCACCCTTCCCCCAAGCCTCCACAGACCTTAACAACGTTGCTTTTATTGTAAACCATTCATCTGTTCTAGGCTGCAGAGCGACATAAATCAAGGCCTCGAGTAACCCGGCATTCTTTGGGCCTAGCCAGGGAGCTGGAGATGAGGTTATTTAATATCAGAGCCTGCTACGTCTCACTGGTGTGTGTGTGTGTGTGTGTGTGTGTGTCATTGACTCCACCCTGCCACACACACACACACCTAATTCTGCGTTAGCCAAGGCGGGTCTTCCCGGTTGAATGGGTGCAGACACACGAAAGTGAAATAAACAGCTGAGAATTTCTATTATCTGTGCTGTGTTATCAGTGTTCCACTTCAACTTTGCATGTGCACATGTGCTCACACACACACTCACACACACACACTCAAACACTCCCCTTATTCGACTGTTGCCAGGTATATTAGGCTGGGGGTAACAGCAGATCATTAAGTGATATATTTAAATAATAGGACCTCATGAGAAGTCCCGGTACGCTGTAAAAAGTCCCGGTACGCTGGAGGCTAAAATTGAGTAGTGCCGGTACTCTGTACTGGTGCGTACCGGCCCCCTTAAAGCACTGCTTACACACACGCACACACACACACACACACAAACATGCACATACACACACACACACACACACACACACACACATGGCAGAACCAGTTTTACTGAGCGAACAACCAGGTCCCATGTTACGTGTTTACAATCTGCCATGTGTGTTTTTTTGCCCCGAACCCTCACAGCAGGGACATCCTGTGTTGTGAGCAGTGAGTTAGCGAGTGAGCGGGCACTGAGGTAATGACTGCGCTAATGCATGAGTTATTGGGGGGGGGGGTCGTTGGGTGCACGAGGAGAGGCACTGATGATGAGCGGGTATATTCCTATGACGCAGTCACCTGAGGGACCACTCCGTCAGCCAGGGGGGGCTAAAGCGGGTATAATAAGGGCCCCAAAACCCAGAGAGTGGACTAATAAAGCAGGCATGAGATAATTACCCACGTGTCACCAGCCGCTGATGTCATGCAGCCGAGGGTATTATGAGCTCGTGGAGCAAGTGAGTAAGCCGTCCACGTCGCTGCCCCATCTGTCTCCGCAAATTCACACTTAGCTGGAGGAAAAGGCTTCAGGAGAAGCTTCCAACCCCTTGACCCACCCACCCCCCAGGTTGTGTCCAGTTCATTGGAAGGGACATCCAGTTAGTACATACTCAGCCCTGACAGGCATACTATATAGGGCACACTACAATACATAATTCTTTCTCTTAATGGCCAGCAATGAAGCCCATAAACTTCTAAACAATTTGAGCTGCTTCAGACTAAGTAGTAGGTTTGAGCAATGCTGTCAAAGCATTTCAAATCAGTTTGTTGCTCATGCCAAGCTATAAACTTACACATGCTCCCTGCTGTTTCTCACTTGCAGTAAGTTTTGTTCACAGAGCACAGTAGAGCACAGCACAAGACCACTACCAGGCAGCTCATTGTCTTGTGTTTTCTTGCCCCGAGCCTCATTTCACCTCTGAAACCTTCTGAGAAAGGAAAGACAATAACTACTATATGACCACTAGAATAGGTCAACTGGGCTGCCCCTTCCTGAGCACAGAGAACAGTGTAAGCTATTTTGGCTGGTAGTGTTAGGCCTGTCTTAATATATAGTTCAACCTTTGAGCGTTTCATGGAAATAAGGTAAAAATAGATGCCCTACCCCCAGGCTTGCTTGCTATCTTAGAAACAATCAGTTTACAACCAGGTTACACCTCATTATAAATGCATTTCATTTCATTGAAACCAGAGGAACACACTGACATGCATGATGCAGTATGCAAATCATCTCTCAAAAGACTAATGGCATGGTGTGAAACTGAAACTGGTGTGAAACTGGATGCAAGATTGGAGACCTGGGAAATTTTCACAGGCCAACTTCTCAGCTTCTCTCTCTCTTTTTTTAAAATCAGGAACCTCATGAAAACTCTGCCAGGGTAACAAAATTCAGCAGCTTCAATGGGTGAACGGGATGTCTCTGCTGGCCACCACTAACGTTAGCTGTCCTCACTAGAGAAGGGACCTGAAAGAATTAACCCGTCACCCGCTTTGACATGGCCAACGTTGTCTATGTCTCTTACTCTGGGCCTCACTCCTTTGCGCCTTCTATGGAGCTGACCTGCACAACAATGGCCCCTTTCTCTCCTTTTCACGCCGCCTGAAATGGGTGCACTTTATCTGTGTTAAGTACGCAAAGCGCTCTCCAGCTCGAGCATTAGGCTGTGGTGTTAGGCGGCCCTCACGTGGGCTCGCTTGCGAGGCCTGTTTGCAAACTGTCCGTCCATGGGCAAAGGGAGTGGATGTTTGAATAGACTTCACAGAGCTTTGAAAACAAACCATTAAGTCCATGGTTTATGACAGCTCCATCAATGATAAGCGCAATGGTGGTTGGCTGAGCTGTCTATTTGCACTTTGATAAGGGAGCATGTTAAAGCTGCTATTTAGAGTTATACTAACATACATATAACTAACAATACTTTTGGTTTAGAGACGTCTTAAACGCAATTTTAAATTCAGTTACATTGTACAGTAATGCAGTAATACAACAGCCACGCAGGGTAGAACATGATATATAAGATCAGGCCCACCACTAGTTGGTTTGCATGCCAGCTTCAGAGGATATCTAGATAACATGATGCATGAGTGTTTCTGACATTGCATCTATACGGTTCTTTCTTCACATTCTATTGCTGTTTCTAGATCATTACTGGATGTTTTGAATCAGGAAGAAAAAAACAAAATACCACAAAGTCCCTTTAAAAGAGAAGAAAGGGTCATCTGATGTAGGCTGGTGCACTCCGACAACGAGAGTTAGGTAACGTGGTGTATGGCAGTATTGTTCCCGAGCTGTGTGCTCCAACTGTGGGAACCAGTGGGGGAACCCTGTGAGATGTCCCTCACCTCCTCTTCATGCCTTCATCTCTCATTAGGGCCACAAAGGCTGGGATGACGGGGGCCGACCGGAGGCCCGGGCGCTGGGCTGGCGCATCACCAGGCCACGCTGTCGTAATAACCGGTCGGGTCACACACAACAAGCACACAGGACAGAGTAGGGAATGTGGTGGTGGTTGCGGTTGTGTGTGTGTGGCGGTGGTGAGTGGGAGGGTTGGTTTTCCTAGTGTGTAATAGGCCCTGTTGTGCTAGGCTAGTAATTGGTGGTAATTAGAAAGACAGAGGAAGCCTCGTTTGTAGTGTCCTGACGATGCGCAGAGCAGGAAACTGTCAATTGGCTCCTTTCAGGGTGCGACTCTGTAATTAAAGACTGGCGATGTGTCAGTGTCTCCTGCTGCCACCGGATGAAACCAGGTAGGTTTATTTGTTGTCTCCTTAGTCCTACTTCCTTCACAGAAAGAAACAAACGTACACACACACACACACACACACACACACACACACACACACACACCTGTCGGACGACTCAGAGGACACCTGTCTCTACAGTAGTTTCTACAGACTGTCTGGGGTAGACAGACAGAGGGTTTGTGGTCTATCATTAAGTAAATATGCAGCTCTTTAATAGAACCTATACAGCTTAGCACTGCCAGTGATAACCCTCCATAGAGGCATGCTGTGCCACACACTGAGCTGACAACAAACACATTTGACACTTGCCATTTTTTCCCTTATTTTTAATATAGGCTACATTTCACACAATTAGCTTACAGAAACACAGTAACGATATTCCTGCTGTCGTCTGTTTTGCAGATGTGTGTTCGCTTCTCCACTGCCAAGTTGTTCTTTGGCCTTGTGTTGCTTTCACTGTAAGATCACCTCTGGCAAAAGATATGCAAGAGGAAGCAAGTGTATCTGGCTTTCTACAGTGGCACGATATCTCAAGATGAAAAAAAAAAAAAAAAATGTGTGTGTGTGTGTGAGCGTGTGTGAGAGTGTGTGTTTGAATGTGTGTGTGTGTGTGATGGGTGTGTGTATAAACAGTCCTAGATTGCCCTAAAGCGCTGGTTAGCCTGCACCTGCCTTGGAAAGCAACCTCTATGGTTACCTGTTGAGCAATGCCAGAAACCTGAACCAGAGCAGCTGGCCGTCTGTGCGTAAGCTCCAGGGCCCCAGCACTCACTCAGGACACTGACACAGACCTCTTGTGAGCACCCAGCCTGGCCACACGGATGCAATAATACAGGCCATTCTTCAACATATTACAGGTGGGACTGAGTGAAATGTGTGTATGTGAGTCTTTGTGTGCGTGTGTGTGTGTGTGTGTGTGTGTGTGTGTGTGTGTGTGTTGACTGTCTCTGTGTGACTAACATAACAATTTAGTCATACAAAAAACATGCTGACACACTAGTCATTATGTAGAACAAATGCCAATGTGTTCTTATGTATGCATATTTTTGTGCATGTGCGTGTGTGTGTGTGTGTGTGTGTGTGTGTGTGTGAGTGTGTCACCGACTGAAAAATGTCTGGAGCCTGAAAATGTCACTATGACATATCCTTACACACACACACACAAAACACACACATACACACACACACACACACACACACACACACACAAGCAGAATAAAAACATGACAGGAGAGCTCTTCCTTGAATGGTTGCCCACGCCTGGAATGTTCAGGTCATCATGGGAGGGCCTCAACTACGTCAGGTCAGCACCCAGGGCACCCATTGCTCTTGTCTTGGGAATGCAGTGGTGGGCCGTGGTGGGCCACGGCGTGGGCAGGGCCCTGGACACAAGTTGGGCTCGTCGGGGATCACAGGGGCTGGGCCTTTTTGTCCTACGTCCTCACGGGTCATTTCCCTCTCTCATTCTGCCCCCAGGGTCTCTCTCTCTCTCTCTCTCTCTCTGTCTTTCTCTCTCTCTCTCTCTTCCTTTCCCTTGACCCCTGCTAATAGATCTTGATAACACAGAAGAACTTTCTCTCTTCTGTCTTGTTCTGCTCTGTGAACCTTGTTACAAGCAGTGTTGTGGTTGACCTAGTGGGGTGGGTCATGACAAGGCTGTTTATTGTGTAGATAACATGATGACACAGGACTTTGTAGTACAAAGCTTGCTTAGTTGTGTGGTTACTTGAAGAATTAATTTTTTTAATCTAAATTAAAATACAAATATTAACAAACAAACTAACTGATTATGCTGTAGCCCGACAAATAAAATGTTCAAGTTGTGTCAGGCAATATTACAAAAAAATGGTAGGCAGGTGAGTATGGAATGGTGACAGTGAAACTATACTATACTATATTACACTATAGAAAAATACATATATATATATTTAGCATTTTTGTGAATGGGGCATGGCAGTCTGAAACTGTTTATGTTTTCACAAGCTGTCAGTCAGTCCAAACTGGTGGAAAATGCTTAATTTCTTGAGAAAAACACTTGCACCATCAGAGAACTTTTAGAGGACTTTTGTGACCGCTGGAATACAGCACACTCTAGCACTGCATGATGATGCACCGTATGTCCCTCAACACGTCCCAAACAAGCACATACTCATCCATTTGTCAACACCATTCACGTCATTCACACACCCACACACACACACACACACACACACACACACACACACACACACACACACACAGTCCACCTTTCAGAGGAGTGGAAAATGGGCAGAGGCCCAAGATGCCATGGTGCTTCCTCAGGGTATAGCCACACAGCTATACCAGACACACAAACACACACACACACACACACACACGGGTGGGCGAGACAGGGGAGTAAGCATTGTTTCAGCAGACCAGGTAGAAAGGCAATCTCACTGACATATCGCTGTAATGCAATATGACCGCTACTTAGCGCATTGGCCTTGGGGGCCGTTGACAGCTTTGCGGCCCGTTCTGGATGATGGGGGAGATAGCATGCATGTGGCGTGCCATGACCAAATGCAGAGTGACCGTGGAGCAGAGCAGAGCAGAGCCGAGGAGTGGGCCTCAGCCCAGCCAGCATGTGCACAGAGGCCAGGAGAGACTCCAGGAGAAAGAGAGAGAGAACAAGGAAGAGAGTCAGAGAGAGAGAGAGAGAGAGATAACAGCGAGAGTCAGCTCTCCTCTCTCTGCAAACCACAGAGGGTTTTTCGTTTCGCTAGTGCCCAGCCACACAGGGAGAGGGCATTGTTTTGTGAAGGAGTGCAGAGGGGAGGGGGAGTTGTGGAGGGAATTGTGGAGGAGGTGGCCCTGGTGGTGGTGACGATGGGAGGTGAGAGGGGTCCGGTTTCTCCGACGTCGACATTAACCTTATAAAATGACTGATACAGGATCTGCCTATCTGCTCTGTCTACGTGATGTGGGCCCAGCCCTGGTGACTGGCCCGTCGGCTGCTGGAGCTGTTGTTGAGATGCCTCGTCAGCCGTGGAGACACCCTGGCCCAGTGTGTTCAGATAAAGGCAGACATTAAGGAGGAAAGTGAACTGACCCGCACTGTCCGTCGTGTTTATGGCTCGAGTGTGTTGTGCGTTCGCTTGCCAGCACACTGTCGGGAAACTGAGGCACCCCACCACCACCACCAAACAGTGGTAGTAAGTATAGAGTTGCACTACGTAACGCTCACAATAGATAAACACATGGCATTCGTCCAAGTCTCTCCCTCAGTAACAGTCTCTGTCCTTGTGTTCTCTCAGCACTGCTGTTTGATACACAGCCCCTACCCCCACCACACACACACACACACAACTTACACTGTCATGTATAGGCATAAATTTGGGGGGCATCGGCTTGTACCCATGGGAACGCTCACAAGTAGTCATATTCAATCAGTTGGAGACCACCCTAACAAGCTCCTCTTTGTTTTGCCTCTCGCAAATTGCTTGAGGAATGGCACTGCAAAAACAACACGACACACATCAGAGGAATGGGAAACCAACAAAGCTTTCGCAGAGAGAGAGCACGGCACATTAATTAAAATCATCAGAGAGGGGACAACAGTCTGATACTGAGAGAAAAGAGAGGAAAGGGGAGAGAGACAGAGAAAGAAAGAAAGAAAGAAAGAAAGAAAGAGAGAGAGAGGGAAAGAGAAAGAAAGAAAGGGAGAACACACTGAGTGGTGGCACAGATTCTGGCCCGAGTATTCAGCAGAAAGTGGAACCATGGGAAAGAGGATTGAAAAGGAGCTCAGGATGTGACCACTGTACACATAATGACTCCCACACACAGGCGCATCAGCAGAAACAAACTGCTGCATTTACAACCCTGAAAATAGCCCTTAATTCATTTGAGCAAGACACTTTTGAAAGCATGCTTTTTTTCTGCCGTTTGCTTAGAATCCTCTCAACCATATCAGACCTGACATATAATTGCATTTGTATACTGACGTTTTCTGTGACTTCAGAAACACAGAGAATAACAACAACATCCAAGCCATTGGCAGCTGGGGGTCAGCTGAGGTTCCAGCCAAAATCCATATACGTCAATGCCTGCAGCTCTGGGGTGCTGTGCTGTGAGTCTCTGGGCAAAGTAGGGCGAAACACCTGAAACCTGTGTCAACACCTATTGGCTTCTCTTGATGGACATGTCAGCAGATGCCCAGTTTCCGACCCGTGTCACCACTGCATGCAGACTACAAAATACATTTTCCGCTCGACAATGTTTCAGTGCCAGGTTCCCTGCTGAGGAGTCTACTCTTCCAAATGCACACATTCACTTGGCCCTTCACAATGCAGTAGTGATTTATGACACTACACAATGCCTTGACCCTCATGCACCTCTTCTGCCCATAGGGACGGGAAAAATGATATCTCTGCCCTTTGGGGAAAATGAAATGCACACTCACTGCTTGATGAAATGCAAATGGTGAAATTTAAGTTCGACAGCTAAAGGATGGGTGCTTGTTGTGATTTGTAAATGAATAAAACAATGGCTCAGGTGTGCATTCGAGAAGTTCCCTTGGCTTAGTGTGCAGAAAAACAGCCATTACACCATTATGTTCTACAATTACCTTTTAATGAAGAGCTATAAGTGTCTCATTTACAAGCAGCTCGGGCATTTTTTCCGTTGCCTTGCAACAGAAAGGACTATTTATACTACTTCTCCTCCTTGCAGTGTAGATGGGGGCAAAGACAGACAGCCTCTGCGCACGAGGGCAGGAGAAAGGTCTGCGTCCACGTAAGAGCAGCAGATTGTGCAAACACTAAGTGTGCAGAGGGATGACTGTTCTCTTTGTGTGAGTAATTCCAGATTCTAAAAGTAAATCTGCCCACAGTTGAAGGTGAAAGCTGTATTATCACCTGGATAAACTACAGCACTCTGCCAATTCGCTGTATAGTTCATCGAGCCAGTGTTTTATGCACGCCTCCAAGAGCTTGTGGAGACGGAGGGAAGGACATGTCACATCAAGCACACTCGAGCTTGAATGTCTCATTCATTCTCAGGGGGCATTTCCCCAGCGAAATGAACTAAAACCCCGAGCATGACACTGGTCTGATTAAAATATATGTAGTTTAATATTAGATTATTAGATTAAGCCAAACAGAAATAGAAATATTCAAATCTTTGAAAGGTAAAAAGAGGTCAGTGACTGTAATGGCTTAATATTTAATTAAAGGCAAAAAAAAATCATATGAAACACCTTCCAACCAAAGGTCTGAAAAAGGAAAAGAATGCTTACAAGAATCATTCCCAGCAATCAGTTGAAGGCAGTGCTATGAAAGCCTCTGAGATGAATGATGATTGGAGTCACGAGAGGCCTAATGACGCCAGGACAAAAAGCCCTGCTGCGTAGCGCCCGTGTCTGCTGCGCTGTGCTGCACTGTGCTGCTCATGTGAGCACTGTCTGGGCCCAACAGATGAGAGCACAGATTCCTGCCATTCCGGCAAACCCCTAAACGAGCTTCCCATCCAACAAAAGGGCTGACTGCTAGCTTTAATGGATTAGGTATTGACACATATAATGACATGGGATGAGAGACTGGAGGATGACATAATCGCCGGTATTTTGCTAAATCTGAACATTTCTGCACCACAAGCGCTGCCTAATGACAACCGGGAGACCGAGTAATGATTGGATTCCACAAAAGATATGGCTACTTTCAAATGAGGGGAAGTACACTATTTTTAAATGCTGGGTGATTTCCTGGCAGCTCAGTTGGCATTACAGATATTTATCTTCATTCCGATGCATGAAATGACCTTGTTTTCAGACCTGGCAGCACATAGTGTCATTCAGTGTGTCTGTGTGTGTGTGTTGTAATTGATGACTCTCCCCCTGACAGCACACACAGCCACTGGGGTTTTTTGGACACCTGCATGTGTTGAGTCAGCACTAGGGAAAACAGGAAGTCTTCAGGAGGTATTGGAGAGAGCTGCTTTCCTCTGTTTTTTTTTCCTCTCACCAGCAATGTCAGTGTCGACTATGTTAATAAATCTCAGACTCCACAAATACTTCTCATATCAGCAGATACAATAGACCCTTCACACATGCATAAACAAAAAAGTCTGTTCAACATATATAAAGTCACTGCTATATAAGCTATTTCTGTTTTAAAACCAATTGTATGCACACATAATAGGCATTGAACTAAGGAGTTTCCTCTATACAATAAATCTATAGGTCACTCAGCAGGAAGGCCGCGTGCAAACAACACTTTGCTGAAACAAAAGGACTCTCCATACCCTCCAAACATGGTGGAGGATGGATGGGCATCTGGGTCCATATTTGCCCAGCGTTGTCATGCACTCGGCGAGGTGACAGCGTACAAACTCTCGGCTACACCTGGAAAGCGACTATATTCAGTCTCCTGCAATCCTAGCCCTTCCACTTGCCATGAATGGAGAAGTGTGTGTGAGTGGTGTATTTGGCTAACCTCTCTGGGGTAAAAGCAGTGATAGGACTGACAGGGGTGTGAGTGAAGTGCAGGTCTGGGCCAGCTGCTGCGCTTATCGCCTCACGGAGCTGCTCTCTCTCTCCACGAGTCCTCGTTGTTATTATAATATTGTTCTATCACATTTAAAATATTTGGCTTTTCCGCTATGGTGCTGGATAAGGAGTTGCAGGGTGGGGGCGTAGGGTGGGGTGTGTGTGTGTGTGTGCAGGGGTGGGGTGTGGATGGAGGAGAGAGGGAGGGAGGCAGGGAGAAGGGCGGGTTGTTGTGGTTGAGTGCTGACTGCTTATCGCAGACTTGAGCTTGATGTTGCGTGACACAGCTATCTTTTGGACAGACTCGCTTCCTCCCTCACCTTCGCCCGTACCAGCTCCATCATCGCTAGAAACCATCTTTGAAAGAGAGACAAAAAAAGTAAAGGAAAAGAAAAAAAAAGAAAGTGTGTCCCAGACTGCATCACAAAGATAGATGCTCTGTCACCCAGCACCAAGAAGCATCTACTCCTGGGAACACTTTTCCCTCGTAATGGGCTGCCATGTTAAGTATTGTGTGGCCACGAAAAGCCCCCGCAGTCCAAAATCTTTGCAGACATGATACAAACCTATCATCAGCAGTGCACAAATTGGGCTTCTAACATAAATACCAGAGCAGTATCAGAGTAATGACTGCCATTTTGGCACTACTCATACAACCCCCTCGATTTTAAATATAGCCTTTATCTCACGGCATACGGCAGATGGAGCTGACAAGATATATCATGGAATTTCTGGGGGTCCTCTACTCCCTGCAGTCTGAGGGCCCTAATGGTCTGGCTCCAGTACAGTAATTGGTGACAGTGGACAGACACAGTGAATTGTGTCTCCAAGGGGAAAGCCACACCAGCTCCATTAGTCATTAGAGGGGCCACATTTTGGGAAGGGGAGCAGGGAAGGGTGTGTGTGTGTGTGTGTTGGGGGGGGGGGGGGGGGTTGAAGGCATAAGGGTGGGGAGAGGAAGGTATGAGGTTTGCTTGGTTGCTCCCAAAGCCCCTGAACATCCAGTCTTATCTAGGCTCCCCACAAACCCCCCTACACCACCACTGCCAGCACTCCCCCCCGCCCCCCCCAGCCAAAACCACCACCCCCTCATTACTCATGCTTGGCTCTGCCATGGTGGCTCAGTCCGAGCCCCTCGCACCACAGGCCCGTAGAGTAACCCTGCCATTACTAGACGTTTAACTCCACCAGACACAGCCCACAGAGTCTGGCTGTTTAGACGCATCATCACATTCCCATATGTTTGCGAGGCCACTTGGCCATACAATAGACTAGCCAACTCCCTCTCTCTCTCTCTCTCTCTGTCGCGGGCACAGAAAAACTTGAAGACGTCGTCAGTTTGTGGTGTATGTTCCGCTTGCCCTATGTTGCCATAACCTCTTCAACTCTGTCAGCAGTGTAAGTGTGAGGGAGGGCGGGCAGCGCATTGGGAAGATGGCAGATCAAAGCGTAGTGTATCGGAGAGAACGGCGTGATCCTGATAATGACCTACACCAACGGGGGTGAGGTGTGGGGGTGGGTGGGGTTGTCTGGCGAGAGTTTGGGGGACGGCGTTGCCAAAAGTCTCCCCAGCTGGCCTGCCGTGACTTGTGGTCTGCCCTTCCGAGTGCCGGGATGAATGGCAGTGTCACGTGACCAACATGTACCCCTTCTGATTGGACCAGCACAGTCCACATAGCTACTTCCTGCTTTGGCTAGCCAATGAGAGGAGTGTGCCTCCAATAGCATAGTCACAGAGGGAAGAGTGTTAGAGAGACAGTGAAAGAGAGACAGAGAGAGAGAGAGCGTGAGGGACAGGGGGAACGAGAGAGCAAGAGAGCGAGAGAGAAACACAGGCTGTTATTGTAGTAGTGTCTGGCTCCCTCAGAGTATAATTTCGAGGGTGGAGTGCGTATTGAGTTTCCCAGCGACTCGTTTCTCGTTTTGTGATCCCGCTAAAGAAAGAAGGCAAGCCACGCATGGCGCATTGTTGCAGAGATGTAATGCAGTGTAACACAAGTGGTGGTTAACCTCAGCGGTCAGTGACAGGGAGAGCCAAATAACAGTCACTGATTGCACACTGCCCTCTCTCTTACAACACAAGCATTACCAAAGCCTTATACTTGGCTTCATGAAAGAAAGTGAAAAGAAAAAAAATCTATCAAAAATCTCCGCAACATGCTAATATGTTATTGGCTAAAAGGCTAACGGATTAGCTCGCAACACTAGAGATGGTTGAAGAGGAGGGGTGTAAAACCAACAGCAGGTTTCCAGCCCAGGGAGCAGAACAGAGCAGAGCAGAGCCGAGTAGACACGAGATGAGGGGAGAGGGAGAAGGCTAGCAGGAGGCCATCTGAGATTGCCAGGCGGGGCCAAATAGGCAGTGCACCCTGAGCTGTTTTTAAGGTGTTGATTGAGGAGGCTGCAGTCTCTCTCTTAAGGGCTAACACCACAGAGAAATGTAGAAATGGCGAAATGGAGCCAATCGTAGAGACTCTGGGCATCGCAGAGTCCGACAAGGCTGTTGTTGTTTAACAGGATGGGGGTCCATTCGTTAAGCCACAGCGGTCGGCCTTGCAAAATACAGTCCAGCTAAGTGACAGACAGTTGGAGCTCTGTGGTGTCAGTACTTCTCTGCAGAAGACGCCTTTGTGAGAAACACTTCGCTTCTGACCTACTACTACTACTACACACAAACGCACAAAGACAGCAATGAGATTTTCATCAGTGAAAAGTGATACAAACCTCTGAAACAGAACATGGAATGCCCATGTTGAAATTACAATGATAGGAATAATCACATCTAACAAGATTAAAAGACAAAAAGAAATCAACTGTACTGGTATAATACCTCAGGAACTGAAGCAGCTGAATCGTGTTTTTGCACTGTGACAGATAATATGTTGTGGGGGGAGGGGACGAGTGTCGAGTAAATTATGGAGCATTTACTGCTGTGCTGAAAGTGGGGTGTGTGGCTGGTGGCAGTCAGGTTGAGAGATGGGCTGTTTTCACATGACACACGTCTGACAACAGGATGAGCAGAGACCCAGGGTCAGCCACAACATGGAGGAGCCAATGAAGGAGGTGTGCTCCACATCACTCTCTCTCTCTTTCACACATACACACACACACATACACACACACACATCCATACAGATACAGACACGTACTTGTAAACACCTGCAGCCACACATAAACAGATAAATCCACAGAATTACAATGTGTGAATACATGCATAGACACCCTCCCACACGGACAAACACATACACAAGCTCAAACAAGTGTACTCATAGTGACATACAAAACTAGTGGGAGAGAGGGAGATAGACAGATAGATAGATAGATAGATAGAGAGAGAGAGAGAGAGAGAGAGAGAGAGAAAGAAAGAGCACAAATAGAGAGCAAGGCAGATGTGCAGAGTGAGTTGGGAGATCACAGTACATTTGTCATGCTCAATGAGCAGTCGCCTTAATAATGGACTGCCATAAGGGCACAGCCCCCACACAGCAGAGACCCATTTTATACAAGTGTACCAAAACATTCAAAACAACCTAAAACCACACAAAACCCGCAAACACACTGGAAATATCTTGACGGCATTAAAGCAAGAATGAATAAACAGTCTATTTACTCTGTAAAACTTCATTTCCTGTCCAAAGGGTTCATAAAACAAGTGCTGCAAGGTCTGAGGAACGTTTGCATGTGAACACGAGAGCAGGGAAGAGGAAGGGGAGACAGAGGAGAAGAGAGTTTGTGTGTGTGTGTATGTGCATGTGTGTAGGGGCAGTGTCTGTGTGTGTGTGTGTGTATGTGTGTGTGTGTGTGTGTGTGTGTGTGTGTATGTGTGTGTGTGTGTATGTGTGTGTTTATGTGTGTGTGTGTATGTGTGTGTATGTGTGTGTGTGTGCATGTGTGTATGTGTGTGTGTGTGTGTGTGTGTGTGTGTGTGTGTGTGTGTGTGTGTGTGTGTGTGTATGTGTGTGTGTGAATGTGTGTGTATGTGTGTGTGTGTGTGTGAAAAGAGAGAGAGAAAGCAACAGAGAGAAAAAAAAGCTGAGAAATCCAGAGAGCGCGAGAGAGTGAGCGTGTCTCTGGGTGCCAGCAGAACTTTGCCTTGGGGGAAGGCAGTCGAAACGGACCATGTCTCGACCGCAGGCGACACTCTGGCCTCCAACAGAGCTATAAATGCAGCCGGATTAGTAACAGGTGGTTACGGCACAGCATTCTCTCCTCCCTCTCTCTCTTTCTCTCTCTCTTTCTCGCTCCTTCTCTTTTCTCACTATGCACACATCTAAGTTGTGTACGAGTGACTGGAGCACTGACCCATGCTTGTTTCATCAGACTCTCCCCTCCTTCTCACTCACTCAGTTCTTTCTCTCTCTGTTTAAGAGAGTCCTGCTTTGGTGGAAAAAAAAAATCGGCACTAGTTATAGGTTTTTGTGAGCAAATGTTTTTGGTGCCTAACTATGCATTACTAAGTTAAATGCATGTTCTGTGCACCGTGGCTCACTTTAAAAGAGATTTATGGTTTTTTATGAGTTCACTCAGAGTCGGTTGAACATGCTTACACACTCATACACCCAGGGGCGCATGGGAATGCATGTGCACCCCAACCCCCCTACACACACACACACACACATTTACAAACACACACACACACACACACACACACACACACACACACACACAATCTACAGTCAAAGGTTAACAGTGACATTTACACTTGCAGTCTCTGCAGTGATTTCCACAGCTTGGAGTCGCTTGGTTTACATTTCTCCCCCCGAGGAGCACTGATTTACTGAGGCCCAGGAGAGGGGTGGCACAGGGAAGAGAAATTACAAGCAGGACCAGTTAATGCAAAAAAGGCCCCCTACTTCACTGGCTGACAACAACCCCCCCCCCCCCCCCCTTATCCCCTGCTTTTCCCAAAGAACTCTTAACTTGCTCTAGCCAGTGCAAAGAGAGGGAGGGAGGAGGTGGTGCGTTGAGCACCACAATAAAATATACGTGTAAAAATATAAACCTCGGCTGGGAGACGGGGCGACTAATTAAAGGGGAAATGTAGCGTGTGTGTTTACGGCCATGTAGTGGGACCCCGCCAAATGTCTGCAACACCAGCGAGGCCTGGGAGACAGCATGGCGACGCCACGCAATACACCACTTAATTTATGAGAAGTGAACTATGCCCCTGGTAGATACAGAGGTGGGAAGGGGGGGGGGGTGTTAAATGATGCATTTATGCTTGAACTCTCCACATATCGACGTATAATTTACTTCAAATCCACATCCCTTTTGTCCCAAGCTTCTTTTCAAATCTACCAAAGAGGAAGTGTGCAGCTGAAACTTTACAGAGTGGTGCTCAGGTAATCAAAGGGACATGCCTGGTCTAGGGCGTCCACAGGAAATGTTTGATCAACTGTGGGATAACCGTAGGATAACCTTTGATTTAAAGAATAGCCCTGCAAAGGGATGTGAGGGCTCAAAGCACCCCCTCTTCCCCAGCCCCCTTCAGGATTTTTCATAGGGTTTTTGTCCGGTTTGGTCTAGACAAAGCAGGAGAGGTTGGTCTATGGCACAGGCTGGCTGGGGAGTACAGTAGAGGCGAATACAGTCAGCGGCTGAGCAAGCAAGTGAGAGGGTGAGCGCCGTGCCAAGTTTCCTCTCTTTGTTTAGTCCACTCTGTTCAGCCTGGGTTCTGCACAGCAGCCAAACACATATAGAGAGAGAGAGAGAGCAAGAGAGAGAGAGAGAGACAGACAAAGAGGCAGGTCTGGTTAGGACAGGCCCTTGTGCCAGCTGGACTTGAGCTCCGGGAAAACGAGGAAGAGACAGACAGACAGAGAGAGTGAGTGTGAGAGAGAGAGAGAGAGAGAGACAGCAAGAGAGAGAAAGAAAGAGACGAGCCTCCCTTTCAGCTCAAACATGGATTCCTGAAAGCAAAGACAGAAAGCCAAACCTGACCCCAAGCTACCGCAATACTTTCGAGTGATGGAAATGATGCGGATTGATAGGAATACTGTTTTAGTGTAAATGGACCAAAGAGAAACACTGGGAAAGACTAGCAAGACTATGCCAATCCAAGAGATTAGATGCAGTGAGATGGTAGAAGGGGATAATCTCTACTTCAAGTGATCTCAGCATGCACATCATGTGCACTGAGAGTGTTTCCTGCTGCTAACACCACACATCGTTAAGGCCACAGTTCTCATCAGTCACCACAGTTCTCATCAGTTCAACTGCGATCAGGAAAAAAAGAGAAGTGTTTTCTACTTGTACTGTTTTCATGGCGTGAGACCGATCTGATAAAGAATACTAGCAAACCACTGTGCAGTGTTTTAACACATCTTTAACACAACCAGTTTCACTTGTTCATGTTGATGCTGTGCTGAAAAGCTCCAGTGGTCAAGTCAACAGAATCTACTCATTTTAGCGAATAAACAACCTCGATCATGGCCTCCATCCTCCATCTACATAAATAAATAAATCCCCTCTCCCTTAAGATCTCTCCTAGAGCACAATTCAACTCTACCCGAAACACTGAATTTGGTCTGGTTACTGCCCCCAATTGACTGATAAGGGCCTCCGTGATTGGCTGGTTGTTGGGGTAGTGGGAGTCGTAAAAGGCTCTGCTGAGGAGCTCTCCAGGACTAGGTGTGGATGAGGCTGGGTTGACTTCAATATTCCAGCACACTGGTTGTCAAACTGGGGTACAAGTACCCCTGGAGGTACTTGGATCAATTCAAGGGGGTACACAAAAAAGTCTGTGAATAGATTCTCAGGTCTCACCAACATGAAGTTCAGGTACAGACTATACATGGACAAAGATCTTGCACTCAAATTGTCCATATATGCAGCAATAATAATTAGAAAAATATTAATTGTAATATATTATAATAGCAAGCTGTCTATGGTGCAGGGGGTACGTGGTAGGACATAGAATGTCTCAGGGGGTACATGGCAGTTAAAAGTTTGGGAACCACTGTTCCAGCACAACTCACTTCTGTCTCCAGGTATAATCGTTCACACCCCCTTACTCACTGTCTCCAGGTATGCTGTAACCTCTTGCTCTGTCCACACCTAAAGACACATTGAACTCCTCTGTGATGGTCGCCTAAAGACACATTGAACTCCTCTGTGATGGTCCACTCGAGTGTATGGGTGAGTGTCCATGAATGTGAGAACTGAGTGAGAACTAGCCCTGGAGCTGCACGCCATACCTGGCCCCGGTCTCAACTGCTCTGTGCTGATGGGTCTGGGGACTTGATAATGTGGATCAGGGATGGTGTGTTTTCCAGGGAAATACTACCCTTGGATGGATTTATGATGGTGTCATCACAGATGTGTGAAGAGACATTCCTCAAATTGGGCTCTTCCTTTTCTGCAGGGTGTGTGTGGGTGGGTGGGTGTTTAGAGGGTGGTGGGGGCAATTTCTCCACAGCTCTGAGAAAACAGTCCTCATTAGACATGTCTTGCTGGAGGGGAGCTTTTTTAAAAGCTTGAATTGGTGCCTTGAACCCTGTGGCATGAAGAGGGGATCTGAGTGGGAGGGAATGAGGGAAAGACGACAGCAGGCTTGGGGGCCCTGTGGGTTCCTGGCGTGGAGCTTCTACAGGCTTCTTGGAGCCGGAATAATGATGCCGCGCCTGGCTGATGCTCCTGGCTGGATGGCTGGCTCGATGATGTGAAAGATGTGCTCAGAAGCGGAGGAGGTGTGTTTATGTCCACTACATGGACAAGACCCCGCAACGCCCTAAGTTTGTATGTGTGTGTGTATAGGTATGTCTACATGTGTGTGTTTGCACAAGCAGGGTGTGTTATGGCATACCAGACAAACCAGGATGGAAAAGACAACAGCACTGTGTGTGTGTGTATGTGTGTGTGTATGCGTGTTTGTGTGTGTCTGTGTGTGTGTGTGTGAGGGGTTGGGTGTTTACAGCTTGCTGAGATGGTCGAAAGAACTACAGCCGTGTGTTTGTGTGTTTCTACACGTGTGTTTATGTGTGAGTATGTCGGTCTCAGGGGTGTGATTGTGTGCATGTGTGTGTGTATGTGTGTGTGTGTCTGTTTATGGGTGTGTTTATGCATGTGTGTGTGTGGCTACAGGAAAAGTCTAAACAAAAGAGGGTCTGGGAAGGCAACGCTTATGGTGTTCAGCACAGACCATGGAAATGCTTTGCAGATGGACTTCTCCGAAACAAATAAACAAACAAAAACATCAAATATTTCTGCTATCTGCCACTGGCATCACGTATGGACAGCTCACTCTGCCTGCCCCATTACAATGGCATGACATACTCAAACCAAAGATCTTTGAATACTGACCAAGATAGAGCAACCTAATACGCTACCATAGGAGCAAACGTGAATAGTTCAGGTCTGCGTAAGTGGGAGTGTCAGATAACATCACAATATAAACTTTACAATGATCTTCTGTATCAGCGTATGAGAGCTCGACTCTGGTCTGCATAAAGGGGGATTTCCCCCCTCCCCTTTTGCGAAAATACAACGGAACTTAACAAACGTTTGTGTCTCTCGCACCACTTTTACCCTCTCTGCTCAAACTCTCTCTCTCTTTTTCTCTCATTCTGAAACCTCTACATCCTTCACTTCCTCAATTCCTTCCATCCCCAGTGTGGGACGTATGGGACGTGGAAATTCTATAGCACAAATATTAACACACTATGTGAAAACAAGTGTCAGAACCAGGCAGCATTAGTGGCTGATTGAGGATTTAAGCCCGTTTAACCTTTTGATCTCACCGATAAATCTTAAGCAATGTAAATTGAATGTGTACCCACCTTACTCGCCCCCCTCTCATTACACACTCAACATTAAGCCAGCACTGTGCACTCTTAATGTAATCAAAAGTGGTTATTTATGGGTTAGCCTTATTGTTGCCAAGGAGGTGAAGAGACCTGCAGTTCAGGGAGACAAGGTACTGAGGTACTGAGAATGGTACCTTTCAAAATCCCACAGAAAAAGAGAAACAGAGTTGGTACATTCCTCGGTCAGTCCCGCAGGACTAACCTCACACCCTCTTTCACGACTGTTTCATTCATGAATGACACACAACTCTGAAAAAAAGGTCTTCATCTTGCAAGAAAAAAAAACAAAACAAAACAAAAAAACAGGGCACGTATTCTTACTTCACAGGCTCATTTCAGAGCCATTTTCTACCCACTATTTCTGTGTTCAGACCCATCTCTTCATCCTGACCGTCAGAGTGCTTGATGGTGTGCTGTCACAGAGTGCAATCCATCTTCATAAGAAAAACAGCAAAAAAAGCTCTGCTTCGGAGGCACGCATCAAAGACTGCAGGGCCCGGGAGAATAGACGCGTTTGTTGTGATGTGCGGCTTTGTCCAACAGGTATATAAATCACTGTCCACCAACGCAGCGAATGGACATATTAATAGAGTATTACTCAACCCTGGGACTGCTCACAGGCTACAAAACCATCGAGTAGAGAAGAGACGGGCTACTTTCATGCTAATGTGAGTGCCCATACACACACACACACACACACACACACATGCATACAAACACAAAACCCACAGAGAGGCCAAGGAGAACTTGGAGACTCTCTGACCACATAGAGTACAGCCAGTCAAAGGCCGCTCATTGTCCAGCGCCTGAGGGAAAAGCTTGTGGCCACCATAGCCGCACATCAAAGCAAAAGCACTGTGGTTGGAGAAGAGAAGGGAGGGAAATCGTGCTTTCACACACACACACACACGCACACACACAAACACACACCAGTGTGTGACAGACATACACACACAGACACACACAAACACACACACACCAGTGTGTGACAGACACAGACAGACACACACATATCCCTTTCTCTTTCATTCTTGCACACAAAAACACACTGAAAAAATACATTACATCCAATAGCACATTTTGCATTATCTGCATACACTTTCACAGTCCACAGCTGATGTTTTTCCTCTGTTCTATATATTTCTACAGAAGAATATTTGCCAAGGAGTATATTACACAGAAACCAATGTGTGGCAAAAAACATCTGCCTCTCAGTAACCCTTTCAGCTCCATATCATACATCTGATACCAAAGTAAACAGTTCGCCTCCACACTCGCAAGGCAGAGCCCAGTCACAAACCATCTGTTCAGCTGCACGCACACACACACGCACACACACACACACACACACACACACACACACACACACACACACACACACACACACACACACACACACGGCCGCGGCATGATTCATTACTTCTCTTCACAATGACTTCGGCTGCTACAGATTATTCATAATGTTCCTTATCGCCATGGTCATATATTTCAGATGACTAATATTAGTATTAATATTATTAATTAGTGCAATTACCATATTAATGTTTGGGTTTTGATAAGTGAAATCCTAATTTCAAGCGTTTATGCATATACCACTGCTTGATTTGCTTTGCTTGATTGTGATGCGCTACTTATTTTCAGATAACCGCACACCTATGAAGAAGTTCCACTTTTTTTTCCGTATTACACTATCTTGACATCTATATCACCATCTCAACTAAATTATCACCACCTCGAACGTGCAATACTCACCGATATATGCACGCCGCATTATGTACGGATTACCGCTTACAAATTTACTGAATACGTGATACCTGTCATTTTAACCCATCCATAAAGACTGGAACATCAATCATAACAACCAGACATGCTCAATCATTGTTCAATTAATCTCTTGACAACAGAGCATGTTGAGTTTGGAAAGCGCGAGGCTAACTAGCACACAGGCCTGGGCAAAAACCACTGACGATGCCATTTCTGTGCCAGGGTAACTAGATAAGTCCAAATCCACTTGTGTGCATGAGAACATCTCCACAGACTGCCCCCCACAGCTACTTCTTAGGATGGGCCATCTTTACAGACAGACAGTGTTTTTTTTGTTGTTGTTGTTTTTTTATGCAAGGGATACTGTGCGATTAGAAGGGACTCTCACTCCAGATACGCTCTAGAGCGTTTCTGGGAAGGTCCATGGCACTGAAGTGAAGATGGAGTGGAGCGCGAGGACAGGTTGCTATCTGCCAAACGTGGACTGGTATCGCGGGGGAGGAAAACAAAACAAACCTGAACAAAACAATGAGATGCAGAGGCTGGAATGCACCCAGCTGGAGGTCATTGGGTCCACGCACCTGCCACCTCCAGGGCATTTCACACACACACACACACACACACACACACACACACACACACACACACACACATACATACAGACAGACACACACACACACAGACAGACACACACACACACACATACACACACACAATCACAGACACACAGCGGGAGAGCGCTAGAGTTCCGGGTGTGCCTCGACACCGTAACCATGTCACAACAAGTCTGTCTCCAATCTCTGACTCCCTCCCTCGCAATCTCTTGCCCCCACCACCCTCCCCTCCCAGTCCCCTCTTACGCCCTTCCTCCTCTTTCCACTCGCTCTCCCTCTCCTTCTATTTCTCTCTGGCAAATCTTCCTCTCTCCCTCCCCCGGGCTGTTTCTGTTTCGCTCATTCTCGCTTTCGCTGTCTTACTCACACTCTCTATATATGGAGAGATAGAGATAGAGAAAGAGAAGGAGAAAGAGAAAGAGGGCAATTTCCAAAATACAGTCTCCTTCTTGTCCATCGACCTCCCCAGCCCGCATGTCCCTGTCCCCCAAACTTGGCTCATTTGGGCTTCTTCACTTTCACTCGGGCTCTCCTGTCTGTGGCTGTGTTGTGCTGTTTCGCCCCAGGGGAATGCAGGGCTCGCTATTTACATGCAACTTGGCGTCTCCAATCAGGAGATGGCAATCATAACAGCAGCAGAGTTAATGGGCCAGAGAGCAAGGGCTCACAGGAGGCTAAGGGCAGCCCCCACTTTGTGCATGTGTGTTTGTGTGTGTGTGTGCGTGTGTGTGTGTGCGTACGCACTTGCGTGTCTGTGTGTGTGTGCACGCACGCTTGTATGTTTGTGTGCGTACGCACTTGCGTGTCTGTGTGTGCGCATGCACTTGCATCTCTGTATGTGTGCGTGCGCTTGTGTGTCTGTGTCTGTGCGTGCGTGCGTGCTTGCATGTCTGTGTGCGTGTGTGTGTGTGTGTGTGTGTGCCTTCATCTGGTCCGCTGGGATAAGCCGTCGGTCAGGGACCATTAAGGTCTGGCGTCATGATTGTACCCGTGCCTGTGTTGCACACAAACATAAATATACACACACAAATGTATATCTATAGCACGTGAAGTTCACACCCAACCACATAACCACTCTGTCACACATAACACACGTGTATGTACACCACACACACACACACATGCACACACACGCACACGCAAACACAAAATAAGAACAAAAATACAAATGCACACATACACACATGCACACATACACACATGTACATTTTCACCCATACACACGCAACACTGCAGGCCTTTTCAATTAGACATGCACCAGTGAATTCAAACCAGCCAATTACAGGGAGGCCAGGACTAAATGAATCACTCAGCAGAATGATGCAAGAGCCACATGGGTTGACACCACAACCTGTGGTTTGTTGGACATTTATGCTCTGGCCCGGTTTCAGGCAGATTTATTATTGGGTAGAGCGAATGTTTTTGTCATACGACACTACATAGTGGTGCACGAACAGAAACAAACACAAACCCCAAAAACACATAAACAAACTGATGAGTAGGTGTGAATGAGGAATTCCAGGAAACAAAACGAAGAGATTTCATCAGGGGGTAAAACTTTATATGAACAGCCAATTTAAGTAAAAAGCGTGAAGTTTAGAAATACTCGACAATATGGAAACTTTCTAACACCTCTTGTCTAGTCCTAACGATTAACCGATTAATCCATTGCTGCTCAACAAACCTTTACAAACATCCTGAGCCTCATCTTGCATAAACTATTACTTATGCATCCCTTAAATCTAAGCCTTTTCATGTTCTTCTCTGTCAACAGAACACGAGTTAGGAGACCAAAAAAAAACAGACCACTACAAAAAGTATGACCAAATATGGCTATGCACTCATTGACATATGAGTACACTTGAGTTAAGATGTACCCATCCACACAAATTTACAAATGGACACTCCCTGCAGCATGGTCTCTCTCTCTCTCTCTCTTTCTCTGTGTGTGTGTGTGTGTGTGTGTGTGTGTGTGTGTGTATGGGTGTTTATATTACAGAGTAATTATCCCCATCCATCCTAGACTGTCAGCCTGTCGAGATTTGGGCACAAGGATGAGGTTACTATATAACATCCACACCCATACACATGCACACACAACACATACACACACACAGACACACACACGCATACACAGATATAGAGGCTAAGCCCAATGTGAATGGCCACAGTGTGCCATCACAGAGCTCCAGGGAAGGCACACTTTCCACAGCCATAGTGCTTATGTGTCTTTCAAACCCCATCCCTCTCCCTTTCTTTTTCTCTTTCTCAGTTTCCTTTTTTGCTTGCTGTCTCAACTTTAAGTCCCTACATGGAAAATAAAACAAATCGGTTCGACCTCTCTCCTGCCTTCCGTGCAGCGGACGTCAGCCTGTTTTAAGGTAATGCCTTTCGAAATTGCTCCCCTCCCTTACTGTTTATTTCCTCGAAACTTGTCTTGAAAGATAAAATAAATGGAGTCTCGGAGTGGAAAACCCATGATGCACATAAACACCCAACAAAGTGCTGTACTGTGACACATGCTGCTGGCCTGATTTAAGATGGCCAAAAGATTACACTGTCATCACAGAAACACTCGACAAGAATGTGTCTTTTTTGAACTTGCAGACAGGGAACCACGCCCCGCCCAGACAAAACACCTGATTTCATCAACCTAAGCCTGTGATCCCATCAGCTGCTGGACTGTTGGCCCGGCCCTGGCCCCTAAGAGGTGTGCGTGTGGAGCAGCCGGATGCTTACCTTATCCTCCAGCCTGATCAGTCTGGCTCCAACGGTGTGATACTCTTTGTCTACGCCTTTCTCTGCAGACCAGTGGAAAACAAAAATAACAATTCAGACTTCAAAGCTGGCCTCACACTGTAAAACATATGCACAGTTTAAGGGTTTCTGTTTATTTCCATCCTGGCAGAACAGGCGAATAAGAAAATCTCTGGGACCCAAAATTAAATCTGCATGCTTAATATTCCAATGACCATCAGTCATACACACACACAAACAACTACAAAAACAGACCATAATCTACAAAACACACAAACACACATGCACACACACACACACACACACACACAGAGTCTACAACACACACACACATACAATCTACAACACACATACACACACATTACATTAACACATTATTCAGTATTTCTGTGACATTGTGTGTAAATGTTCGTGTTTTTTTAGATTTGACTGAATAGGACTCTTTTCACCCTAAATTCTTACAAGCTCTTGGAGCACTGACCATTTGGGTGACTCTACTGATTCAATTTCTTCAAAACCACCAGCAGTGGCACTGAGACACTGTGAGTGTATGTGTTTATTTGCATGTGTCTCTCTGTCTGTGCGTGTGTGTGTGTGTGTTTGTGTGTGTGTGTTTGTGTGTCCTCCACAGACTTCTCCATAACCTTATAAAAATATTTATGTCTGTTATGAAGGACACATTGAAAAGTGTTTCAATGTTCTGGCTCTCACTCCCCTTCTGTGTGTGTGTGTGTGTGTGTGTCTGTGCACGCGCTCATAATCAAGTTCTGAGCATGATTGCTGGGGTGGTAAAGCTCAGTGAGCACGTGGGGGAGCTGAGGGCTCAGCTGGCTCCATAATCCAATACAATGTCCGATCGTGAATCTGTTTAACCACGTTACAGCTGCAGGTCAGCCAGGAGATGTTTACACACATGGGGTGGCTTTGGGTAACCATGCCAGTGGATTTGAGCAGAAAGTACACTGTGTCTACTAAAACAACACACACACTTTAGACACACACCCACACACACAAATACACACACTTTGGACACACACACACACACTAACACACACAAACACAAACAGACACCCACACACACATAGACACACACGTAAGATGATACATCATTCACACAAAAACTTTCAGTCACACAAGCATGCACACACACACACACACACACACACACACACACACACACACACAATCACATCGCACACACATACACGCAACACACATCCTCACGCTGTCACTCCGGTATCTAACACATACACAGTATCTCAAGAGGTATCGCAAGCACAACCAGAAAAGAGATATTTTCATTGGAGCCCTTTATCTGTTGCATCACATTCCCTGAGCCCTTATGCCGAGGGGAGACAGACAGATGGAAATAGAGGGGATAGCGGCCAGACGATGGAGACTGATGAGCTCTCAGAGTTGTGTTTACCTGGCAAAAACATTCCTGGTTTCCCCAGCGTATGATCCAATCTGCAAAAAAAAGACCAAAAAAAAAAATAGTAAGGAAGACGAGAAAGGAGATAGCTTTGTTACAAGGTGCAGGTTAGTGAAGCGGTGGATGGGGCGCGTGCCCGTGTGCTTATGTGCGTCAAACTTGCCTCCGCTTTGCACAATACTGCACTGATTGAGCTGCTAATGGGCACAGCTGCTCTTTGCCAGTGGCAGTGAAGTGTGGCGATGTGGGGGATGTGGTCGAGGTAGCTGATGGATGCCCTCCGGCTGCTTTGCTGTCCAATGCTCTCCAGTTCCGGGATCAGCTCTTGCAAAATCCCCCCGTTATCAGCCACCTCTTATTATCAACAGTTACGCTGACTGACCCCGGAACAGTGGTTTACGGGCAATCTCCCATGTTAACGGGGGATACTTACCAGCGCAACTACAGGGGAAATCAGCGCAGGAACTGCTAGGCTCCCAGGGCCACTCAGAGTGCTGCTTGCTGCTTCCTATTATGGAGGTGTGTGAGTACCATGGCCTTTGTGCAGCGCTGCAGTAGCTTGAGTTGGTTGGTTGGCTGTGGTGGAGGGGGGGGCTGGGTCATACACTGGCCAGCTTGTGTTCGGGGAAGCCGAGGGGTGGGGTGGAGCGTGAGGGTGAGGGTGAGGGTGAGGGGGGTATTCAGCTGTATCTGATAGCAATCAACCTCTCCAATTGTTACCATAAATCCACACGCAGAAAGTCAATCAAGAGGGCCCGAGGGGCCTTTGCAGCTGCAGCAGTTAGCCCAGACCATATCTTGTACACACGCACAGACACATCCCCGCACACATCCACACACATACTAAGGAACAAAGGCATATGCATACACTCACTTGCGCGCACACACACATACACACAGAGGTATGTGCACACACTCACACACATACCTTCACAAAGTACATTCTCAGAAAAACTTAATTACCAAAGACAAATACACACACACACACATACACATGCGCACACAAAGACCCACACACATTCACAATCTCACACACACAAACACACACACACACACACACACACACACAGTCAGCTGAGTCAGCAGGTGGCTTTTCTCATGTTCCCTTCCACTCCAGTCAAGACACCACGGGGACCAACCTTGTGACACTGTAAAATGTGCTTCTCCAGCACATGCATTATCAAAGGCCATATTGACCTCTCAACACACACACACACACACACACACACACACACAATTGCAGCAAACAGACCTGACTTTGAGCATGACTCAATCGTTCTCCTCAGCCAGGCGTGACTGGCATCACTGCTGGATTGGTATTGTTTCCCCTGACTAAGGAAACTCCTGTTTAGCCTGAGCGTTACGCTGATGACTTGCAAATAGTTTCATAACTGAGGCAATGTCTTGTGACTGACACATTGTTATGGCGTGACAATGTTCCTCTTTCTGCATTGTCGTTTGGGCCTTTAGCCGCGCTTTGGAGAATACTCTGGCCCAGAGCTCTCGTTCTGCTGAGGCGCCAGTGAGCCAGAGTCTTCAGACCCTATGCACACTCAAATGTGGTCTACTGAAGTGTATTCAAAGGCACTAAACAGAGGCGAACACTCACAGAAACCACGTTTCCTTTGAACTATTTGAACATTTGAACGGTTCCGTGCAACTTTCCATCTCAATAGTAAACCTCTGTCCAGCTCGCCCTTTGTCTCCATAATGTATTCATGGAGAACGATCTCGTCAAACTGCTTGCAACTGCCTGAGAAACCTCAAGGCAAACAGAAAACTGAAAATGTTTGCAAACGTTTGCAACTACGTTTGTGAATTTAAACGCACCACTGGTCAGGGCAGCAACAATTTCAAGCTCCATTTTGGAAGCGGAAAAATTTTCTTTCACATTTGACATTTCAGTGCAGAAGCTACTGATTAAAGTCAAGGGTACAAAGGCGAAGTAAGAGTATTGTGCTTCCCATGGACGTCCCGTGTTATGAATGGGCCGTGGTTCATGGTGAGAACAAAAATGCAGAGAGAAGAGAGGCAAGATGTTTTCCAACCTCCTCTGGAGCTCCTTGATCCGCACCATCATGTTCAGGTGGCCTTGGGAATACTGCTCGATCACGTCCCGCACGTCGTATGGCTTCCTCGCTTGCTGAAAAACATACACACACACACACACAGACACACACACACACACAAAAGCAAAAATGATAGAGACAAGCCACACACACACATGCACGGACACACACACACACACACACACACACAGCACAGACACATTGTCATCAGTGGCCACCATTCCTCAGGCTCTCCCCTGAGGGCCACCACTTCCACGCTTTGTTAGCGACCAGCATGGCTACTGCTGCGGCTAGGAACGAAAAAGGCCTGGGAAACCAAACAAGTCTGGACCCAGGGTCTTGCACTGACTAACTGCCCTCGGGAGGTGGGGTGGGGTAGTGGTGGAGTAGATGTGGGGGGACCCTGGAGTTTGTGAGATTTCAGCACATAGTTTACAGGATACGGCCCTCCAGCTTGACCCAACCCCCCCCCCCCCTCCTGTTTCACATTCCCAACCGCTATTAGAACAAAATGTGAAACTATGACGAGAATGCCTACAGAAATGCCATTGTTTGGCTGTGAACTGAAGGCTAACGTGTCTGCGGGGAGGGGGGGTCAGATCCCTGAAGTACTGCATGGAGACTGCATTTCCCTCCCCATACCAATTACATCAAATTTCACTGCACAGCTGAGCTCCAATAAAAGCCTAGTAAGTTCTAATTGGAGCGCCATGCTGTAGCCCGCTCTGAACACGTCTGAGAAGGGGCAGACGATGGGAAAAGAGCCTCTCCAAGGAGGTTAGTTTGCAGAGAGGCTCCTGGGTCACGCCTCTGCAATTCTGGCACAGGTCAGGGCTGAGAGCCAGACTAGTGTCTAGAGTTTACGACCTCACCCTTAGCTCACTGCATCTACTTGCAGCTCCGCACGGAGCGGACATGTCACAACAGCTCTGCCGGCTTTAGGCTGCCTCATCCCTGGTTTCTGCCGTGCTGCAGAGAGAGTGTGTGTGTGTGTGTGCCTCTTTCAGCTCTTACCTGAAATTTCCGCCGAGCCACAAAGTACTGCATTCGCCGGATGACTTTGATGGCTGATTTGTGAGCGTGGGTCAGTCTGGCAACACAGAGGTGACAAATGGAGATGCTTTTTGAGTCACAGAGCAACAGAGATCTCTCTCACACTCACATTTTAATGCATTTTACACTGCCTGCAACTGTACAAATACACAGCTTTACACATTCAGGTACACAGTATACACAGACACCCAGCTACGTTGTTATTTGTGTCAAAAAAAGCCTTTTCTCCTCTAGATCTGAACAATCTTGAATGTGTTCTGGAGACATGAGTACACACATACTAGATAGGAGAGCTAAGATAGCTATTCTCTCAATGGTCACCAAATGGACACACTGTGTGATGTGGTAAACATTTATCTTCTTTGAAAATGTGGAATGTAGCCGAATGGGGAAATCATTTGTTATATTTCTGGGACTGAATAGTGATTTGATCAACAAAAAAAGCACAACATGACAAACAGGAACAATTTACATCCACAAACTCCTGGTCCCTGGTATGTAAGACCCTTTGAACGCTAGAACAGCTGGAGACAGAGGTATAATCAAAGACTGCTCTGAAATGTTCTTTCTTGCTTTGATATCCTTCTAAAGTTATTACTAATGTCTTACAAAAGCCTTCAAATGACCTGTTTACACACATTCTTAAGACATATTTCAGTCATGTCAATTACTTCTTTGTTTGTAGGCTGGGTTAGGCCCTACTGCAGTCTATTTGGCTTCCCTGTTTGCTGTAGTTGTCATCACTAAAACCCCTGGTTGAATCATCTCCCATAGTATCACAGGAAATCTTAACTTACAGATCTATCACAACTGTTTGGTGGACTCAAAATTTCCAAGCCAAGCCACTGGTGCACAGTTTTACCACTTTTCTCCAAACATTATGGGAGAAGTCACACTGAAAACTACTAGACTAATAACATTTGCTGATGAGAGACTTGAGGACAGCCAGTTGGCCAACAGCCAGCTATCTAATGTTAACATGAAAACAAGCCTAACAACAGTAGCAACCACAGCCACCTACTTTGTGCTTAAATTAACCACTCTGGGTGACGCCACAGAGGGTTTGTCTTCTTTATCTATGCAATCTATCTATGCCATTTACTGGGCATCAGTGACTGGAGACAGAGGGAGAACAAAAGAAGATCCCTCTGAGGTTTGTTTGTTCTTGTTCTAATATTGTCTGCCTATTATCAGGCTGTCTACGTGGACTAATTGGTTCTAATGTGGAATTAAAGCACTGAAATCACAGACCCTAAAGTAAGCATTTCAGCTATGTCAGTTCCTTCTCTTTGGGGCTTTATTTGTTAGTCCATGCTACTACAGTAAATCCAAGCACCAATTTGCTTGTGCTTTGTGTGTGTGTGTGTGTGTGTGTGTGGATGCACAAGGGAACTGGGCATGTCCACTGAGTTGATCCTCCACACAATCAGAGCAGTGTACAGCACATCCCTCACATCCACCAAGAATGCCCTTTCCTTTCCCTAGGCTTCGTACTTGTATCTCAAGTCACATCCTCCTCACCAAACACCTCAGGTCCTCACACTGACTTCCCACCAACACCTCTCAGCCCATTCAGCACACAGTATCACTCTGCTCTCAGGCCAAAAGGTCACTTCTTCCCAATCCTCTAATGCCTTCTTCCCTGACAGTTCAAAGAGGATACAGAAATGAATTCACAGTGACTCATTCTTTTTTTTCAGCTTAGTGGCCCCTGACACAGCTGCGTTATTCCACATAGGTGCAGGGAAACATGTGACTGCTCGCAGGCAAACCGGCAAGGACATCAAAGGCGCCAGGGTAGAGCCTCGACGGGGCGCTACGAGCGCCGCGTCTCCAGAGATGGCAGATTAGCGGTGAAGGAAGGAACGACGCCACCGGATTCTTGAACAATCGACAACATTCCAGGCCTGCATACTTCAGCTGGCAGGCTCGACATGAGGACGCAAATCATCAAAAAAAAAAAAAAAATGACGATGATGGCCAGGTCCTGGAGAACAAACAGGTCCGGACGAAAGGGTGGGAAAAAAAAAGAAAAAAACGACCATGTTGAGTGGAGCAGCTCCAATAAAAGGTAGAGAGAGGAGAAGGTGGAGGTGGGGGGGGGGGGGGGGTTCCTCTTGATAACACTGAAACAAAACCACTGGGGCACAATGGCTGGCTAGACATGGAGAAAACCTTGCCAGCCATCTGAGCATCCTCTTTTCTCCTCACACACAGCAGGAAAGAGAAAGAGAGAGAGAGAAAGAGGGAGAGAGAGAGAGAACGAGAGCAAGAAAGAGGGAGACAGAAAGAGAGAGACAGAGACAGATAGAGAGAGAGAAAGAAAGAGAGAGAAAGAGGGAGATAGATAGATAGAGAGAGGAAGAGAGAGAGAGAGAAAGAGGGAGAGAGATAGATAGTGAGAGCAAAAGATTAGAGAGAGAGAGAGAGAGAGCGCGAGAGAGTTATGAGATAAGATCATAGTCATAGGGAGTATTCTTGACAGAAAATAAATCACTTTGCTTCTACCAAAGGCTTTTGTAGAGCACGCACAGACAGAATCAGAGGAGAGGAAGAGAGGAGGGGGGTCTTGGGGGTCTTGTTTTGACTGCTGTTGTAACTGGGTGTGTGAGAGGGCCAAGCAGGGCCCTTTTGTGAAGTCAACAAGCCGCTCTGAGGTCTTAATTAGAGGACTGGGGTTAACAAAAGGCCCTCGTAGACAATACGCTGCTAGAGCGCAATAAAACACTGACATCAAAGTGGCTGGGGGAACATGTTTCTCTCTCTCGTTTCTCGCTCTTGCTTCCTTCTCTTTACCCCCCCCCCCCCCCCCCACCCACTCTTTAGTGTCTTCAAAACATACCAGGAAATGCATGTGAACAATTCCCAAACAAGCTGGGGTCTTTTCTTTTCTTCTTTCAACTCTCTCTCTCTCTTTTCTCTGTTGTGTAAAGAGGATGTGTCTAAGATTAGGCTGATTGGGAGAGAAAACACATGCCCCGAAAACACGAACCACATGCGCCCCAATTCAGGCCTGCTGGTCCCTGTCGGTTCCGCAAATGTGAGCACATGTTCGCTGACTAACCATGAAAGGGGAGTAACATGTTTGACACGGGCTCTTACGTTGGACAGACACAGATGGCACACTCCGCAGCATTTGGCATGACATGGACCTTGTGGCATTGCACCCATCCCCTAACCTCCCTTCATCTCTCTCTCTCCCTCTCTCTCTCGAGTGACTCTGATTAGTGTCAGGCCCCTGCAGCTGAGCAGCAAGTAATTTTTCTTTTGCCCAATGTCAAACCCTGCATTGTTGAGGACCGTGTAACAGTCGGCGCAAAGCGCCGCCCCAACTCCACACTTAAGACAGAGGGTCGTCGCCTCACTGAAACAACGCTGGCACTGTTGCGCCATTTTTATGCACTGTCATATGATTTCAATGAGATGGCCCCACGTTGCAGTAAATGCGCGCTTTTGGAGGGGAACAGCCTAGCCAACTGAAGCCAACTGTGGACATTTGTTGTGAGATCTTTGGAAAGACTGGGTCCTTTTTTCATATTCAAACAGAACAGTCTCTCTATTTCTCTCTCTCTCTCTCTCTCTCTCTCTCTTTCTCACACAGGATTTTGTCTTTTCAGCAAGTTTACTGTTTGTTTTGATTAGGAGCCAACTTTTCTGTTCCGTAATGAACCATTAAAATTGTCATTAGAAAATAAATACAGAATATCTGTTATAATATTCATAGCATTCATGGAAAAATACATTTGAAAAAAAAAATCAAGATAAAAGTCTTTCTCTGCAGTGGCTGCTTGTATACAGAGTATCAATTCTAACTTCCTCTATGTGCAGTCCCACTGAAACCGCTTTGTCATCTCGGGTAAGGTTAGCAGCGCAGGCTTTTCAGTGCACGCAGCCACAGTCCCAGCGGCATGTCTCCAGGGAGTTTTCCCCTTAGACCTCAAACCCAGAGCGGCCATCTGAATGACCAAATATGACCAGAGGGGGAGAATCAGACAAACCTTCAATTTTCTCGCCACTTCGCTGGTACTCGCTCGGCACGGATCACCCCCTTTGGCTGCCCCAAAGTGTTCCACGGGCCCCCCCAACAGTACTCGAAAAAAACACATACTGTGGTAACTGGAGCTTGTTTGCACATTTCGGTAATTGAATTTCATGAGTAATGCGGTTTAAATTTGACTCAGAGCCCCCACCCTATTTTTTTTCAGATGTATTTGATGGATGGATGACAAATAAAAACTGAGATGAAGGTGCAGTGGTTGGGTGGGGGTGGAGAGGGTGGTGGGGAGGACAGTATTGATTTTCTGACAGGGCTATCATGGGACTAAGTGCAAATAAACTGACAAAGGCTGTTATTTTTCAGTGCTGCCGTATCGGGTTGCGGAGGACGGCTAATGGAAAAGTTTCAGAGCAGTGACTGCTGTAGCTCTCTCTCTCCTCTCTGTTTGTTTTACGATCCTGAAGGTCCCACTTCTACAGTAGCTTTTACCAACATTAACTCACCTACAAGTAAACACTGGGCAAACACGACACCCTCACGGCATCTTAAAGCGCTGGTGGACCAGAGCGCTAACATCATGGGAGTGTACCAAAAACAATCCGTCTTGGCGGGCTAAATGGATTGTAAACAGTTCACAAGCACCTCCGATGTAGTCAGAAGTGTGGTGGGAGCCCCACCTCAAACCCAACCTGAATGGATGCCAGGTGACCAGGCAAACTCTGATCCTGCTTTTGCAGATTCTGCAGAGCACTTATCCTTTAAGAATAAATATAGCACCGTTTCAATTAGCCCAAAGCTCATTCACATGAAACATGGGTCATGAACCAAATGGTGAAGGCTGTAGGTCTATTGCTAGCATATGCGGACACACACACACACATACACACGCACACACATATATAAAGACAAAAAAGAAACTCAAACATCCAGTCAGTTGTCAGTGTGACACACAAACACATACACACACACAGAGACACACACAAATGGTGGAGTGCAGGCACGTTTGAGTCCCTGCAGAGCCCAGAAATGTGATGACTCGGGCTGTGTGGTTGTGATTAACACATGGGGAATGTCCACTCTCGTTGGCTGGCTGGCTGCTGCCTTTGTGTGGCACGGAGCGGAGCAGAGTGGGGTGTTGCGGTGCATGGCAGAGCGGCCAGGAGCAGGGCAGGGGAGGCACGGATGGGTCTTGATCACACACACGCACACACACAGCATCTCAAGCTGCGAGAGGCTAATTTTAAACGAGCAGCCGCACAGATCAAAGGGCCACGCAAGTGGCCAGCCAGCGCAGAGACAAAAGCAGGGGGACGGGGGTTTCATTTGCTTTGCCATACCACCAGAGAGAGAGAGAGAGAAAGAGAGGGAAAGAATGAGGGAGAGAGAGAGGAAAAAAGAAAAAGGAAACATCAACACAGCTGTCCCACTTGTTTGTGTCTCATCTTCAAGCCTGCTGAACACAAAGAGAAAGAGGATGACTGAAAGGTTTCGATGGAATCATTTCTCTCTCGTCTCCTTCTGACCACAGATCTTTCACTAATGCTTTGTTGATTTAATTCATGCCATTCTACTGATGGTAAATAATGACACACCAGAGAGAAACAGAAACTGTCAGCTAATGATACTTTCACTCCAAGCAACAACCCGCTACTATAAAGATATCAATAGGTAAAATTTACATTTCCCCCTCCATGATTATTTTTCTTTTTTTTTTAATCACCAGTTGAAGACAGCTTTCACAGTGAGTGATCGAGCAACTGTCATCAGTCATGTATGCCTCTGCCATCATTTCCATTGTCAAACACACCAGGAAGAAGAGGAAAAAAACATTGAAAGAGAAACATGTACCAGCCTCATCCAGGGACACAATTTGTGGCTTGCCTTGTAATGACGGAGACTCATCACAAACAAAGGAGAGCTACCTCCTTCATACGACTGAGAGGCACTTTTTTTTTTGTCCTGCCGGGACCCACCCAGGTTTAATGATGGTGCACTTAATACTATGTTATTACTGGGGCCAAAAGTGAGGCAGACGCTGTGGGCTTTTCAGGGGTAGGGTCTGTGTGTGTGTGTGTGCGTGTATGTGTGTGTGTGTGTGTGTGTGTGTGTGTGTGTGTGTGTGTGTGTGTGTGTGTGTGTGTGTGTATGTGTGTGTGTGTGTGTGTGTTTGTGTTTGTGTGTGTGGGAGAGAGGGCAGGGGGCTGGGGTGAGAGAAGAATGGCCTGGAGATGCTGGCACCGTGCGGAAGCATTGGAAGCGTGTGCAAGGCTCTGGAGCCATGGCCTGTTCTAACCCATTAAGAGTTAGGGGATGGGGAGAGAGAGAAAGAGAGAGAGAGAAAGAGAGAGAGAGCTGGCTGGGCCTAGTGACAGCTCTTGGACCGGGCTATGAGGAGTGGACCAGGCAAGGTGGAGGGGCTTTGAGAGGAGGAAGAAGGAAGGGTGTGTGTGTGTGTGTTTGTGTGGGGTGTGTGTATGTGTACTGTATGTGTGTGGACCTGCGCTGAGCTCCAGGGCTTTTAATGATGAGGGCCGTGCTCCCTGCCAGAGTCTCCCTGTGCAGCTCAGGGAGGAGGGTGGGGAGAGGTGGTCAGAGGGTGGGGGTGGGGTGGGGGGTTTTGAAGGGGGGCTGATCTGGGGTTGGCTGCTCCTGCCTCTGCTCCGTGTCTCTGAGGCTGACACTCCTGGCACCAGGGAGAGGAAACCCGTTTCAGGTCCTATCAGCATCAGCGGCCACGGTTTGCTCATTACCGGCTGCGGCTGGCGCGTTGGACACGTCCGCCGAGTTTTAGTGCTGATGGAGAGCACGGCCTACAGTCACCTCCGCCACTGACCTGATCGGGGCTCCTCAGCGCCGCGGCCAGAAAGGAAGTGCTCGGCGTGTCCAAGAACCCAATGCCACGCTCCTGTGTGAAATCTCTTGACCAGATGCTGGGGCCTCGGCTGCTGCGCCCCCCTCCCTTGACAGGCAGGGAGGGACCACAGCCAACAGCACACAGGCTGCGTTTGCCACAGAAAATACCAGCGAAAGAAAAGAAATAGAAAAGTGCAGAGGAAAAATTAAATTCAGGAGGGCCAGTGGCGGATGCCCACTGGGCTGCTCAGGGCGAGAGCTTGCTGACACCTCAGGGTTCAGACGCCTTGGGCCCATTCTCGTGAGAGGCTCCTAACAGCTGATGAGAGGCCTACACAGCCCACTGGTGCTTGAGTATGCAAGCGTGTGTGTGTGTGTGTGTTGTGCGTGCGAGTGTGTGTGTGTGTGTGTGTGTGTGTGTGTATGTGTGTGTGTGTGTGTGTGTGTGTATGTCTGTGTGTGTGTGTGTGTGTTGTGCGTGCGTGTGTAAGAAAAGAAAAGGAAGGGGAAATGATAGGCATAAATGGCTGCTTAATCAGCCTTCAAAGACTCCTGCAACTACTGTACAAAGGAAAAAGCATAGATAGTGCAGTCACACACACACACGCACACATACACACGCACACACACACACACTTTTATCCAAACCACCCACATATACCCATGGGAACATGTGACAATATATATCTTGCCACACCTACCACACAGAAAAACTCACTCTGTAAACACGTCCCAAAACACACCAACACAATCCAGACACAACCACAAACCCACAGAGCTTTAAGCATGGATGCAATGGCTGGAAACCCTATGTGTGTGTGTGTGTGTGTGTGTGTGTGTTAGTATGTGTATGTGTGTTTATCTGTGTGTGTGATGGGGTGTCTGTATGGGTGTACAAGGTCTATGTGAATGCATGAGTTTGTATGTCTGTAAGCATGTGGACATTTGTCCATTCTAAGAGTGAGCATATATCTGTGTGGGTGTGTGAGTAGTGCGTGTGTGTGTTTGTATTTCTGGGAAGCAATGTGTCGCTGTGTGTATATTCCGTCTTTGCCATGGCTGCACAATGAAGCCGTGGAGCCGAAGCGACGGAGTGTCGCAGTGGGATTTACAATTCATGGCCTAATAGGATTGTGGGCTGTTTAGCAGGATTAGGCATGTTATAGAAAGAATCTATTTATTGCTGCCAGTCAGGGGGTCGCTCCCTAAAAGAAGGTGACACACTGGAGCCCTTGTATTTTGCAGGCAAAAATTGGAGGCCGGTGTGAGGGGTGGTTCTGATCCATTAAGGTTCTCCCCCCACTAGTTCTTCTGGCCATACTGGGATTAAATTGAGAGCCTTGCTTTCTGATTGCGGATGATAACCCCAAAGCACATGAGAGTGGTGTGGCTGGCTTATGGGGGCCCTGGTGTGGAACCCCCCCGCGCTCCATAACCCAACCCCCACCCAAGAGGAGCCCAGAGTGGGGAGAACCTCTGGCCTGGTTGGGAGAGAGCAGAAGGCAGAGAGAGTCATGACTCCCACAGCGCACCTACGATCTGCAGCCAGTGCACAAAGAAACAGGGCTGTTCTCCTGTGAAAGTTATTCTTTCGTTGTCCTGACTGCAACCCCCAACAACAATTCCAGCATCCCACACATACACTCACACACACACACACACACACACACACACACACACACACACACCCTCCTCCTGCCAGACAGACAGAGGGGTGGGAGTAGTCTGGGCAGAACTGCATAAAAGCCCCCCATGTTTAATTAACTCTTGCTCTACTGATTAGCTTCTTTGTTCACCCACTGACACACACACACTCACACACACACACACGCACACACACACACACTTGCATTGCGTGAAGGTGGAGACACCTGCCACTGAGAGTTTTGCCTACAAATATACGTCTGCTTCGGTGTGTTGGTTTTTGTGTGTGTGTGCTTGTGTGTGAGTGTATGTGTGTGTGTGTATATGTGTGTGTGTCTGACCATATGTTGCTGGAAAAACTACCAGTGTGTGCTGTTGTTGCAGACATCACCTCTTTGCTGTGACTTGCGCTGAGCTCATTAGCAGGGAGACTGATGGCTTTTCAATGTGCGTCTGACATAGTGCTACACCAGGCAGAACTAACTCACAGAGGGGAAACCAGAGAGAGAGAGGGAAAAAGAGAAAGAAGGAGAGAGAGAGTGTGCGTGTGAGAGAGAGAGAGAAAGAAAGAGGTTTGGTCTGTCTGAACCATCACAAGCACGTACACACACACACACACACACACACACACACATACACACAGTGAGAATGAAGAGAGAGAGAGTCAGAGAAAGTGAGAGAAAAGAGGAAATAGAGAGAACTAAAGTAAGAGCACAGGAGGAGGACAGGAAAAGGCTGCTGACAGTGAGAGCTTATCCTCTCCCTCAGGCCCTGAAGGTGTTAGGGGCCCCAGACTGACCAGCACCAGAGCAGTCATCCATCACAAGACCATACACACACACACACACACACACACACACACACACACACACATACTTACCCCCTCCCCCACACACACGACCCAAAAACACTTTCTCTGCTTCATACGTAAACACACTCGTGCAGACCAACTCCAGGGGCAGAGAAGGCATCCATCTCAGTCACAGAGCAATGAGCAGGTAATTAGTGGCAGCCCCCTGAATAAGGTGCCTCTGACACCACAGGCTATCAGGAGCCCCCAGATGAGGGCACCGACCATTATGGCTTTGCTTCCAGAGGCTGCATAAACATGGACATCCGAGCACTCATAACTTTTGACAAAGAGAGAGAAAAAGAGAGAGAAAGAGAGAGAGAGAGAGAGAGAGAAAGAGAGAGAGAGATGAAAAAAGAGACATATACTCCCCAAATACTATCTCCAGTCTACTCCTACAGAGTCATTGGCACGGGCCATTAGATATGAAACAGCCAAGAAAGAGGAGTGGTTTTCAGATGTCTTTTTGTACAAACACGTGAGTACTTTTACACATACACATACACGCGCACACACACACATACAGACACACACAAACACACACACACACACACATTCAGACACATGCACACATATCCACATACAGACACAGAGAAAGACACACACACACACATACACACACACATACACACTTTGGTAGTAGAATGGGGCTGGCTCCCTGAGGTGGTGGGGATATGATTTCAGCTCAGGGATAAGAGAACAGCACTGCTGCCAAACAGACAGGCTTACGGGACCCAACTGATGCATCCTGGAACAGTGGTGAGGAAATCAATACCTCGTTGGCTGAGGCACCACACTTTTACTCTCTCTCATCCCATTCCTCTCCTTCTCTTATCCCTCTCTCTCTCTCTGTCTCTCTATCCCTCTCTCCCTTCAGTAGTTGAGAGGTAGTCAGATGGATCAGTCTCTACTCAGAATTTCAGCTGGACTCTAATGTGACCCAGGGGCCCCTATAGGCTCACTTCATTCTTCTTCAGGGTCATTACATTAGAATGTTAACTGGATTGCTTTCTTGGCTGATTAGAATGCAAGAAGCAGGCAGGCAGACAGGCAAATAACTAACTAACTAAATAAATAAATATATACAAAATCAAAAACATAATCAATAAACTAGAACACTTTCTGACTGAGTGGAGGCCCAGCACAAGGGTTCTCCCTCACTACTTAAGGAGCACCATGATTTACACGGGCGACAGCTTGAACCCACGCAGGGAAGGGAGCAGACAGGAGAAGAGGGTGGAAAGATGGAGAGATAAACAAATGAATGGCTGGAGGGGGGGTAGTCTCTTTTTTTAAAAAAAAGGAGGGAAAGGGAAGAGCGAGAGTGATGGGAGGAGCGGAGGAGTGGCGGAGGGACAGCATGGGGTATTTATATCTCAGAGATAAGAAGCACGCTGTGACAGAGGGGCTTCTTTATGTTCCCCCCATCCCATTCCATCCACAGCATTAACACCATGGGCTGTGGTTATGGAGGACGACAAGAGAGAGAGAAAGTTGGCATTATCTCTGTTGCCACCCGTCTGATCAAAGTGTTCATCCCCACTCGCACACTCCATCATGGTGAACTTCAGAGAGGAGCCAAATGCACACTTGGTTTCCGGTTCTCCTTGTATTTGTCTGTCTCTGTTGCTCTGTATGTCTCTCTGTCACACAGAGAAATGCGCACAGTCTGATCTCTCGCTCTCTCTCTCTAGCTCTTTTGCTCTGAATCCTCTCTCTCTCTCTCACACACACACACACAGGTCATTAGTTCCACGCATGCTGTTTGTGGGGATCGGATGACTGGGCAGAGAGAGTTCAGGACCGAGGGGGACGGGATGAAAGATGATATGTATGTTTTCTGTGGGCAACGAGGATAGATTTGGGAAATTGACCCCGCCAAGGTTTTTCTCCTCGCCGACCTCAGCCAGGGAGAGGAGGGCGTCACGCTGCATTATGGGCCCACCTCTCGCACTCTGACCTCGCCTAATGGCTGGCCCTGCTCGTCTTTTATTTTTCCTCCCTCCCCGGCACCATCACCCCCCAGCCCATCCCCTGGATGAGTGTAAATCTTTCAGGAAAAAAGTGATGTGCAAAAAAAAAAAAAACGTGAGGGAAGCGGGGAGGGAGCAAGTGAGAAAGAAAAAAAAGAAAATATGAGGGGAAAAAAAAGCTTGGTCCCAGATGGTAATCTTCCACGGGTCTGCTGGATCGGCCCCTCCTAAAATCAACACCAGTAATCAATGTCACTTAAAGTTAAAGCATCGTGATGGTATGAGTTCACGGTGTGGGCTCATCACATTTTTTTTTCTCAAACATGCTGCAGAGGTTTCGCAGAGGGCACCTCGGAGTGGGCGGGTGGATGGTGAGCATCGCTTAATTCATTTTGGAAAAGAAAACATCGTCTATCTGGAGAGAGAAAGACTCAACAATTTATTGCCCACATAGATAATCTCAGTGGGCCTGAAGGGTAAACACTGTGTGAGAATATAATGGCCATGCAAAATACAACTGTGGCCACTAACACCTGAAAAACACTTTATTCACACTGCGCTTCTTAGACAAATAAAAATGATACATTTCATAGTTTGCCAGACAAAGGCAGGACGGACTGGGAAGGACTTTCTGAGTTGCTACAATTCACTAAGACAAATAACGTGTCTAAAAATATTGAGCACTGCCGTTATAATAATAATATAATAATAATTCAAACACTCTGCGTTATATACGAAGTAGTAAAATCGGTGTGACTTTAAACAAGGTGTGTGCACTTTGGTGTATCTGTGAGTGTGTGTGTATGTGTGTGTGTGTGAGTGTGTGTCTGTATTTATTGAGAGGCATGACACTGGATGCATGTGGCTAAATAACATACGGGCCAACACTGTGCATTCATAACTGCCATATTTCCATAATGAAAGGAAGCAGTACAATGCACATTTTGAGGGGATACCCTTGGAGTGTCACATGAAATTGATGAGTGAAAGGAAGGTGTTCAGCTTGAGTGTTCATATCCAAACACAGCTGGCACTCTGCCTGGGAAAAACACGCTGAATCTACTCGACAGCACAGCACAGCAAATCCAATTGGCCCCATTTTTTTTTCACAATAATTCTTTAATTTGGGAACGTGTTATAACGCCTGATGGCTGGAACATTACGCTGACATTAGACTGGAACATTAGAGGATGTGTGTGTGAGTGTGTGTGTGTGTGTGTAGGGGGGGTGGGTCTGCTGGAAAGGGGGGAAATGAGGAACATAGACAATGTGGACAACAAAACAACAGAAAAAGACAGAGAGAGGGAGAGAAAGAAAGATGGAGAGAGGAAGACAGGGAGAAAAGGGGGAGATAAGAAGAAAAGGGGGAGAGAAGCCATCAACTACGTCTGGGTAGCTCAAAGGGAGTGTTATGAGAGCGGTGGCTATCTCTGAGCTCAGCTCAGCTCAGCTCATGGGAACAGGGTGCTAAGCCATAATTGTGAGCCTGTCGTGAGCCGGCTTCTCAGGCCAAATGATGGAGGCCCGGCCTCGTTTGCCGGGACACATTGGGGAGGTGGGAACACAGGGAGCTTTCATCGGCGAGCGTGACGCTGTAATAGAATCATTTGGGTGCAGGGGTGGGGAGTGACAGGCCCTGATAGATGGGATGGTGCCAGAGTGTGGAGGGGAGTGGGTGGTGGTGGTGGTAGATTTACTCAATGCAGAGGAAGGGCTTCAGATTTTAAGTGTGTTGTTTAAATTAATGTGGGCATGTTCGTGTGTGTGAGTGTGAGATATAATATAAAAACTGCAGACTCACCATGCATAAGTGTAGGCAGTGTAAGCATGCGTGTGTGTGTGTATGTGAGTGTGTGTGACAGAGGGAGAAAGAGAGACAGAGACAGACAGTCTGAGTGTGTTTATGTGTATGCATGAATGTGCATGAGTAAGCAGCACTAACTAGTGGGTTGTGTGTCAAGACCACAAAGCCTCAAGTAAAGTGGAGTTACATACTACAGAGAGATCCTATCAGACAGTCTCTGCAGTGGGCACAAACATATGATCTGCTTCTAGAATCTGTGACAGAATGTAAAAATGTTGCGTTTGATTATAGTAAGAGCTGGGCTACTTAGAGAACACATGAGCGGGTCCAGAATGCTTCTCCTGAGGACCCCTCTCTGCTCAGAAACCCCTGGTGTGGGAGACACACACACACTCACACACACAACACACACACACAACACTCGCGCACCCCCAAACACACACCCACACAGTTTAAGAGGGAGAGGAGCGTGCAGCCTGGGGGACTCTTGGAGACGGGCCTACTGGCTTGGGCCGCACTCACTGCGAGTGGCTGGAGATGTCAAGAGAGGTACGGTCCGGCTGCTCTAAATCTCCTGTGTGACAGCTTTATGGATCTGCTGGGGGACCCGGCACACACAGTGACAGAGCGAGGGATGAAAAAAGAGCAGAGCAAAGGAGAGAGACAGTGAGATAGGATCCAAATAGCTTATGAAGTTAATGCTCTGCAGTACAGATCCTTCATCTCTTCCTGACTAAAAAACTAAAACCTCTAAAAACTTGTTTGCATTTATTTGTGAGGGCTCTGAAGATGCACCTATCCACCTGGCCAGAAGTATAAATAAGGAGTGTATGAGCAGAAAGAGGAAATTAAGAACATAAAATACTGACAAAATATAAAATTGTGAAAATGAAATTTTACGGGCCTAGTGCAAAAAATATATAGCCACTAGCAGACACTTGGGGTTGCCAAAAGATGAGTAAGACAGATAAATAAGAAATAGAAATAGAGAGGCCACAAAGAACAGAGCACTGGGAAGATAGCACGGAAAACAACAACAGTAAAAAGGCTGAGCTAACAGTGAGTAGCGGGGGAACAAAGGGAGAAAGAGCAGAGAGAGAGGAGAGTGGGGAAGAGAGTTAGAGAAGGAGAGAAAGAAAGGGAGAAAGTGACAGAGTGAGAGTGAAAGAGAGAGAGACAGAGAGAGAGAGAAAGAGAGACAGACAGAGAGAGAGAAAAAGAGACAGACAGAGAGAGAGAGAAAGCCAGAGAGAGAGAGAAAGCCAGGGTGATTAAACCTTGTGTCTCCTTTCCTTGGACACATGTGCAGGCTTAATCAAGCTGACGCCAGCGAGCCACTTTTTCACTTTTTTCGGGGGGCTGGCCGGCTGCCTGACAGGTCCCTGCACAGCGGGCCTTCAGCTTGGGCCCTGACGTACCAGAGCACCGGCCAGCAGCAGCAGCAGCAGCAGCAACAACAGCAGCACTGCTGCCCCCAGCTTAACTACAGCAGGCAAATGGGCTTAGCAGAAAAACAAACCATATCTACTATATGTTCAAGTATAGGTACTCAAACCACACACACATTTATATACAGTATATGTGTGTGTATATATTTACACACACACGCAGTAAAATGACACCTCCATATATACTATATGCTGTTAATACACCACAAAAACACCACACCACACATACATGCAGTCACGTAATCACTGGTAAATGAAAAGACACACACTCACACACACACGTGCACGCGCGCACACACACACACACAGACACACACACATTTTAATTCTTTATTGGGATTGACATTTATCGTAGCACAATATAAATAAGGCTTAAAAGAGTCTGTTCATAAGGTGCTCTAAGGATAAAGGTGACACCTACATCTCCAGATGAAGAGAGTACGCACGCACACACACACACACACACACACACACACAGGCGCGTGCATGCATACACACACATACACAGACTTAAACACTCAAATAAGTCAAACAACCCAAAACACACCCACAGGCCCAACCCAAGAGCCCCAGCTTTGTTCTTATTTCATGTCTACTCCTCATTTAATGACCAGAGCAGTGAAGTGGGAAGAGGTTTAATGAAATAAGCTGCTTAGCCCAAACTTCGATAAAACCCATAAAACACTCTATCTTGAGAAGCTGGCTTCTGTTTCATAATGTTATTTCTCAACCTCTCTCTCTCTCCTTCTCTCTCTCTCTCTCTTCCTGTGTGTGTGTGTGTGTGTGTGTGTGTGTGTGAGTGTGTGTGTGCATGTGTTACCTCTCTTACCCTAGCTCCTTCATAAGTAGTAGAATCTTGAAGCAACACCAGGAACTATATGAAGAAAGTAATACAGCACTTTCACGCCCATCGTATGGAGGGAGACTACTGAGCAGATGACATCTCTGAAACACAGGGTCAGAGGAATCCTACAGAGGAACAAAGCCAGACATATGCACACCTACACAGTCCCACAACACTATTTCTTTAAAAGCCACATATAGACTTTTCTGCTGCCCTCCTCTCTCCCTCAATTCTCTCTCTCATACACACAAATGATCACTGACAAGCACACACATACACACACACACACACACACATACATACACACTCTCTCTCTCTCTCTCTCACACACACACACACACACACAGGGAAGTGTTCCAGATCCTTGACTGAGAGCTAATAAAATCCAGAGATCACAATGAACAAGGCCCATCACTCACAGGCTGCTGTAATGAGCCCACAGCTACAGGTGTGTTGATCCCTCACACACACACACACACACAAACACACAGGCATGCACACACACAGGCACACACACCCCTCCCTCCAACACACTCGCCCACAAGAAATGCAAACAGACATGTGCACACACACACACATACACACACTCTCTCTCGCAAACTCACAAAAAGACACTCACACATGAAATGCAAACAGTCATGCACAGACTTCTCAACCCACACACATTGCATGGTTCTAAGTCCAGACTGACTGAACAAATAGCCTTTTACTACTGACTCCACTAGTCAGCCAAACACTTGGACATAATTCACTGACAGCTAGGGCCCATGTTATCAACTGGCCCTATTTTTCTAATCCTGTAAATCATTAATCTCCTCCAGTTCCACTTCCTGGAAAAGACCAGGTGGGAGCACGCCTCCAGTCTCTCCGGCCTTTATGACCCTTATTAACAGATTTAAATGATGCTACGAGAAAATATTTAAATGCATTAATGGACCTCGGGGAGTAATCAAACTGGTTTAATACGCTGAAGGAGGCCTTCCATTAGGTCCATTAACACAGCGCTATTTGTGTTCCTCTGAAGGAAAAACTATATATCAATGTAGCCTTTTTTTTCATGCAAGCTAACTCTTACTCTTTGTCCTTAAAACCAGGGTTGATGATTGAGCAGCTTAATTGTTGGTGTTTACTCAGAGGAAGTGTACGATAGAGGAAATGAGGACAGAACAATGCCAAGAGGATAATAAACAGCTCCACGATTCACAAGGCTTTGGCCACAGAGCTTTACCAGGCCTTCTGGACCTGTATGTCTGTATGGAGAGAACCAGAGTACATGAGGTCATTTACAAGTAGATATTTAAAAAAAATATTTAGGTAATTTTAAATAAACTCAAATAGAATATTTAAATTCTTTTTGAAATATATTTAATCAATAAAAATTGCTAAAAGGAAACCAGCTATACCATGTGTCAAAAATATTGTGACGTTTTGAGTCATTATATAGAGTTGTGAAGGGGAAACCCTAATTTTAAAGAAATGCACAAGGAAGTGTCCTGTGTTCTTTAAACTGCCATTTACAACTTCTACAGAACAGGACGAAGGGGATGACAAAGAACAAGAAGGCAACGGCAGTTATGATTCAATAACTGTGTTTTGGAAAATTTTACATAGGGTCACATCTTCCGTTCATAAATATGAGAACTCACAGATACATACAACACTCATATTCACAGACAAACACACATCCTATATAAGAGGCCAGACTGGGTAGTGACCAGAAGCAGAAGTCTGTGTATGTTCATTTGAGTGAGCACCCACACTCACTCCTCATTATCATGACAGCATCTGACCTCCTATCTTAGAGTCATTTTGTGTGTGTGTGTGAGTGTGTGTGTGTGTGTGTGTGTGTGTGTGTGTGTGTGTAGAGCCTGTGTGGGTGGAGAACACTCAAACAATCTCTATAACATGAGACATTAGATGGTGTTGTGTGCAAAAACGAGTGAGGATGTGTGTGTGTATCTTTATGAGGGGGAGGGGACATGTGTGGCTGTTTGTTTGTGTGTGTGTGTGTGTATGTGTGTGTGTGTACGTGCGTGAGCATGCATGCTGAGAGTGTATGTGTCAGCATGTGTATGTTTAATGGGGAGGTACTGAGTGCCAGAATGCAAATAATGACATCATTCCCCAGTAATAAATGAGTAGGGAGACTTTATGTCTGCCTGCTCAGGTGACTGCTAGTTTCGTCCCCGTCGTTGGAGGAGGTGGAGGAGGAAGGAGGTAAACATACTAATTACCCAGTAACGAGTAACCACATGGCTATCTCGTAACTCTTATGAAATCCTGCTTTTTCTCCTACCAAACATCGGCAGTTTTTTTGTGTCTTCTGTGTTTTTTTTGGCCACTGTCTCTCACCCTGCTTTGCAGAAGTACCTGCCACTGTGGACTAGTTCCTCAGACTATGTGGTCTGCGGAGTAGTCTGAGCGTTAGTTCTCTTAAGCTGGAGCAGGAAACTTTACACAAGCTGCTGACGTCAAAGCCGGCCTTGTGAACTGTTGAGTCATAACTGGCTGTGATGGCACTTTCCCGCCTTTTTTTTTTCTTGCCTTGACTCACAAGTGCTACTATGGCACAGCTCAGACAAAGGGATAGGTTGCTGAACCATCATGACAAACAGCAGTATTGGCTTGCGTCTGGCCTGAGTCTGGCTTGAGTCTGGTGTGGTCATTAGCGCTATGAAGCTGGTGGTGTTAGAAGTGGGTGGTGGTGGTGATGGCGGAGAAGGACACTAGTGTCTTTGTCTCATAGCTGAGAAAGAAGCCGAGAACTCAGACAAAAACGTGAAGCACATCTGGATGCGGTCGCATCCCCCAATCACACGGCCCGCCCCCGCCCCCGCCCCCGCCCCCATCCCCCCCCTGCCAACTCCAGCGTGCCACACTGTGTTTGGAGCAGCACCTGCTCCAGTGTAAACACGCCATGCTTCTCGGCTTCTCGGCTTGGCACACCGCTGCCACAGCTGGGGCTGCTTGGGCCCAGACAGACGACTGCACCATCACCATCACACAGACATGCACAATTTTTTTTGGGAACAACTGAGACGATAAAAAACAACAGCAACAATAGCTGCTCTTTTTAAGCCCTCAGTCTGATTTTATAGGGGTTGAGAACCTGTCAACTTCTAGCACTACGAGTACACAAGTACAACAACGCAGGCAAGCCAAGAGTGGGTCTTTTTTTGTCTCATCAATAACCAAAGGCTTTGAGAGGAAAGGCCAGAAATGGTAGGTTAGGATATGTATGTTTATTTTCATATTGACACTTGAAGGGATCAGTGAGAGGCCAGAGGTGGTCATGTGGGTGTGTGTGTGTGGGGGGGGAGAGGGGTGAAGGGTTAGTGGTGACACAAGGGGGTGTGGGGGTGGGGTGGGGGTTCTCGATTGTATCTCTGCCTGGTGCCGCTCTGAGCCAGATGGAGCTCCGTGAGCACAGTGCTCAGGCGCCCCGGGGCAAGCAGGCAGGCAGGCCCTATCACGTGAGGCCCTCGACGAGAGAGAAAGTCCAGCCGTGCTGAAAAGCTCTGGAGATTTATTCTTCCCAGATGTTCATGAACCTCCACCCTCCCTACCCCACTGCTCGCCCCACCCCCATTTCGCCTTCTCCAGTCACCCCTTCACCCAGGCTCTGCTGAGCTGCCCCACCAATAGCAAACCCATCCGCTGTGATAGACGCACCGTAAGGACTCCTCAACCTCCCCTCTCCCCAAACTAGAATGCCCCTGCCCCCTTCTCGCCCCTTTGATTTGTGTGGAAAGGAGTCACGCAAGTCATCAGGGCAGCGGGCCAGCAGAGCTTCATCGCCTAATCGCCTGGCATGAAGAGAATCGCAAAACAACCCACACATGCTCCACGCTACCAGGCTCTCCCTGGGTGCACCAGCCACCTGTGGCTCTGCTCTCCTCTCCACCGGCTCTTTGGGGAGCACTGGGGCTAGACACGTAATTCAAGCCGCATTGGCCAATACTGCTGCTCCTGCCACTGCTGCAACTACACAGAACCCCTAACCCCAAGTTTGGCTGTGCTATTTTTTTTTTTTCTTTAAAGACTTGCTTCTCCACCCTGCACTGTTTTATTTTTATTGCGAGTATAACAATATTTGCCACATAATAAAACAGCTTTACAGCCACTGGCTCATCGAGAGTGAGGCCCCAGTGTAGGAAGGGAAGAGGTAGAAGTAATTGCATCTGATATGCCTATATTCTACTCCCGGGCAAGACTTTATGATAATGCGGCACATGTGACCCAATTTTTTTCCAATAAGAAACTATTAAGGCCTTCAATTTGCCTGTCAGTCAAGCTTGCCTGCCACTCAACCTCGGTAACCCCAATTAGACACAGCAAAAACACCGGACCTTCTTCTTGTGAGACTCCATAGCTGGTGAATGTGAGCAATCAGAACATCGCTGCTTACTGTCAGTCAACTTATCTGCAAAGGAAAAATGGTGAGCAGTACTTTCCAAAAGCTCTGCAGGCCAGTTAGTGCCAGCGGTTTGGACTCAGGTCGTTCTGAGAAAGACAGGAGAGAGCAAGAGAGGAAGGGAAAGAGAAAGAGAGAGAGAGAGAGGTACAAAGAGGTACACAGCAGTTTGAAGATTTCGTGCTGTTTGATACAGCAAGGTTAAGCTGCGCTGGTGTATCACCACATAGCTTTCATGTCTATCTGCGTGACGGGCCGAGAGGAGGGAGCAAGTGTTCTGAGGAGGCTATCACTAAAGTTCCAGATTTAATCTCATAATCGCGCGCTTTAATGTCCAAATGCAAGACATGTGTGCAATGGCCTCTTTTTTCCACCATTCACGTGGCACGGCCTCCCATCACTCAGAGGCAGACTCTAAGCTACAGAGCATAGAGAGCATTTCCAGCAAAGACGTTTGCTCCAGTAAAGTGTTTACTGAAGGAGGAGGACAAGAAAATGACAGGGAAGTCAAGCAAAGGAAAAAAAAAATTGTAACATGCCCGAGTTGTTTTGTGCCACCACTCACATTAATGACAGAATTGTTTCAATCAGAGGCATTGGTGCTTCTAATAATGTGGCCGTTGATTTGATGTGTCATCTAATCTGGCAGTCTTATATGTTCTTTTCTCTCATGTGGAACTTGCGTCCAGATGTAACATGGACGTATTAGTTCCATCAAGTATAAAAACAGAACCGCCTCTCAAAATGAGTAAAGGCACATTTGAAGGCACTATGGCAATTTATCATACAGTACCCTAGCATTAGGGCACAAATAAACCACTAGAAATAAGTACTGCGTAATGGCATGCTGCAAATAACTTCTTTTTCTAACAAATCTATTAGGCCTAAGTTAGGTGTCCCTACATGTCCAGACACATACAAATGTACAAAATGTTCTTATCACATGGTCACATTTACAGTATTTTAATATTGCATTCCTGTCAATGTACATATACAAGTTATTTAAATCGTCAAATAATTACAGTATATATTGAGCAAATAGCAAACATTGCATAATGGCCATATTCAAGTCAAAAGGCTAAAATACATGATTTCAATTTTGTTGCATGTTTAGTGAATTAAGACCAGTTAAAAGAAAAGTGCCACTAAGAACAGTTAAAAGACTGGATAATAAAAAGCTCTGTGGCAAATGGTGGCCTCTCCTCAGCGGGAGACAGTATCTTCTTCCTGTCAGTTTGACTTAACCCTCTATAAACCTCAGCCGCTCTGCCCACTCCCTGCAGTCTGTGGGAAAGTGAGAATGGGGCTACCACAATGAAAACCACACTGTTTCAGGTCCAAAGTTAGTTTTGACCCATACACTGCTTCTCTCTCTCTCCCTCTTTCTCTCTCTCTCTCACACACACACACACACATACGCACACACACACACACTTATACATTCCAACACAAACACACCCATATATTTGCACTCATAAATACACATGCGGATGTTTGGGAAGTGAGGCTTCCTCTGGGCTGCCTCATGTTCTCACACACCCAGAAAGCCTTCAGTGGAGCAGGTCTTCCTCCGGCTGGTAACAGACACCAGCATGAGTGTTGTTGTGAATGTGCAGGGGAAGAAGAGGATTTGACTAAAGCAACAGGGCCAGAGCAGCGCTCCATGAAACCACCCACCGCTGGCCGGGCCAGCGAGGGGGCCCCCCCTGACTATACGCTTACCCCCACGGATTCCCACCAGTGGATCTCCCATGAAGCGCGCTGCAAATGTGCCATGAACTGTGTGTTTTTAACTCGTGAACTCCACCAAGCGAGGCCTCAGCCCAGTGGCAACAGTCTCACTTCACCTTCATTCCACTCTTCTCAGTCTCCACTCCTCCAGCACAGCTAACAGAAATGAAAAAAAGCCACCAGACAGAAAAGCCACCTGCACACCACCAATGGCAACCAATGGATTGTGTATCAGGAAGAACTACCAGCCTAGGCTGGATGGAAAGTAGCCTTGGGGCTGGCTGGGAAGTGGACCTAGGCTGGCTGGGAGTCCCTAGGTGGAGGTGGCCAGACTAGAGGCCTGTGTTCTGTGTGGGCCACTCTGGCTGCTGATGGTGCAGAGTGAACTCAGGCAGATGATGCTGAGATAACAGTGAGGGCATGGAAGGGCAGGGGTGGCTCAACCGGTTAGACCCAGTTCAGTTCAGGATGAGACTGCCAGGAGGAGGAGGGGGTGGGGGTGCCTGGGCTGGGGTTTGTCAGAGTTGGGTGTGTGACCGGACATTGCTCCCGCTGTTGTCACTGTTGCTGGGAAGTCCGCTGATGACACACCTAGATGTATGCAAGGCCCATCACAACACAGCATTGGTATTTCAGTGCTCACATTAGATCTGTGGTTGGGTGATAAGAGCTGCCTATCAAAACAGGAAAGGTGCAGACAGAAAGACTGTTGTGAAATGATGATGTATATCCTCCCTATAAAGATTACTGAGTGGAACACATTATGACAGCTCAAACTGCTATATGCTTGCAGTGCTAGTGAATGAATAATTCAAGAGCTGAGTAGTTCTCGCAGAATGCTTTTGGTTGTCTTGAACGCAGCTTTGCATCCACTCCCACTGTATTTAAACCAGTGGCCACAGATGGCAGAATCTGATCTTATAGGAAAGTTGGGCCAAAGCTGTCTGTTTTGCATGCTAACTTGAGTCGAGCAACACAGTGCTTGAGTGCTTCTGACATAACATCAATGTGCTTGTTTCTTAACATTCTGTTGCTGGTTCGAGGTCCTTTTTTTGATGTTTTAGTAGAGTGTGAGTATTACACATAGCTCCTGTAAGCAACACTGAGAAACTGTCTCAGTAATGAGATAGGCTAAAAGGCCAAAGGGCAGTTTGGCTGCTTAGCTCAGCGTAAACTGGAAGTAAACTGGCAGAGATAGCTGGTGACTGGTTGGCAGAGTGATACTGCCAAGCTGCGGGAAAAGCACTGGAACTGATTAAGGCTCTGCCAAGCTCCTCACTCCAGCTGTGTGCCAGCCCAGCTGTGTGCTTGCGTGAGACCGCAGCTCCTTAGTCCTCCGCCACGGGATTCAAAGCCCCCTCTTTTCTTTTCCTTCTCATTCTTTCTCTCTGTGTTCCTTACTATATTCATTTCTCTCTTCATCCTGTGCACAATGCATAAATATATATCACAGCCATCCCTCGTATGAATGCGGAGATGTAACGGAAGGGACACACGTAGAGCCACGATGCCCGGTGTTTTGATGTGCCAGCCAAAAGCCAGAGAGGGCTTCCTGCAGGATTACGGGTGGGGCCCTTTTCACATGGACCCCATGCTCTGTGGGGGTGTTAGGGGGGATGGGGGTGATGGTGGTGGTGGGGGGTGTGTTTGGGCATGTTTGGGGGTGGGGGGGTTGCAGTCCAAGTGGAAAATCCTAACACAATAGAGCCCCCGGGTTTAGGGGGCTTTACCCAGCTATCCAGTGGCCTTTCCGCCCAAGCAGGACTCCATGCAGCCCCCCATGGGCTGGTTTCTGTCCTCAGTCTCCCTGGTTCCATGTTTGTCTTTCTCTTCATTATCAGGCCTGCTCATCTCACCTCGGCTGCAGGGCTGGGCTGCACCGGCTGGTGGAAGTCAGAGAGGTATGGGGAGGGGGGGGTTCTTAAGTGGCTGGCCTGCGTGGGACCCCAGATCCCCATGTTCCCATGAGAGTGGTCGCGCAGAGCAAATACGGCCGACTTTACGTCACGCTCTATTGAGACAATGGCGTGCAGACAAAGAGGCTTCGCACAGCTCACCGAGACAACAGGAAGTTTCTCTGGGAGAAGAATTGGGATATGGAGTTGTTGCCTGTCCCTGAACTGGTGCTCTTGCTATTACCAGGAACAAAGAGTGATGAGTTCTGTCAGTTGGGCTGTGTTTGCATGGACACGACTTTAGACCCGGGACAAAAAAAAAGTCTTCATTACACAATGCAAACTACTTGCCTGTGGGAATGCCTCCTAAGAAAGGTTAACTGCTACACTGTCAAACAGTAGGTAGCAAGATGTAACATAAATCTACAGCACTGACAATCAAGTCCGCATCAGCCTTGCACAGTGGCAGAGCCCCAAGCTGCGCGAGTAACCCCTCATGTCAGGCTCTGACACCTGCCACTCACATTGCACTTTACTGGCCCCCCTGAAATATAACCTGGGCCCCAGAGCCCTAAGGCAGGAGCCCTCTGCTCAGCAGATGCCTGCTCAACACTGGCAGCTACTGTAGTGCATAGCCAGCCAATAGACAGCCTGTAACAGCTGAACAGCCCTGCCCAATAGGCATGCATTTCTTGGTCGAGGGGATCAAATAAACCACAGCATCAATGATTCAGCCAGTTGAGGCCATTGTTTTGAAATGACATATTAGAGAAAAAGAACTGACTCATTGAAACCTGGGGTCCATCTGCAACACAATTGCCTCTAAAGCTGTCTCGTAAAAAGAGTGGGATTTAATATTGATGAGCTTGGTGGCACTGGAGGCTTTTTAGTAATCAAAAAGAAGGCTTTGCTCCAACCGGGAGGGATCGAACTGCCTGGGATGCTGTCAGACTATTCCCTTCTCCCTCTCTGGGAGATGAATCATGCAGATGTTTTCTTGTTGCTCTACCCTCTGTTTTTTTTCAAGATGTATATCAAACAGACTTTCTCTCCTTCACCCCCAACCCACCCCATCCCAATCTGAAGAGCTCTGTCAAGCCAAGCTGGTCAAATGTAGATCTCAGTTTAATGAGAATGTGGAAGAGGAACTGTATGACAGTGTTTCAATCCTGCTTCACTGACAGCCAAATTTCAAACAGACAGTCTGAATCAACCCACAGCAGCTCGCTCTTCTGGGACTGTCCCGCAGATATATAAAGTCTCGGTGACATGCTGTCTCATTCGTCCGTCTAGCTCTTGTATTCTTGGATGTGTGTAGACGCTGTAAACATTCAAGGCTTTTTATTTCTCCCTTTCCTTTAACCCCTTATTCATTGAGCTCTCTCTACCGATTCAAAACCAGAACCGCAAGGCGAAATGAGCACACTGGCCTATAATTAGCCCAAAGTGCTGCCCGGCCATTTGTCCCTGGCAGTGGCTGTGCAATAGCTGTCAAATCCCAGACCATGGGTAGCGTAGCAGCTGAGAACTGTGGGCTTTCCATGCCATAACCCAACGCCCCCCGCCCCCACCAACAAGCAATCCCCTTCCCCCTCTCCTCTCCTTCTACTCCTCTCCAGCATCCCCCCCTCTTTCCTTTCACTGGGAATGTAACTCAATCCTGCCCCCTGACACTGTAACACTAGCTCCCCGCGTCCAGCGCTGCCCAGGCAACAGTGCAGCCCTATCTATAATGGATGGCTAGAAACATATGCAAGCCTGGGTGCTGAACGGACCCTTTCTATATGGCCACAGGCCATATGGTGAACAGGACTCCACGTGGTAATTGATGGTATCTGTTGGTGAGACCCCCCCCCTCCCACACACACACAACTTCAGTCCACACATGTACCCCCTTCACTACAGACACCCACCAGTCCGGCAAGCTAACCAGACCAAAGGGGGCAATGGGGCTAGTGTTTCACCCCTCCTACCCCATTCATTCATTCACAAGGAGGGCCCATTAACACAAAGAGTTAACCTCTCTCCTCACAACCCCCACACTATCCCTTCCTTTGCCGAACCCATTGTTCCATCACCGATAGATGCAGGCCTGGGGTGCATTACTCCCCCAGTCCCCCTCGTCCCCAGCAACCCTACACCCCCATCCCCTGGTCTGGGTTTCAGGGCCAGGTTCAAAGCCAAACACAGACGTGACCCCCTCCTCCCTCCCCTGTGGAACCCCAGGAAGGATCCCGCTGACCAGGGGGCACTGCAAACCAGATGGTGCCTGGTGAAAGTCAACTGTGCCACTCGAACACACTGACGACATATGATGTCAATGCGCCGTCCACAGAAGAACGACAGAAGAGAAGCCCTCAGTGAAAGTGCATTCGTGTTTGATGTCCAAGAAGCATTCAAACATGGCTGTGTTCATTAAGAAAACGTTTTGTCTGTTTACACATTATACATTATGAAATCAAAAAGTGGCATCTAGACACCTCCATCCACCTTTCAATTTTCTTTCAATTAATTACCCTTTTGGGCAAAACTGACATCAAGTGAATCTAAATGTTTTTTTCTTTTACTGCAGTTTCTGGTGTTATTTTTACAACATGCTAAACAAATCACCCTTGGTTTAACAGGGTTCTTCTTCTGTTTCCTGTTCCCACAGTCTGTTTTGAGCTCTTCTCCTTTGGACCATGAAGAATGGCAATAGGAAGTGTGCTTTTACCATGAACATGGCCTGTCTCAAGGGGTTCATCCTTCCAACACAAGTGTGTGTGATTTTTTCCACTGTGGCATTCACTGTGCACCCTGATGGGCAAGCTCGGCACTCAGGACTGGACTGGGACTTAGGACTGGGACTTAGCATAGGAAACAGTGGGTCAGAGACAAAACAACCCCAAAAACTACTGATTGACACACTCCATTCAGCTAACATGTGCACAGGGACAGGGTGACACATGTTGTACATATGGAATAATCAGACCATACACCCCTGAGTCCATGAATCAAGGAAAGTGTTGTTTCCTGGACACACAAACAAAAAACACAGACACACACACACACGCTGCTTACATAACTATATACAAATATAAGTACACACAGTATGTAAATATTGGTCCATAGATATAAAGCTATCAAATTGTTATTGGATGAAAACAATGCCCCATTTGAATAGTAAATATGAGGATGAGGATTCTGCAGATCACATTTACATGGAGAACTTACACCGGTCAATTTATTGCATACCTAATATTCACATATCCGTCTGGGGGGCCCCGCAGAAGCCCCTGATGAGAAGAGCAGAATGGCTTTGAGTGCTGCTTGACTGAAGCGCCCGAGAGGCCTCGTTTCCCGCTGTGCCAGGGTCAGGGCCATATGGCCACGCTCGGCCGTATATGAGCGGACTACTGGCGGCCCTGACTCGGCAAACAAAGATGAGCTGGGCTGAAAGGGCGGCCTTGTGTGCTGCGACAAAGATGGCAGCACATGTGGTGATGACAGCTTCATGCCGCTGCAACTCCAGGGGCCCGCACAAAGACTCCCACTGTACACCTGTCCCTGGTCTATACAGGAGATATGTTTATTTAAGACCTCTGCTACCTACCCCTCTGTGTCTTCATTTTACCATCCCCTATCCCACCTGCCTTACCCTACCATCACCCCCCCCACACACACACACACACACCTTCACCAGCTTCAATTTGACCTGTTCAGATGGACAGGTGGTGTTAGCATTAGCTAGCTTCTGTTAAGTGGAGGGGAGTGGGAGGAGGGGCTCAATAGTCACAATATCATGGCCTATCTATCTACAGCGATATGATCTCAATGGCTTCTGTGATACAGAGAAGGGCCCTTGCAAAATGTGGGGGGCAGAGAGGGGGTGGGAGGGTAGTGGAAGGGAGGTTGGGAACTGCTTCGCTAAACCATTTCATCACCCTTCCCCACCCCCACCTTCCCAGTGGTCCCGTCTTTCTTTTGTGTGCACCCTGTTTGCACTTGTCTGCCACTGCGCTGGCCTGTTTGCACGAGAGTGGGGGAGACGGTGGTGGTGGTGGTGGGGGGGGGGATGAGGAGGTTCTCGATTTGTTTAACGTCTCTCCCCCATTCAGCCCTGTCTGCTCTGACAAATGAGGGCGGTAAAGAAAAAACACAGAGGCAGGCATGGCAGGAGCTCAATTAACCCAGGGAGAAGCACTGGGGTGAAGGATGGATATGAACAAGCCATTCCCTTCAAAACATTTCCTCCTAGAAGAACTTTCTTTTTAAGGGCTGATTTTGTTCCTAAAATCCATGTTCCTTCTATGTTCATGTTTCCAACTGGGAAGGGCTGATTGATTAGTGAGAATCAGTGCTATGTCTGCACTGGCAGTAGCAGGGGAAAATATTCTCCCCACGTACAAGGCATCATAAGTTTGCACAGTGTGAATAAAAATAAAGGTGAATTATTAAAACATATCTTAGTAAGATAGCCTGTGACTTTGTGCTTGTCATATTGTTAGCACTGGTTGTGATCATTATCATTCAAAAGCCATGCAAATTTGAGCACTATGAAAAGAGAACATTTGGATGGGCATTTGATTATCACGTTGGATACATTCCCACATGGTTATGACTTGTGTGAAATGCCATAAAGATGGGAATGGCCTTTTGCGAACCGCCTATTCTTTGAGAGATTCTTTGGTGCTCAATGTTGCTGGTGTGTCGTAGTCTCATTGCACTAGCTATTCAAATTCAAATAAAACAGAGCAGCCTTGACAATGCCGCTGCTTCTCTACAAGGCACTTGCAAATATTGCCTCTAATAGTTTGGTCCCGGTCTGCTGAGCTCACAGGTTGTGAAAAAAGAACCAGGCGAAAGTTGGCCTAATTTGTTCGATGTGGTATGTGCAATGCAACAGTCTACTACAAGTCTCTAAAAACATTAAATAACACACTACAATTTATGCAACAGATTGTTGGTTCGTTGTGCAAATTAATAAGCTAGAGATGTTAGCATTTTGTTACCTTGCTAAAATAATAAGTAACTTTTTTATGTTTTTCAAGAACTATAAAAAATAACTAAAATTTAAGATGATCTGGGCAAAACTATATTTTTTGTCGAAAAATAGGTGACTATTTTAGCAAGGTGATGATCAATTTTAAACTTAAACTTTAACCTTAAACCCCAGCAAATTAAAAGAGATGGTCAAAGAGATCAGTCAGATCAAGGTATTGTCAGGTTACCAAAACGCAGAAAAAAACGCAGAAAAAAACGCAGCATCAAGCTGACAATGCACCGGTCATGCAAAAACAATTCTGCGCTCTGTGTTGTTATCTTATTAGGTTGTTGTTATCTTATTATCTCAATTTTAAGTGATTAGATGTGGGAGGACATGAACCATAATAACAAGGACAGCAATTCAGCACAAAGGTGAATAACAAATCTAGCTAATTGAGGGAAAACAGAGGACACTTTCTGGCCACATGGTTTATGTTCCATACTAATGCTCACACATAGTTGGACGATATTGTTCACGTCATGCTTAACCGGGTGTAAAATGCTTGTCGTTCTGTTGTTTGTAGACAGGACGAGTATTCATCAGTTTGAAAAAAAAAAAAAAAAAAAACTCCATGAGGGAGCTTGTTTTTGTCGTTATTGCATGGTTTCCTGTGTCTGTCTCAGACAGCCTTTGAGGTCATTTCCCTTTTCACTTTTCACTACTACTATTGCATTGACTCTGCAGTTACCCAGTTATCTATCATCCTGTGCCCCTTTTTGTCTCCTCTCTCTCTCTCTTTCCCTCTCTCCTCCCCTCTCTCTCTTTATTTCCCTTTCTCTGGATGTCTATTTCTTTGCCTCCAATCAGCATCTCATTCTGTGCATCTATCTGTCTCTTGTCTCCTTTATCGCTCCACTATCTCTGGTGGTGGGGAGCCATCGATATGCCCGGGCTCTTTTGGTTCCGATGACTGCACAAAGTCAAAGCCGTGGCGAGGTAGCAGCCAGAGAGGCTCATGTGAATGCAGTGCGCTTGCAGGACATTTCCTCCTCGCAAGCATTCAGTCTCCTTGCCATTCATTGTGTGTGTGTGTGGGGGGTTGGTGTGGGGGGGTCACTGCCACTGTCAAAAACAAAGAGGTCCAAGACGGCAGTTGAAAACGGTTGTGTAGTAGCACCACTGCACAAACACGGACACGTTATGAAAAGGTTCTCTCTCTCTGTCTCTCTCTCCCTCCCTCTTTGAGTGTGTGTGAGTGTCATTTTGCATACATGTTCATCATGGGCTCTACATTGCGTGAGCACATTCTAAAGCACTCTCCACATTTGTTGGGGATATATTTCTCAAGGCTTCTAGTCACTTTTCCTCACCCACTGACAGCTCAAGTTCAGATGTGGTATGTTTTTGTAGAGCGTGACTGTCACTGCTTATCCGAACCATTCCTTGCCTTAAACAATTGAGCAACACTTCACATTTCTCGACTTAAATTTCTGCTCAGCTCTCAGTGTAAACACGAGTGGCAAAAGGGATGTTATTTTTACATATTACAGTGCCATGTTCTGTCAGATCATGTGTAATGGCAATGGTCACCACAGCCCAAAGGAGTGAATGGAGTCAGTGACAAATGTAATTTACATTGTTGCCATGACATAGCGTGCGCATGGGACTTAGCCATTATTAGAAACAACTTCTCAACTTGTATCCCAGAACAGATGGACCCAATAAGAGTCATCTCTTTGCCACAAAAAATGGGGGCTCTATAGTACCGTACACAAAAATAACTTAAAATGAGATATATGGTACATGAAACACTAAAATGGACTTACACAGGCTGTAAATCCTATGTGAGTAAAAACAGAAGACATTGTATACCTCCCTCATGCATACACGTATGCGATTCATCATGTATGATAAACAATGGCAACCAAAGTGTGTGACTTTTTGAGCTGGAAAGAAAGTGCATAAAACCGCATCATATAAGTGAGACTCAAGCAGCGGTGGTGAGATAGATGCAGTGTTTCACAAGCTGCTTGCCCTAAAACAAGACAGAGGAACCTGCGCACAGCAAAACCACAGCCTGCACCAGTCAGTGTTCCTGGCCATAACAAAAACATGTCTTGCTTTTGACCTCCCAGAAACCTCCAGAAGTCTTGCAATAGGCAGTCTGCACTTCCACATCAAATGGTATGAGCTACCCTTTTCTATGTTATTTTTTTCCCTCCATTTTGTGATGTTTTTATTTCTGAAACAAGAAAACCATCACCATTGTCTTGAACTTTCTTCCTTCATGCACTCGGCTAAGGGAGACCATTTGTTATCGATATGGACAAACTGACAGACTAAGTCTTACCGAAGCCAAAAGATGAAGGAAAGAAAACTGCAGTAAATGTCACAGTGTGAAAAGATCAACATCAATTGTACCCTTGTGCCTTCTCTTAAGGTAGGGTAAGGTTCAAGGCCAAGTTAGCGTACTCTGTCTCCACCTCCTTCTGAGTTCAACCCCCAGGCCCAGACAATAACACGAGCCTATGACAACTGCTTTGAAAGACAGCTTATTGTGGAGCAAAGATAGAGTGAAGGATAGCTGTTTAAAGTGTGCTGTATAACCAGTGTTTTTGTTTATAATATTTTGCATAGAAGTTTCCTCTATAGGTCTTTTACACACACATGTGAGCATTTAGCACACCTTAATGACTATTCACTCAGTAAAGACAATAGGGAAACTGCAACAAATACCAACTTTATAACATAAATTACATCAATAATATGTTTTTCTTTCTGAAATAACATAAATTCATCTTGAGATTGGAGACCACTTGGATGAGCTTTTATCTGGCAGATGGTCAGACAAAATCTGGAAGTCACCCAACAACATTATTTTACTGTGAGGACCCTCACTGCTTTTTACAGTTTACAACACTTTTTGACTGGATATAAAAATACATAAATGTACACACAAACACACAAAAAACATCCTGTAAGCCTGTTATTTGGGTCATTTTCTATTCGATTTCCATTATGTATATATATATATATATATATATATATATATATATATATATATATATATATATATATATATATATATATATATATATATATATTCCATCTCTCACTTTTGTAACTAAGCCATACTTAGTGGGAAAATAAATTGCTAATTTATTCGTAGGCTGTGGCCATGAACTCCAGTCGTTAAAATTCATGAATGGAGAAAAAGGGAGTGATTGATTAATATTTTGCATAAAATGACTCTCAGCTAAAACAACACTGAGGCAGTCTTGACTAGCCGCTCCAGCTCACATTGCAAGCAGCTCGTGACAAATGGATATAACTCTCAGGCAGTGCTGCGGCCTCTCTCCAAATCCAAATACAATACTTCAATCAGAGGGAAAATAAGCCCTGGCCTTTTAACACCATCAAAGACGCCTGGGCTCTGACTGACTTGAACCGGGGTCTGTTTTGAATGTGTGGCACACTGGACCCCGCCCTTCTACGCTGTCTGCATTTGAGGTTGTAGATAGTCTTTTTTTGGGGGGTTGTTGTTGTTAAAGAGGAGCATGTCCTTTCTTTGGAAAGCTGCTCACTCTTACTCGGGCCACTGGAGTGCTAAGAGACGCAATACTTAGCTTGTGGTGTCAGCAAACAGGGATCAAACACACCGTCTCATCAAAAAAGGCTTTGAGCTTGAGTGCATGTGTGCTTGTGAGTGTGTGTGAGTGCATTTATATGAGTGTGCAGAGTGAGAATGCTAGTGTGTGTATGTGGGGGTTGGGAGAGGGATTTTATGAGCATGTCAGAGTGTTTGTTTCTGTTAGCGGGTGTTTCGGTTTTGTGTTAGTGTGTTTGTGTGTTTTTCATTTTCTGCTTTCTGCTTTCCAGAGGCACCAGGTGTAAATGGCTGTGGGGGCCAAGGCTAGCATGTCTGAGGAGTGGAGGCTAGCCTCAGGCACAGACACACACAGTGTTATTATAAAAGTCTATCCCTTGCTCTTCTGGTTCTCCCTTACCTCTCCCTCTCTCCCGTCATCTCTAAGGAGCACAGCACCCCTCCAGCTGTGCCTCTACTGGCCACCTAATAGCCGTGCTCTTCACGGTCTGAGGGGCAGGGAGAGACCTGGTGCCCCTCAAGTTTATTAGTGTTGCTAACATACATGAAAGTGGGGGAGGGGCAATATGAGACATCGACACAGGGGGGAGAGAGAGAGAGAGCAAAGGCAGACATGAGGAGGATGGGATGGTGTGTGGGTGTGGGTGTGGGTGTATGTGTGTGTGTGTGTGTGTGTGTGGGGGGGGCGGGGGGGGGGTTGCGTAAAGTTCAATCACAACTGCATTGCCACAGGTGGTGAGTATGATTACAAAGAAATCTTTGCTGAGCCAAACATCCACAGAAATGTGTAAGCCCGAGCAAAATGTGTTCTTTATTTGTTTGTCAAATATAGTTTTTTAAAATACACACAATAGACAATTTCTTCCATGGAACGGCTATTTATTTTCTTGAGTCTGCAGTGACAGAAGTCACGCAGAAGCACAGGAAGGCAAGTCCCCCACAACACATCCTGCAGAGACACACGGTGCCTCTATTTGCAGTTTCTGTCTAAAAATAATATCTAGGTTACAATACTGCAGCACTCACTTCCCTAAACAAAGATTCAGGAAACTTGCTATTTGGACCTGGTTACTATGGTTACTAGCCACGTGGTGGCTAGATTGTTAAGTGAAAACAACACACAAAAGATGCAGTATTAATAACTGGGTTTCTTTTGTGGCCAACAGTTGTTTTAAATGTGATTTCACAATGAAACTTGGGGGGAGTGAAATGGGGAGTGAAGAAGAAGGAGAAGAAGAAGAAGAAGAAGAAGAAGAAGAGAAAAAAAAGTTAACCTCATGAAAAAAAGGAAGCAAATGAAAATGAATATGGACCCCCCAGAGACACTACAACTGCCCCTCTTGTTTGATGTGTTCTTTGAAAGCAGTTGGCCATCCTCTCGCTGTCTCTGCTAAAAACAGACTGACCAGTACAGAGGCTTTAGTCATCAGGGTGTCTCTATGGGCTCTTTGTGCCCCATTTAGGCCACGGGAGCCTCTGCTTTTCAAAGGCCATGATGTATACCAATGTCATCACCACTTAACTCAGGCTAGCCATTCTCACAATACAAGATCACAAAGAGGCAAAGAGAGAGAAAGGAGAAATCAGAAGAAAAGAAAAGCTCTAGACCCGTCAAAGTGAAAGACGTCAGTATTTCAATTGATCATGAGTCATGTGAGCACTCCCAGTGCACTGGTCTGCTTAAAGATGTTTGTTCAACTGGTGGTTATGAATGAGATGTATGAATTAAAAACTTTGAAACGCTACAACTATGTAGCAGATTAACCCTCCCCCCAAAAAAGAATTTGTATACATCTTTTGTGTTCGGCAGTTGACTCCATGCAAAACTTGGGGACTTTTTCATATAGATGGGTATGTTGGTGGTGAAGTTAAGACAGCATTTTTGAAAATGTAAAAAAAAAAAAAAAAAAAAAAAAAAACAGCCGATATGAAACTTGACTTGACACACATGTGTGAACTTCCTGTTTTGCTATTATCATTTCATCAACAGTGGTGCAAAGGGGAACTAAAGAACCCCTGAAATACACCACTAGCACAAAAGCCATGCTGTTGAGCTAACCTTGAAATTTTAGTGGAACTTAATTTTAGTGGAACTTAAAGCAACACCATGTAACTTTCTACTACTTTCTACTACTTTACTTTTCTTTTTAACAGATCATTAATTTTGGTACAATCTCCAAATTAATTTTGATGGCATTTAGTCATATGAAGAGTGGATAAACACAAGTGTTATTCCCACCAGCCATGGGTGGAGGGAAGGAAATCACCACAAAATAAAAGGCTCTATACAGCATGACATTGCCAGCTATATTGTTATGAAACATCAATTATCTTCTAGCAGTACCAATAAAGCACTGGAAAATGTTTGGAAGGTTTGTGCCTGTCTGCCTTTTAGGTACCTAGTCCACTAGTTTGACACCAAAAAAGGCATAGCACTGCTTTTAAGCAGTACTGTGCATCATCCATTTCCATAAGAATGTTTAGCCTAAAGACCTATGCTGCTCATTTACGTGCTAAAGTAGAAGAAAATTCAGTGATATTAACGTTGTGCTCTGTCGAAGCAATTCAGCAACGGCTGTTTGAGGACAATCAGCCAGTCATGGAAACTTCTCGGTTCCAAGTTTAAAGTTTAGCCAGGGTTTAGCTCTCGTGAAACGGACGGGTCAGAACACAAAACCGGTTTAATGGTTTTGGGCAGCTGCAGAAAACAAATTCCATTTTGAATGACTTGACAGGATTCCCAGCCGTGAGTTTATATTGACTTTTAGCAGGGTCTGTTTGTCCAGATTTGCAAAGTTTCAATGTCGCTCTGCATGGAACTGACTGTGAGGGATAGAAATAGCAAATTAATGCAAAATGTGGTTGTGCCTTTAGCAGTCTTTGCATGGCTTCTATTAAGAATTCTGAGTCTGTGTGATTAATTCTTTAAAATGACTGCAAATACAAGCACTTGAGCCCATATTCTTCTGCCCTAATTATGGGATATCAAACCTGGCAAAGGTATTGCTTGCTAAGGGTCTATTCATATGGCCATATGGCCATTTGCCAAAATGGTGTGTTACTCTCCTGCAGTGTGTCTGTATAATACAAGACACAAGCCACTGCCAAAAGGTACTTATCAACTAACAGGCTGAAGAAAGCAGCCAGAGGAAGAATCTAGGACTCACCATAAACAGCAGAAATGAAATTTGTTGTTTACATAAACATGTATCTAGTGTGAGATCCACTTTATACAAACAGTGTGACCCTGGTGTGGCCACCTGTCCTGCCAGCTGTATGTGAAGTAATTGCTAGGCCTGGCTCCCTTCCTCAGCCTTCAGCGGCATACCCATTTGTGTGGGTGGCACACACAGTACCACGCTCTGGCTGCCAGGCCACATCCACATGCTGGCAGGTGATAAGCCTTGTACTGCGCTCTGCTGCTCAGGTGAGTTTATCTGGTTGGAGGAGGGTGAGGGTGCTCTTGGGTGCAGCAGCTGGGCTAGTGACAGATGAGTGCAGAGCGTGCAGCGCCCGGCTCCACATCAAAGCCCCGGAGGAACACTGCACATCAAAAGCGCCGGCCCCTCGAATCATCGCAAATTCCCATCAAAAGGCCACGCGGGACTCACGGCATGGAGGCAGGCAGGCAGCAAAGCAAGCAGGCAGGAAAGCTAGCAGGCTGCATCCACTAAGGGTGAGCAGGGTAACGGTTGAATGTCAGGGATGGGTGGGTGTATAGTCCAGAGAAGACGCCATTGCTGGTGGTGGTGGTGGTGGGAGGGGGTGCTTGTGATTAAACACACGGTACCAGGCAGAAGTCTGGCGCGCAGGGAGCCGCAGGGAAGCAGGGCCGAGATGATGAAACCCCCCGAGCTGCTGATTAAAACGGGAGGGAGGCCAATGCTTCAGAGGGCAGAGTTTGGCAGGACACTGCGGCGTCTCCCCCTATCCCCCCCCCCTGCCTCCTACACAACCACTCTGAGTAGGGTCAGCCTCAGAGGTCATTTAATATGAGCCAGAATCTACAGAGGCTGGGTTCACACCTGAGGAACCCCCCAACCCCCCGCCACCCACCTCTCTCTCTTTCTCTCGGGCTTTGACGTCACCTGAATGGTGGCATTGTTGCACATAGGCCTGCCCTTTGGGATGGGCAGGGATCACAAGACATGACGAGGCCTCCAAGTCCGATGTATTAAATGCTTATGTTTAGGGAGTTCTAGGAGGCAGGGGGATTAAGGAAAGCCCCATCCCCCTCCCCTTTTATAATGCCCCTTGGATGCTATCCACTCTGCAACAGGTCTTAGCTTGGGGAGACACTCACGAGCTGTGAAATGCCAGTACACTCACATCAACGGGCCTCGAGAGTGATCCTGCTGCTTGAAAGCTGACAAATTACAATGATGGATGAGGAGGCATCTGTCTGCCAGGCACACAAGCTGGCACTCAATAACCTGATTTGTTTACAAACCCCTCATGCTTGAAGGGATAAAATGAACACATCATGTGTCCAAAACACAATAAAGCCTTACTAGCAACTGAAGCACAATATTCAGTAGCCTCCCTTTTTAATGCAAGAGTACATTTTTTTATGGTTAACAAACCTCCTGTCCAGTTTTGTTGCTTATGCATCTCCATTTCAATTCATTTCATGGTAGCTTAGGCTGATTTCTGCTGATTTAGTTACATTTGGGGGGCTGCGTGGCAATATGGTCACCATACCTTAGCGCATTAGCCCTCCTCATTAGTGCAAATGGCAGAAATGTCAGAAGAATGTTTTATGGGCTCTTGAGAATTTACTCTGTGCACAAGTCGCTCAGTGTTCTACAATGTCCTGCGGATAAGGGGTTTATATTCTTAGAGGGGGCAGGGGGGCGGTGGGGGGATGGGGGGGTCGGTGGGTGGGTGGGATGGCTGCTTAAAAAAAAGGTTTAGACCCAGTGTGGCGAATTAAATTGAATGCCCAGACAGAATTAGTTCCACGCAGACAGAGAGCCATTCTATGAAACTGAACAATTAGGAGGATTAAAAGTAATAATTCTGTGCGGGTATGGCTGCATAATGGTTGCCCAGCACCCAGGAAGGAGGGGGCAGAGGGCCAAGGGTTTGGATTTTTGCTGCTTGCGTACAAAAAGTGACAACCGGCAGAGAAATTGTAATAAAACTGAAGCAGGGAGGAGACTAAGTGTAACCCCGCACATATATCGCACCCATGAAGCAGGGAGGAGACTAAGAGTAACCCCGTGCATATATCGCACGCATGAGTCGCAAAAAAGTCTTTTTCTGCAAAGAATTCTCCTCCTCATCCACCTCCCTCTTCCTTACTGGCTTTCAACTCCCTCATTCTCCCTGCACCCTCATTGGGTCACCTTCTCGAGTCTCTGGCTACAAAGCAAAACAACCGTAGATGGTCGTAGAGAGTCTCATCCTTGACTTCAGGGCGACTGGCAGCCACAGCTTTGAGGTTAGAGCCAGTGTTATCAGAGTTTTCCCCCATGCTTCCATAATCACTGCCTTGGGTGCACAAACATGCCGTGTAAAAGCTGGTAATTGCTCAAACTCGTGCCAGGCCCCCTCCCCTGTCTTTTGTTTGATGAGGGCAGAAGCAGTAGCAGAAACACAAGGCAAGGGAGATGGAGGAGGAGGAGGAGGAGGAGGATGGGAGGGGTGGAGGCTCACTGACTAGAGTCCAGTATAAGGCTCCTCTATCTCCTACCCTGCTGGGGGTGGCAGCAGGAGAGGGCAGCCATACACCTGTGTGTGAACAGGGCTGTTTTTCAGGCCCGAGGCTTAATGTGACGTGACGGATCGCGCACATGTGGAACAGCTCAGCCCCGACCAGCTGACCCACCTCCACCCAACACCCCGCCCCCACCTTCACTCCAACACCCCCCACTCTCCTGATTAGAGTTGGGGAGGAGAGCATGTCGTTATTTCAGCTATGTAGGGGGGGACCTGGTAGTGGCGAGTCGGGGTCATGGTTGGCATGGAAGTGGGGGTTTGGCAGGGAGGTTATGGGGCGCAACTGGCTCTTGCTCTGACTGACAGATGTGCTCAAGAAGGTCTGAGTGGCAGAACAGAGGAGAGAGCCACAAATCAAGCCCCAAATCACACAGCATAATATTAGAGTAGTCTTAATACAAATAATGGCTGGTGTTGTCTTTCGATACATTTTTGGATTTTTGTACTTCAGTGTGCATGAAAGAGTACACTGGACATATGTGAAGAAGCTTATTTTTTTAACAACATGCAACACGAACATAGACCTACATATAGGCCTTGTTCGAGGCTCCCTTTCTGCGTCCTTTGCCTACAAACCTAACAAGATTTCAAGGTTCAGCAACTTTAAATGCATCTACATATAAATTACACATTAATACGATTTATTTTAAGGTCATTCTATCACTCTTTGTGCAGTTAGCATCATTGTAATGTTAATTTAAAGCATGTGAATGATGTCTGAGGACTGAGGATGGAAGAGATGAATATGCATGCAGTTCAACAGACCCTGCTTTGAGTTGGTCAGGTATAAGGCATCTGTGTGTGTGTGTGTGTGTGTGTGAGTACATGCATGTGTGTGTGTATATGCAAATAGGCCTACACTACTGCCTCCATAGCTTTTTCTCTGTAATGTTTTTGCATTGTAGTGTATTTAGGCTAGTAGTCTTGCAGTAGCATTTGATAAAGATAGTTGTACCAAGTTTACCACTGATTCTGTTGTATCTGAGCATTGGTGTTTGGTGACAAAGGGATTGAGCTGACAGGTTCAGACTAAATCGAGCTCAACAAACAGACATAAAAGGAGTGATATGGTGTCAGTCTAGACAATGACAGATTTTTATCTGTGTCTGCTGACATGGGTCTTCTTCAGACTTTTGCAACATGTGGCGAAAAAACTAAGGTTAAAACACTGTGAGAGTGTCCCTGTGAGTCTCTGTTGAGTCCAAGAAGAACAAAGTTTCCCTATTTAGCATACCCGCTGAATCCACTTTTCTTCTGCTGACTAACGCATCTACAGCTGTACTGCAGTTTCCTTCTCTTTCTTCATTTGAAATGAAGTCTTTTGAAAATACAATCCAGTAGCCAACACAATACCTCCTCTCTTTTTTTCTCCTCTCCTCCAACAAGCTTCGTTCTCTCCTGCTGTCTACCAGCCTCTAACTGATTAAAATAAACTAGCTAGCGATGAAGCCTTTGTCCATTGTTACCACGGCGCTGAGTTGCCAGGCAACCCCCCCTGAGCTGGAGCACCAGCCTCTCTCTGTCTGCCTACACAGGCATAAAGAAAGGTCAAAGCCTGGCGAGGTCTCACTCTCTCTGTGACTGACGTGAGGCGGGACTGCACTTGAGGAGTGTCTAGTTGAGAGCTTGAAAAACATACTAATTACAAAAAATGCTAACAAACAACATATATAATATTGCACTAGGTGCACTAGGTGTGGAAAAAATAACTGGCAAGGCCCAACAGCCACATTCATCTTTTGAAACAGATTTTATAGTGACAGTTATATTATCAAATATTATCACAAACATCACCAAAAAAAGAGAAAGGAAGTAAGCTCTTTCTCTATTCAAAAGGGAACACACAGACATGTCACTGTTAATAGTGAAACTACCAAACATCTCTCAGAAATGGGTGTCTTCTAAGAAATGCAGGACAACCAGTAGTGTAACTGGAACAGTATCTGTTTGGAACACCAAGTTCTGAGAACTGATCTAGTCTGACCAACTATTCAACCTTATAAAGGTGAGAAAACACCATGACTGATAAGGCTGAGACCTTATTTAAGGTGCTACTATATGATCATTTGAAGAATCTTCAAGAGGATTTTTGGTAGTGCAGGCCGCAGTGTCTGCGGTCACACACACATACACACAGCATCACATCAATGACATCCTGTAGTATCTCTGAGTAAAAAAAAAAAAAAAAGCAGGGGTTGGTGCTGCTGAGTTTCGTGGATCAGAGCAGAGTTCAGCAGAGAGGCAGCGCAGCAGAAACGTATGATTGCACCCCCTCTCCTTCCTCTCCAAGCCCTCAAGCCCCCCCTTGCTCTGTCTTTCTTTACCTCCCTCACTCGGATGTTCTCTGTCTCTCTTTCTGTCTCTGTTTCTCTCTCACTCTTTCGTTCACTCTTGTATTATCTCTTGCTCACTTGCTCTCTCCTCTGTTTGCTTTGACACTGCGTAGGCAGTGTGCTGAAGCTCGTCGACACACACAGAAATTCCTCACCTCCGCCTCCACTGACCAGCCTTCAGCTCTGGGTTCACGGCCAAAACACTACTACCACATCCGCCCATAAGCCTCCCTCCTCCCGCCAAAAACAGAAATCATATCAGCTCGTATCAAGACTCAAGACTCTAGACTCCAACTCACATTAATCACTCCTCTTTCAAAAAAGAAAAGAGTACCATGACCAAAAACTTTACAGCTTGTTACTCATAGCAAAAATGTAATGTTATAAAACACATCTGATAATAAATGTTACTATATCTTTTCCAAAACTTGGATTTGTAATCTTATATATTTTATTTATGTGGATTTGGTAAAGTGTATTTGCTTTTAAAGTCATACAATTTTCACTGTTGATTATTTAGACAGGACATGGTGCAGAACACATTTAAAGGCACTAAACAAATCCATTTAGCAAAACTCAGGTTGTAAAGTCACAGAAAAACAAATGATGTCACAGCCCTCTCAAGAGAAGGACGAGAGTGAGAGGCTACCAACAACTAAAACACTTCCATGTTTGCTGTACATTTAAAAAATTAAGACCTGGCTGCCGCTACAAAGGGAGCTTTTCCCTCGACTCCATTTAGTTCTGGTACACTTGCGCAGGGAATGAGACGTAAAAAAATGGCAGGCTTTCTGTCCCCTGGTCCAATCCCAATGCAAAGAGCTCCACTCTTGCTTAGCGCCTGTTTCTCCCACATAGACCAGGGTCTTTGGATGGGTTCTCTCTCTTTTTTTGGCCATTTGGAATTCTAGTGCAGGGCCTTGAGCGAGCCCTTGTCCAAACGAGTGTCAAACCCCACTCTGCCAAGCGGCCAGGTCTTCACAAACAACTCATTTTAATGCTCTTGACAACCACACAAGATCAGGGCCAGTAATACAAACACACTCCATTGCTTTCCCATTGCCCTCTACAGCTTTGCTTCTCTACTGTAGGTGATTCCGTTTAGTCCTTGTTTTATCCCATTGGAATGCTTTTTTGTGGTTTTGTTTTCTTTATGTTCTCTCTTTTTCGTCAGTTTCGTCTGTTTTTTTTCCTGTTTTGTCTCTTATCCAGAGATTTTCAATGAGCAAAACTTCCCCCCACTAAAAAGAGTCTGAATAAATAAGAGTGTATTTGATAGTGTAAGGGTCTGAGGTTGGGGCGATGAGTAGTGAGGAATCTTAGCGTTCATTCTTTAAGTCGCAGAAAAGGAACGGAGATGAATTGGTGCAGTAGTCACCGCACGGTAGTTCAACATTTCCAAGTGCCGATAATTTGAGAAAAATGTTCATCTTAGGTTACACCACAAGCTGTGGTGCAGTTTTGTTTTCTTTTGTTCGTGCCAGCTGAAAATGTCTAATTCCTCTCATTGTTACACCACATCCAAAATCAGGAAATACTTTTACGATGAGAGGGGAAAGTGGAGACAACTAGAAAATGAGACAAAGATTTTCTTTTTTCCTTGTTCAAGAAAGAAGGTAAGGGATGTTTGTACATTACACCTGCCAGAGGAAGAATTCTGAGGTTGTTTTTCACAGCCCTCCAGCACTGTTTATGAAACTGCCCTCTCTCTCTCCCTCTGTTTCTCTCTCTCTACTTTTTCTCTTGCACACACACCCCTCCCTGAGCAGACAACAGTGGGTTGTGAGCAAGGTGTGTGCTGGTGTGGAGGGGGTGCAACAGAAGAGTGGGCACAGTGACATGGCAGAGCCGAGTGCTTGCGCTGCGTGCCGGCTCCACGCCTGCTGCACGGGAATAAATCTCCAGACAGACGCGCAGGAATCCGTGTCTGTGTACGACAATATCCTGTTTGGGCTCCAAGCAACACTCCCCACCTCAGGCTTAAACCCCCCACCACCACCACTGCCATCACTCAACCAACCCAGCTACACACACACACACACATGCTCACGAACACGCCACATCAGCTCCAAAACACAGACAGCGTCTAGACAACATCTATTGTTTTTTAATCTCTTGCTAGCACATAACACCATCTTAGTGAGTAGGAGAGCAACATGTGGACTGAGTGTGTACGTTGGCTTTGGAGGGACAGGGAAAAGGGGGTGGTGGAGGAGAGGAGGAAGAGGAAAACAGTGGAAAAAAGGAGGCTGGGTTTGGCCTGATTTGTTTTGCGTGTGAGGAGCGTAATTCTCCCAGGCACTCTCGGAGGTGTAGCGGGGAGAGGCTGACGGATGAGAGAGTCGCAGATGTGCGCCTGGGCCGGAGCGCGCTCCCGCTTCCCGTAAGCTCGGGAAAAACAGAGCTGGCAGCCGAAACCGGCATCGGCAGCAGCATCAACAGCAGCAGACAGCAGCAGATACAGAAAAGACGGTGAGAGCTCCAGTTTTTCCCTTCCCAGCAGTTGGAGTTACATTTCCTGAAAGGGCCATGAGCTGTGCCCAGGCTCAACGTGATTCTGGCAAAGGGCACTGATGCCCCAGTGTCATCTGGCACAGGAGCAGCGATAGATGCCCTCTCACTGACAGCACCAGACACATACACACATGCATGCTGTACAACTCCTCCTGCAAATACACAAGGGGGTAAATAACAGCAGTATCTTAGTGTTATGTCTTATCAATCAATCAGTGCTTGGCTTTCTGTCATGTTATCAAATTATGCTTTGATGTGCTAACTAGAAGTGTGTCAACACGTTGGCACCAAAAAACAAGTTGAAAAAGTCACTGTGTCTCTTTCCCTGTTTAACTCTCTGTTTGATACATAGATGCGCACGCGCACACACACACACAGACAGGCACAAACAAACACAAACACACACACAAACCTACAAGAGCAGACCAAATCCATCCTCTAAAACAAGAAAAATATGGTTTCAATCCCAAGTTATTGTGCAATTTCACGCAATTTTTTCGTCCAAAGGGATGGGGCTACTATAGTAATTCCAACCCAAGCGGAACCACTGCAGATATAGAATAATGAATTCCGTGCTGCACTGGGAAAGAGAGCAGTGGTGTGTATGTGCATACGTGTGTGTGTGTGTGTAGCGAGGGTTACTGCAGTAGAGGGGCACACCCATCCAAACTCACTGGAAAACACTCGACAGTGACATTTCCACTTTCTCTCCACTCTGCACTCCCCTTCACCCCCTACCACCACCACCACCTGCTTGCTGTGGAAACTTCTCTCCTTGCAGTGCGTCGGAGTAAATACGCGTGCTACGAGAGGCAAGTCATATCTCCAGTGGCTATGCTGCACGGCATGTAAATATGAGCCTGGGTCAGCTGTGGTGCGCCCACAGCACAGCCTGCTGGCTGAGCCTGTCATTGATTGGCTCCAGGGGAAGAGGCCTCCCTGCCCCCACTCTGGAGGAGCTCTAAAGTGTTCCCAAGAAGAGGGCCGTTTCAGTCCGGGAATTAAAACCACCAAAGGTACTGAGATGCTTGTTAAGTCCCTTAACACTTCACTCGTCATGCCGGGAAGTGTGAGGTGTTGAAATACTATAGAACCCTTGAATACTTTCAATCAAAAGTGAACTTCAGTCTTGAATCGTCACACTACATTCACAGGCAAAGATGTGAGATCAACAGAAACAGTTAAACTTCAGAACAGTGTTCAGGATTAGTACAATGCCTTCAAATTTTCAAGCAAACGGGAATTTATCTCCAAACATGATCACATTATCACCTACTGTCAAAAAGTCATTGTGGTAATTAACACTTTCTATCTAATTACAAGAGTCAAAAGTAAACAACTAACATCTCACCACTGAACCAAAGCCACTGCAGAGCAACACCGAAACACTGGAAAGGTTCACTGACAAGTCAGATCATATATGATCAAAGGCGTGTCATTTTCTCATTCTGGCCTGCTGGAGCAAAAGAATGATGTAACAGCGCAGACAGATTACTTTTCGAAAGTTTATTTATTTTTTGTCCACAGATTAAAGGTTTAAAGATGCGTCACCGCTTTTGAATTCTAATCTTGGCTTCTTCTGAAATGTTTCTATCCCCGTTTTTTTCCCCTTCATTAATCACATCATAAAAGGGCCCGGCTTGAGCCGAATGCTTTCTTCCAGCCCCCGGTCCATGACTCATGCTACGCTCCACCGACTTCCAACCTTCATTTATAAAAAAAACTTTTGCTCTCTTGCAAAATACTAGTGGCATAAAGGAGGGAAAACAATCATTTAACTTCACCTACTTATACCTATTTATAATCCCGTCAATTTGAGAGCTGTGCATTGCAGGGCTGTCCAGATTTAAGAACTGTGATTTTTTGTTGTTGTTGTAAAAGAAAACTGCCATTTTCCAAGTCATTCCGAGACTCCTTGGAAAATGCCTCAATTCCACTCCCTGAGGCAGGACCTGACCGAAATGGGAAGCAGTGAGACAGAGGGTTCAAAAGGTCTTATGTGCTTGATGGCATCTCCAGCATGCATGCATATTTCATTCCTGGGGTTGGATTAAAGCTGATGAAAAAAAAGAGGGAGTGAGAGAGAGAGAGAGAGAGAGAGTATGTTCGTCTTTCATTTCATTTCTTTATTTAGCCCTTGTTTATCTTCCCCCTTCCCCAACCATGTCTCATGCTGATCAGAGGACCCCTGCAGTAAAATCCCTGGTCAGGAATGGTCATAGGAAATGCGCTCATGAAACAAGCATTTCTTGGATCTTTGCACAAAGCACGCAAGATGCCATACCATCTCCTGTTAGCGTGTCCCAAATCGGCAGCTAAGTCATCTCAGCGTAGCCTCCTAAGCGACTACGCCATATCCAACTAACACAGCACCTCTGTGCAACATTCTCAAAACAAACCTTTTTTGAGGTCAATTAAAAAAACATTCCTCTCTCAAACATGTAACACTTTAAAATAAACAAACATTATTTGCTGTCTTTTCTCAATTTAATTTACCAGAGGCCAAAGATGTCCTGTGTAACCGATGGGCCGTAAATTGCCAGTAGCCCATTGCTGGAGTGGGGCTTTCTGGCACATATACACTTGTAGACAAAAAAGCCCTGGTTTTCAACACTCTCAATGACTTATTTAGAACTATATTAGTCCCACTAAAGGCTGTGGCCCCTGGGAGGCCTTTAATGAGGAGTGCATGGGTCTTATTAGGAGTCTTGGGGTGGAGTGTGTGTGTGTGTGTGTGTGGGGGGGTTCAGGGGGGCTCTCATTTGGCCTTACCTGTTACCCCAAATGATCTGCTGCGATTTTTCCACAACATCTGGCTCCAATGGCCGTTAAAGAAGGCCCTGTGAGCGAGTGGTGCTCATAACTAGGGTCCAGTACGTCCCTGTGGCACGCATTGTGGTCAACAGTAACTTGAAGCAAACAAAAAATACTGTGTGTGGAAAGTGGAGAAAGGACACAAAAATGTGTACACAAACAGCTGCAAAAAACATTCAATTGGGCAGAGTAGGCATAATTCTACTAATGTGGCCATGCATAAAATTATTTTGTGATGTTTAGTTATAAAAATTCCTTGTTTAGGGACTATTTGATATAAGATACAAAAACAACTTAAAATCTCTAAATTAAATCTCAAAATATATCTATTTTGACATTTTAAGTTTAGAAATATACCTATCTAAGAGTCTATGAACTCTTTCAACACCACACAGACACACACATGCACATGCACACACACACACACACACACACACACACACACACACACACAAACACACACACACACACACACTCTCTCACACACACACACACAGACAACAGCATGCCCTTAAATGGTTCAGCAGAGGTTAAATAGAGAGATGAGTGATCCCTGTCTCCCAGTGAGCGGATTGGAGCTATTTCCCTTTCAGCGGGACTTATATGGCCATCCTCTCCCACCCAGATGGACAAAAAAAAAACTAATCACGTTACGCTAGATACACATAGCACAAGCGCAGCACAGCGAACCTCCGGGAGGGGAAGTTTTCACCGAGCACACACCTAAACCACCGGCGTGTGATATAAACAGAAAAACACACAGACCATCTCTGGGTGCTCCACCCTTGCAAAGGCAGAGAGAAAGGCTCTTTCACTCAGGTGCAGCCTGCTCTCACAACCAGTGAGGGGCTCTGCCCATGTGGTCAAACCACAAGGGACTTCTACAACAAGACTGTATGCATGTGTGTGTGTGTGTCTACATATGTGGATAGCTTCTGCCAACACACAGTGTGTGTGTTCGTGTGTGTGTGTGTGTGTGTGTGTGTGTGTGCATGTGCGTGTATGTGTGTGTGTCTGTGAACAACATAACTGTGCCAACAAGCTGGTCACTCGGCACGACACCCAAACACGCATCCCCTTAGAGAGCCAACATCAGAGCAGCAGGGCCCCACCTGAATAAATGCACAGCACCCACATCAATGTCCCAACTGGCCCACCTAAAACACACACATAAAGGCACTCAAACACACACACACACACACACACACATATATACACATACACCATGAGCCAGGGGAGAGGGCGCACAGATAAACAGTCCACTCAGGTGCTCCTGTGTGCTGTGTGTTTTCATTGCCAGAGGAGGAAACTCTAGCCAGAGAGAGACCGGGAGAGAGAGAGAGAGGGAGAGAGAGAGAGAGAGAGAGGGAGAGGGAGCGAACGCCAGGGCAGAAAAGTAGCTAGTGTTTATGCAGGTGCTCAAAGAAGGAACGCTGAGACACACCTCAAAGCGAGCTGAGGGGACCTGGCACCAGAAACAGCCTTTTTTCGTGGTTGCTCTCGCTCTCGCTCTCTTTCTCTTTCGTGCATCTCAATCTCTTCTCTGAACAAGAGCAGAGTAGTCATATCCAAAATTCAGCCTTTCAATTCCACTTTCCCCACAGTACTTTACACCTCTGTCACTGTGATTTATGGGACTTTCCCCTGATGACAAGACCTAACCAATGCATCTTATAAGCTGGGAAATTTTCTAAAGCTTTGACCTAAGAGCAAATTTTGCGGAGACGGGTTTGAAGTCTGCTGGCAGAATCCACACCTGAGTATGCAGGGGAAAAAAGAGTCAACATGTTTGACTTGTGCAGATCCAGTTAAGGAACTGAGAGTATTTTTTTTTTCCTTTTTTTTCTCCTACAAAAGCTCTCAGGAACAGGCCAGGCCGGGTCAGCCAAACGAAAGTCTATCACTCAAGGCCTCCAGACACTGAGGGGAAGAGAGGGGAAGGAGTTTTACTGTTACTGTTGGGTTTCTCTGCCAGCCAGACCCCTGGGTGATAAGAGTAATTACTGCAGGAGACTGTGCGTTGTGCAAACAAATCCGCTTTTACGCGGAGCACTGATGCTTAACCTGGAGTCAACAGCATATTCAAATCTTTTCTGAGTAATTAATGAAATCACTTATCACACAGGGCAACCAGGAAAAACAGCCCGCTCTGAATCACAGAGGTAACGATACAAGTACAAGGCAAGGAACAGTGGACAATACACAGAGCGCAGACAGGATTACAGAAAAATCGTAACCCAAATAGTGTAATGGGCATTAATAGAGCGGGGCGAAAGGTGGCTGAGGACTGACAAATAAACACATCAGTAATTTCAGTCATGTTTTTCCCCCCTTTAAAACAAAAGAACCAAAACATGACATCACTTCCCCAGCCACTGCATCTCTGCCGGGCAAACTGGGAAGGGAGAAGAAGAATAATAAAAAAAGAAGACGAAAAAGAAGGGCTCGGGAGAAAGAGAGAGAGAGAAAAAATAGCAATTTCCTGAGTTTATTTTTCTTTTCCGTTTTTTAATTTCACTTCGATTTGTCGTGGTAGGGGACGGCCTGTACCGGAGGAAAAAGAACACGCTCTGCTGCCAAGAAGCCCTGGCCCTAGCCCGTTGTGTTAGTTTAACATGGCACTGTGTAAGAAATATATTAGCCGAGAGAAATACAGAAGCAGGATTAATAGCTGCAAGGAGCTAGGAGAGGGCCGGGAGAAACTCGGGGTTCCTCATCGGCTGGCCTCGCCTCACCCAGGTCTATTGTTTAGACGGATTAGGGCGACTCTTTATATGGTGCACTGCGCTACGCTGCGCCTCTGCGCTAGCTAGCGCGCACAATGGAGCCAGTGGAGCGGCCCAAAGCCAGCCTACACACACTCACCTAATTACTGCTCTACAGCCCCTCAGCTCACCCCTGCAGGACAACTTCAAAGGCACTGCTGGGGAGGAGACCATCTTGAAATATTCAATGCCGTTCTTTTTAAATGATTAGAGCAAAGATAAACCTATCAGGTTTAAACCTATCAGGTTTATCTTTTTACAAAATGTGTAAACTTCGCCGGTATCTTGCTGTCCTTTTTTTAAAAACATAGCCCAACGTCAAATGTTCTGTTTGAGTCAGTACACCCTGTTCGGTCCCTTCAAAGTGTTCCAAGCTTTTTCGAGGTAAGAGAGAGAGAGAGAACTGAGCTGAGCACCATTTTAGGCCTGTCCTGATACCAGTCCAGCACACTGCATACAGAAAAAAGCTCGACTTGTGGAGCAAAGCAACTTCACCGTGCCTTTGGGTGAATTAGCAAACAACTTGATGCTGTAAAATTAGCCCTCTAACCACAAGGCAAAATGCAGGGTGACAAAAAGCACTTCCAACGCATTGCAGCGGTGTGCTCAGCCCAGCCTGGCACTTGACTCCATGTCTGCCTTCAGCTCCCTCACATCTGTGGTCAGCCATCATTAGGGGGCATTCCTCCAGCGAGGATCAGCAGCCATAAAAAGGAGTCACTGCGGGCATAAACACTCCCCTTTAGCAGCAACTCTGCGCTTTCATTAATCCGGCGAATCCAATGACAGCTCGAATGAAACCCACTCTTTCATTAAAGCACTTTATGGAGGAACCTTTTATTGCCCTGGTCTGGCGTTTGTCTCATAAAAAAAGCGCTAACCCTTTGCACTGGTTTTGTTCTGGAATTTGCTCCGCATCCAGTGGCCTCCCTGACATAGCCGCCTCGAGGTGAAAATGGAGAGGAGAGATTCCGCCTGAATCATCATTTTGCGGTGGAGGGTCTAATAACAGCCTCAAGCAGACGTCACTGATGTCATGGTGGAACCTTCCGGAAGGGGACACCGCACGAGTACCATCTCCAAATGATAGTGATCTACTGAACAGACATGAAGTGCACAAGAACACTCAGGCCGATGTACTTTTCAGATTCACTAACTCCACGTTGTTCAGATAACACTTACAGATAACAATTTGCATCTGTTGCCATAAAAGCTGCACTCCCATTCAAATGATTGGTGGCTGTTTCTGGGGAAGAAATAATAAAGATTGTAGTTAGAGACAGGCTAAGATGGCATATTTTGAAATCTGAACAAGGATATATTACTATCAGGACACTCACCCAGCCTCTGGGAACATCTGACCCCAACAATGCAAAGAGTCAGGGGTTGCCGAGGGGGTGACGCAGGATCAGTCCTCCCTTGTTACAACGCCATTGCTATATTTGGCCTCATGGCAATAGACACTGAGGATGCCTGCTGTCTATGAGACTAAGAGCAGTTCTTCAAACCATCACTGAGTAAGTTAGGCCACTGCTTCATGTTGCACAATGAGCTTCTATTACTTAAGAATCATTACAAGGAAGGGTCAACACTAATAATGCATTATGTCAATCTGGAAGTTCATCTTTTAGAAGTGCTAGACTGCAAATGTAAGGAACTGTGTCATGTTAATTAGGGAACCTAATAGGTAGGTATTCCGGTAAAAATAACATCACTTAAAGTTTGCTGATACAGATCATAAACTGTACATGATTCAGATACCTTGGCTCCTTTGCATTACTACATCCATCTATGGCTCTTTAATGTGAAACACTATCATCTCACCTAAACAAATTTAGATATTTGACTGCATTACACAAACTCGATCTAATGTCAATGAAACATCTGCCAGGAAATTCCTAATGAGTGATTTCACTAATTTTGTCTCCCCAAGTCACGTCAGTGGTAAAGCTTGGAACACTACCCTGTACTTGGATTTTAGAGTAGTCGCTGAGAAAAAAAACAAAACATTTCAACCACCTCAGTTATAAAGCGGCTTCCAAAAGGACTGCAAATATTGGTTATGCATATGTGCAAAGTGGGACAGAGGCCTTGTTGGTTATGAGATTAACTACTGTCTGCCTTTGCAGGCCTGCAACGTCCAGGGAGATGAATCAGTATGTGGCTGTTTTATTACCCAACCCCTGCCTCTCTCCCTCTCTCCCTCTAGCCCTCTCTCCTTCTCCCGCTCTCCCTATTGCCCTCTCCCGCTCTCTTCCCTCTCCCTCCCTCCTTTTCTCTCTCCACATTGGCACCGATTCAAGACACTGGGGCACAATTTGTTCTTTTCTCTCTTTAGAGTGGCAACAGACTGGCCTTTCTCTCCAAAGACACAAAACAAACCTGAGATGATGGATCAGTGTGTGCACACACTTCGGCCGCTGCTACTGCTGTGAAATAGCCTACCCACACCCCCACCTCCCTCGCCTGCCGTTTCAGAGAGGATAAGTGGGTTTTAAGGCCTACAACAGATTTTGTTTAAAGATGCGGTGCAAAATGAAGACAAAGCACGTTTCCCCCGATAAAAGAACCAAAAACGAATTTCCTACAGGCTGAAGAAAGAATGATGGAAGACCCAGAACAAGGCCTGCTTTTGGGAACATGCCGAAAGCAAATTTTCAGTTCAAACATATTTTTGTGTGTTTAAACATATGTAAACATGCCAACAGAACCATTTTAAGAAAGGTGACACATTGTAGTTTTCCCTGAGGTGTTGCTTCTCAAGTGTGTATATTCAGGCAAATACCTCTTTTTTACACAAACGAAAAAAAGGAGAGAAAAAAAAGTTAGGAGTAACCTGAAGGAGGATGATGAGTATCAGTCCCAACTGCCAGCGTGTGACGGATTTTTTCGTGCTTTAGCACTGCTGTTTATCTCTGTCCGGCTCGTAAGGCAAAGCAGCCAATTAGAGAGAGCCTAAATGGGATCCTGCAGGTGTCCCATACTGACTTTTACTGGTCTGTTAAGAAGCCCTTAGAAACCCCTCTTCAGGAGACAGAGGATCTGCCTCAGGCTATGAGATAGCAGATGCTTTAAACTGAGAGGTCACAGCAGTTAGAGTTATCACCAAGGCCAACCAGAGGCAGGAGAAAAACATTTGCAATTGTTTACCTCTGTGAGAATTGATTGTATTTTGTATATTTGTCTTTGGCATTGTTTTTTTTTTTTAGGGGATTTGGTTTGTTTATTGTGGGAACGTTGGTTAGTGTTTATTGGACGACATGTGTTTCATAAATATACATTTACCATGGAGGGGTTTACCATACAAACAGCCATTGCTGTTGGTTTCTCACACTTTCTACAACACTTGCACAATTAAAGGAAATAAATATTTTCAAGTCATGTGCCTGAGGAGGCAAGATAATTAATAAATTCATCCTGTTTGCTTTTTTTTGAGGGGGCGGGGTAAAGCCATGAGCAATCTGTGAGGGCAGGAAAAAAGTGAGAACAAAGGTGAAGAAAGAGACCATAAATAAATGCCTGCATGCCTTTGTGTGATCTTCACGCTGTGAAGCCTGTGTTGACTAGGTCTGTTTGCTGCAGGCATGGCCTTTAGGCCTTCTGCCTTACACACGGTGAAGACATCAGAGTTTGTGTAGCGCTGGAGCTGATAAGATTGAACACTGTGATGCAATAACTGGACCTTTTTCATTCTACATGCCTGCCCGCATGCCTATGTGTTTGTGTGTGTGTGTGCATGTTTATGTGCACACTCACGCATGCGTGTGTCTATCAATTCATGTATGCATTTGGGTGTATGCATTTGGGCATGTGCATATATGTGTATGAGTGCATGTGTGTGAGTATGCATGTATATATGTGTGTGTGTGTGTGTATGTGTGCACAAGTATGTGCTGCGTAATGGGCCGACACACCTCCTTTGACCCCCTACCGAGAAAGGAGCCTCAACTACGCAAACAAACACCACGGCAACCAGCAGCTAATCAGAGTGTGTGGGGAGGGGAGGGCCTGTGTGTGTGTGTGTATGTGTGTGTGTGTGGAGGGGGGTTTAAAGGTGGAACAGAGAGAGTGAGGCAAAAGAGAGAAATGAATAACCAACTGAAGCTTGCAGTTCCTGCTCAGTGATAAGCCTCATACAGTTATACAGCTCCTGCAGACTCACTAAGCAATTCACAGAGAGCTTTACATTTCCC